>OX438899.1:20573396-20960683 GCA_949316265.1 Diarsia mendica
TTATCTCCGGGTGTTCTCGTCTGGCTAACGGAGAATACTTGCATAGACACAACCTTGTAGCCAGGATTATCCATCAGCAACTTGCTCTGAAATACAACCTTGTGGAATCGGAAGTGCCGTACTACAGGTATGTGCCCGACCCAGTTCTCGATAATGGCAGTATCACACTGTACTGGGATCAATCCATCATCACTGACAGGACTATTATCGCTAATAAGCCTGATATAGTGGTGGTGGATCGATCAGAGCGGCGCGCAATGATTGTTGACATAACCGTCCCGCATGACGAGAACCTCGTGAAAGCCGAGAAAGATAAACAAATCAAGTATCTTGACTTGGCTCGCGAGGTTGTCGACATGTGGGATGTGGACTCAGCGATCATTGTGCCGATAGTCGTAACAGCCAATGGCTTAATTGCCAAGAGCCTCGACCAACACCTGAGGAGGCTCTCGTTAGGCAGCTGGATCAAGGGCTTGATGCAGAAAGCGGTATTCCTGGACACGGCTCGCATTGTTAGGAGGTTCCTTTCTCTGGAGCCCTGACCGCCGGTAGCTTGGACCCTGTTCCCGATACCGGTGGGCTACAGTTTTTTATATTTTTAAATGTTTTTTATTATTGTTTTATAGGAAATATTTAAAAATGTATAAAATTTGTTAATATAATGAATAAAGGGAATAATAATTAATAATAATAATAATAATAATGATGACAGCTGTCAAAATTGAAACAGCTATATCTCGGAAACTATCGACCTTAGACTAGTTGTGTGTAGGGACAATTGATAGGTCTCAATGAGATCTACATTTCGGATGACAGCTGTCAAAATTGAAACGGCTATATCTCGGAAACTATCGACCTTAGACTAGTTGTGTGTAGGGACAAGTGATAGGTCTCAATGAGATCTACATTTCAGATGACAGCTGTCAAAATTGAAACGGCTATATCTCGGAAACTATCGACCTTAGACTAGTTGTGTGTAGGGACAAGTGATAGGTCTCAATGAGATCTACATTTCGGATGACAGCTGTCAAAATTGAAACAGCTATATCTCGGAAACTATCGACCTTAGACTAGTTGTGTGTAGGGACAAGTGATAGGTCTCAATGAGATCTACATTTCGGATGACAGCTGTCAAAATTGAAACGGCTATATCTCGGAAACTATCGACCTAAGACTAGTTGTGTGTAGGGACAAGTGATAGGTCTCAATGAGATCTACATTTCGGATGACAGCTGTCAAAATTGAAACGGCTATATCTCGGAAACTATCGACCTAAGACTAGTTGTGTGTAGGGACAAGTGATAGGTCTCAATGAGATCTACATTTCGGATGACAGCTGTCAAAATTGAAACGGCTATATCTCGGAAACTATCGACCTTAGACTAGTTGTGTGTAGGGACAAGTGATAGGTCTCAATGAGATCTACATTTCAGATGACAGCTGTCAAAATTGAAACGGCTATATCTCGGAAACTATCGACCTTAGACTAGTTGTGTGTAGGGACAAGTGATAGGTCTCAATGAGATCTACATTTCGGATGACAGCTGTCAAAATTGAAACAGCTATATCTCGGAAACTATCGACCTTAGACTAGTTGTGTGTAGGGACAAGTGATAGATCTCAATGAGATCTACATTTCGGATGACAGCTGTCAAAATTGAAACGGCTATATCTCGGAAACTATCGATCTTAGACTAGTCGTGTGGGAGTTGGACATTTTGACCCTGAACGTTAACGATGTCGACTGTACAGTCAATAAAATACAAAAATAATTTATTTTGAAATAGACTGTACAATGTTTTTATGATGCTTAATCGGAGGCATGGGAAAAAATATTCCCGCTCCTCCTACGGACAGGGAAAGACAAAATAAATGGGTTAGCATAGTTATGGCGGAATAATTGAATTTTTAAATAATGAATTTGGTTTAACTATGTCGAATGATCGCAATCTTAGCACAACGAAATACAAAACTACTATTGATGCGGTCTTTATTAGACATTTAAATAGGTTCGAATCAAAACTGTTCGTTTCTTACTTCAGCTACCATAAACCTATCGTATCAGTTTTAGAGATTGGCGATGATAGTTCTGGTAATGATGATGGTGAAAAAGTCGTTGAAATTATGGATGAAAGTTGATTTTTCGGAGAGATAAACTTTTTAATGTAAAATAATTGTAATAGTTTTAAAGTGTTAAATTTTTAATGTAATATAAATTGTCATGTTTGTGTACGATAGCGCAATAAATCAATATTGTATTCTACCACATAAATGATAGTACTTTTATACTGTTAAAGCAATTGGTGCAAAATTATTCCCTAACCATTCCAAAATATCAAACATGCTCAACGTTAATAATCAAGTTTTCACTTCTGCCGGCACTCCCGGAGTGCAACCCGTCTTTTTTTTAAGTATGATCACTCATTACATACCGACTTTCCTTTATGCCTCGGATACCACATTAAGCCGTTGAGCAGTCAATTGTAGATCTTTATTCTGTCGTCAAGCAGTCAGTGGCCTGAAAGTCTGACAACCAGTCTTGCCAAAGAGTATCGTATTATCCGGTACTAACTGGGTCGTGGAGGTCAAATAGGCTCCATGTAATATTTTAGTATTCAGCTGCATCCGATTAGACTGGAAGCCTACCCCTAACTAAGTTGGGAAAAGCTAGGCAAATAAGGATGCAAGAAAGAAAAAGAGCCAAAAAAGTGTCAATATTGTTAGCGTAACGATGACGACCTAATAAAAAATTTATTCGAAGAGTTTTTGACAATCATGTTGAAAATTTTTACACAACTAATTAAAACCTTAAGTATTTTTTTTATTATTATTTGAATTTGGCTTAGTCTTGACCTCATTCTCCCTAAGGGCAGAGATGAGGTCGACAATGGAACGAGCTTACCCAGAAGAAGCCTATTTACTCGCAACTTAAATAGATTGGGGTTATTTAGCCTACCCCGCCTTCGTTTGCTGCCCCACTCTTCAAGTCAGTATGTTGGTTCATTGACTGTTCGTGATGTGCGCCTTTAGAATTCACTTCCACATTCCTTGTGAGATAGCCCTTCGTTAATAGAAGAATGAAATATGGAAACATTTTCTGTCCATGTAATCAAAATGCATGCATGTGTCTTTTTGGGACAACATCCGCTCATATTTAGGTCCACATACCTACCGCATCATTCCGTTTGCGGTTCAAACAATTAACATCATAATTCCTTAGTCATCTCACCGCGAGACTCCTAGTTAAAGCGGCACGTGTGATACGTCCTCGTGTAAATCACTTGGCTAATGTTTGTGGTTTTATCAAAAGTAGGCGTCTGTCGTATTGGCCTTGTCTTATGTCCGTTTGACTGTGAGTCAGTCTTTGCGGGAAATACCTCAGGCGGTCGAGGGTTGTCACTGCAGTCAGGAACACATATATTACGAAGCAGCCTTTATAAGTGGTTTTCTCCTACAGTACTGACTAAGGATTTTCGTAAATATAATAATTTGGAAGCTACACTATTGCCGTCGGGGCTATGGGTTGTTCACAAAGAGATACGCGGCCGGTTATCTCTTTCGATAATCCGCAGCCCCGACGGGATGGTACGTAGCCATAATCTAGAAATATGAAAATCATTAGTAAAAGGGTTACTTCAGCTCCAATCAATGCAACATAGCAATGTTTAAGTAGTAACACGTAATTATTTTCAATACTTTCCATAAAGTGAAAATTTAAAGTGCACTTCAATTATAAATTGGGTACTTGAGTATCAACAATGGCAGGAAGTGGAAGTCATCATCATCAACAGCCTATTAATGTTCCCACTGCTGGGACACAGGCCTCCCCACCTTCCAATAAAAAGGTGCCATTAATAATCATAATATTGTTTTTCTGTTGTGCTAAGCAACTGGGGTTATTCCAGTTGTATACGTCCATTTGTGTCTATTGACCTTGTTCTGTTCTTTATCATGCTGTGATGTAGGGAAACGGAAATTATGTTAATCTACTTCTCTGCTATTCTTTTTTTGATTAATTTTGTTGAGGAATTTAAGAAAGTGATCGAAATACTGCTCCTCAACGCTGTCAGCCGGTAATATGCCCAAAAGACTGGCGGCATTGCCTCGTTGTATGGCAACACTTAGCCTCTGGCCAAGATAAAAGCCAGCCCTTGGGTCACGAGAAGATAGGACAGATCATTAAATTCGTATGATTTAATTTTCTTTTAAGAAAGTTAAATTGTTTCTCTGGGACTTCGTCAAGCTTCATTTCTGGTGACTACTGAGTTGATTTGGGTTTTCGGGAGTTACAGTGGTTCGGGAATAGTGTGATGAGCTTATCTTACTCTTACCTTCCCGTCGAGGTTGCGGATTGGTCGTAAAAGTTACCGCGGCCTCGACACAAAGACCTAAGAAGGAACATGGGTGGTTTTTAATCAGTAGAAAACGGACACTCCCTTCACTTCGGAGAGTGTGCGTAAGAGCTCCACGAGCTTATTCCCCCATCTCCCTTCTTCCATCGAGAGACTAGGCGTACTGCAGGTTAACATCCATACCTTGTCGATGTTCCACACATTCGTACGAAGCGTTTTGCTAAGACTTTCATTATTACAGCCAAGGAGTGGAACACCCTGCCTGCGTCGGTTTTCCCGAGTTCATATAACCCCAATCTATTTAAGTCACGAGTAAATAGGCTTCTTCTGGGTAAGCTCGTTCCATCGTCGACCTCATCTCTGCCTCTTAGGGCAAGATTGAGGTCAAGAGTAAGCCCATATTAAATTTTTTTAAAAAACTGCCCAGAGTGGGAGGAGTAATTTGATGATTACTCACCCTCCAAAAACAAGAAAAAGGTTATTCTTACCTCCATATAGTGCTGCTATCAGTGTCTTTAATCTCCTTCGTGAGGTGGCTCAGCAATGCAGCATTGGCGTTGGTGTACCACTCCACTGCTTCTGTCATTGATGTGCCCGCGTTTATACTTGCTCTGTGGGCAAAAATACATAATAATATAATTTTTTAGTATTATGTAACTTATCATTTATTTATTTTCAGGCAACTTTTGTCTTTAATATAATTTTATTATTAGGTACAGACTATCATAAATAAAAAAGTACTCTTTCTGAAACAGTGTTATTAATACTTCATTTATGCACTATGGCAATGTGCGTTCATGTGGAAATTACTCGTGGCGACGGAACATCGCTCCCTGCGCCAAAAGTCCTCTTCCAAGACGTGGTGCAGATAATAATATTATGTTTATATTCGTAACACGAATGCTTTAGTGCATGTGCATGTAGTGCGTCAGGGATGTTTGCGGAAAGGCATATTGATGGTTTTGCGGCCATCATACGTAAAAGAAGTGCTTCCCTACTTGCTCGTCTCCGTGGCAGTACCAACACTATCTTGAGTTTATTCACAGATAGATGGGAGTCTCCAATGCTGCGTCATTGGATGAAACTCCATACTGTTTAATTTAATTTGTGTATTGTGTATTATGTCGACTAACACTAGTTTTTAAGATCATTGTTACTAACATTATGGGCGCTGCCCGAAATAAATGCAATTATTATTATTATTATTTAATTGTTGACGTAAATAAATGGCTACGCAACTACGCAACAGTTATTGGCTTGGTTTGCCAGGATAGACGAAATTTTATTAAGTTCTGCCGAACTGATACCGATTTCTAAGAAACAAACTGGTATTTCCAATTATGTTGCACTTCTAAATAAGCTATGGTTTCAAACTTCTTGATTAGATGAGATAATAAACCACAGAACAGAAGGAACTTCTTGGAAATCGAAGACAGTTTTATTTTTACTTTCGGTGAATTATGAGGTACAGTCACAGCCAAAACAAATATTGGTCGCGATGACCAATCCATAAGCCGTTACATGACCGGTGTTTTATCTGTTCGAAAGAGATACCGCGGTCCCGGAACGCAAAGGGCTAAGATGAAACATAGGTGATTTTTAGTAAGTAGAAGTCTGACACTCCCTTCGCTCCGCACAGAGCGGGAGGAGTCATTTAATGATGTAAAATCCACCAAAAAAAAAAAAAAAAGCTAAGTTATTTAAATAACTTTGAAACATGGTGTAACGTATAATCATTCTTAGAGTGTGAGTTGGAACGGATCATAGATTAATTCGACCTTAAGTTATTATTGAGATTAGGTCTATTATAAAACGGGATCGGTTCAAATCAATTTCGCGTAATTAAGTGTGTTTACATAAATATAAGGTCCCATTAAAATACGTGGACAAATTTTAACACAGCGTTGACTCGTTGAGTAGGTCTAACCAAAGATATCTAAACAAAAAAGTCATTTTTTTTTTACTTATACTAATAAATTGCCGGCACTCTAGAACAAACTCATCCTTTATGAGTATGTACTTAAATGCGTTTTCTTATAAAAAATTTTACCATCGTCCTTATTTTGGTGGTCTGAATGATTTCTGAAATTTTGTCCACCTATTTTAATGGGACCTTATAACATCACGCCTGAAGGGTTAGGTTGAGGTGTACCGGATTATGTTTAAGTCCCATGTCATGTGGTGCCAGCCTATTGTGATTAACTGGACACATATTCAGACTCCGTGCTGCTACTGAGAAATTTCTGATAAAAAAACCCATTAGTGCATGTTTACTTACGTACAGGCGGGGTCGCGCGGCGCGTGCTGCGTTTTTTAATTCAAACACATGGCGATTTATGAAAAAGTTAACGATTTCAATCGTCGATTTTACGAGAAGCTATTTTCACATGTTAGTTTAAAATGCAGCGTTTGTTGCGGTGGCCCCGTCTCTAAGTAAATTAATAAAAAAGCACGAGACGAGCCTTCTGCACGCGCGGCGCAACGCCCCGCGTCTCCGTAAACGAGCCCTTAAAATTTGCCCGACCGACGATTCCTGAATCGAACTAAGTACACGATATGCAACAGTGGCGATTTCGACCACTGGACCTATGAGGCCGTCTGTCTGGCTACTAAGTGTGGTTACCCCCATGCAATAAATCTAAGTTAGCTTATTTCCTTTGCGAGTATTAAAAAAAAATACTGTTTAACGTCACAAGACATTAAAAACTATGTAACTGCCGCACTCAGAGAGCTGTAATGATTTCTTAGGCCATCACTTAGTAAAGGTTTTGACAGTTTTGATCATACAAAGTATGTCAAATCTTTACTAAGTGACGGCTTAAGTAATCATTAAGGCTCTCTGAGTACGTTAGTATGAGTTCTAATCATACCATTTAACAGATTATCCAATCCAGCGTCACATGTTACTCAAAGCTCTATTTACTGGAGCGTTGAACTACTAAATCAATACATTGAAGCCAGAATCAGTATTCACATCGACGCACGACGACGTAAATCACTCTCTAAATTAAGTGATGACAAACATTTAGCTAACAAACATTTGGATAAACTTAGAACAACCAATATTGCGCCAATCGAGTGTAAAGGAAAACAGATAAACTGGTTTGTAGATGTAATGTGTAGTCTGGTTTACCTGTGTGTTCTATAACATGTAGTAACTGCCTACTGATCTTCATATCCCAGTTAATACTGGGTAGAAAACCCCTTGGTCTGGTTGTCAGACTTTCGGGCAACTAAATTGTCAGTTGTAATGCGGCCGCCACACTATGCTCCTCGCGCTGCTCATCGCTATGCTCATTGCTGAGATGTTGCTCGCTCTGCCCACACTGCTCTACTCGCGCAATTAATCGCGACGCTCCTCACTTGTTATTTGCCTTTGGTGGACGATGAAACTGTGGCAGCGTGCGCGCTTTGCATTTTCAGTATTGACTGGCCTGTTGGTCTAGTGGTTAGTGACCCTAACTGCTATGCCGGAGGTCGTGGGTTCGATTCCCACCCTGGACAAATGTTTGTGTGATGAGCACGATCATTTTTGTTCTGTGTCTGGGTGTAATTTATCTATAATATGTATGTATTTAGAAATATATAAGTATGTTTATCAGTTGTCTAGTACCCATAACACAAGCTCTGCTTAGCTTGGGACTAGATGGCGTTGTGTGATAGTTGTGGAATATTATATTATTATTCCCTTTATTAAGTTTTTAACAAATTTGATACATTTTTAAATATTCCTTACAAAAATAAAAAAAACATTTAAAAATATAAAAAATTGTAGCCCACCGGTATCGGGAACAGGGTCCAAGCTACCGGCGGTCAGGGCTCCAGAGAAAGGAACCTCCTAACAATACGAGCCGTGTCCAGGAGTACCGCTTTCTGCATCAAGCCCTTGATCCAGCTGCCTAACGAGAGCCTCCTCGGGTGTTGGTCGAGGCTCTTGGCAATTAAGCCATTGGCTGTAACGACCATCGGCACAATGATCGTTGAGTCCACACTCCACATGTCGACAACCTCGCGAGCCAAGTCAAGATACTTGATTTGCTTGTCTTTCTCGGCTTTCACGAGGTTCTCGTCATGCGGGACGGTTATGTCAACAATCATTGCGCGCCGTTCTGATCGATCCACCACCACTATATCAGGTTTATTAGCTATAATAGTCCTGTCAGTGATGATGGATTGATCCCAGTACAGTGTGATATGGTCATTTTCGAGAACTGTGTCGGGCACATACTTGTAGTACGGTACTTCCGATTCCACAAGGTTGTATTTCAGAGCAAGTTGCTGATGGATAATTCTGGCTACAAGGTTGTGTCTATGCAAGTATTCTCCGTTAGCCAGACGAGAACATCCGGAGATAATGTGACGGATTGATTCGCCCGGACGGTGGCATGCCCGACATATGTCAACCGTACCATCCTTCACAATAAATCTCCGGTAGTTATTCGTCATCATAACTTCGTCCATAATTGCACAGACAAAACCTTCGGTTTCTCCGAAGAGTTCCCCGAAACGTAGCCAGGCCACGGACATATTATTATTATAGTATACTTTATTATATCAATGTCTTATAAAGAAATATACATCGTCGTCATCGTCCTCGCCAACGGAGATGGTGGATCACATGTATTCATCGCGCGATCATCGCGGAGCGGTGGGCAGGACGAGGAGCATGACGTGCAGCATGACGAGTAACGTTGCCACACTATGTCCCTGCCTCCTTTCCTCGCTACTTCCCATGCCACTCGTCGAGTGTGTGGCGGCTGCATAACAGATTGCTGTACCTACGACAGTCAAAGAACTACAAGTGACAGCCAGGGCCCACGGTTTAACGTGCTCTTCAAAGCCTTTATTTATCGATCTTTACCTGCAAAATATCTTGGTAACGTGACACTTTGGGGTACCGTGTTGCGGATATTTTTTGTTCGTCTGTAATTATGTCCTCCATCCATATATACCACTTTCATCGTGGGCCGCGATTTAAAAAAAAACAACAAAATGGTGGGTAGGTCACATCGGTTCTATCCCCTTCGATGTACATAATGGCTTCGTGAAGGCTCTGTTTCACCTTGACCTAAATCACAAACGTGACGAAATAATTCCTCAATATGAAGTCCAGAAACAAGCTCAACGGAAAAAAATCCCCGGGAAAGTGCACACAAATAGAAGTAATATTCCCCGTTGTTCACGTGAACTATTAATTAGCAATGGACGGAACGTCGTCGGGGATTATTTCGACTTCAATGAATCATTATTTATTTATGAAATTTAACTTCTGACCAACAGTCATCATCTATATAAATAAAGAGAGAAGTCCTGACTGACTGACTGACTGATTGACTGACTCATCAACGCCCAGCCCAAACCCTTGGACCTAGAAAGCTGAAATTTTGCACAGAGGTTCCCTTTATAATGTAGACAAGGAATAAGGACGGATTTTTCGAAATTTAACCCCTAAGGGAGTTAAATAGGGGATGACAGTTTGTATGGAAAATCATCATTTTCACGCGGGCGAAGCCGCTGGCAAAAGCTAGTCTCTAATATTATGACACTATTCTTATATCGTGGAATCAGTCCATGATTCTAGATCTAGAGTTCTAGACCCTGCAACAGTTAGGACAGTAAAACAAACTTTAAAAAATAAAATAAAACCAAATTATAAAAAAAAAGTGAAAGATTGCCAGAAGAAGAAGAAGTTTCTTTGTGTTACCACCGATTTCAAATGCTTAAGTTTTTTTTTGTGTTTTATTAATAGTCGGTTTAATTTTACAACAAAAAAAAATTGCTGTCCTCACAAAGGCACACTGATTCCGTTATAATATATTGTTTAGACAAAAAAAAAATTAGCGATTGCCTATTTGACCTCCACAATCCAGTTAATTATAACTTGGTAATACGATAAAATTCTTTTCAAACTGTTGCTGTGTAAAAGATATTACACTGTCAAGGACTTTTTAAATGACAAGTCAATAGAACCTAATAATAATTAAAGACTAATTAAAGATGAAAAAAAAATAAAACAAAAGTATCGTCTATTAAAGATTAATATGCTAATCTCTTTGGACAAAGCCTTCGTATATAATTATGATCGAACTTCCCTTGGTAAGTTCGTTTATTCATTAATGAATTACTAATTAATTAAAGATTAGTGACTTCTCTTATTTTAAAAACATTTGCACGCTATGTTGTGGCTGGATATACTGAAAAAAAATTACTGTAACATCTTATGTAACATATTCTAACAAATAAATTATTTTGATTTGACTGAGTTTTGATACCCCTTGGTAAGGACTGGTTTTCAGAACTTTTGGGCCACTGTAACGACTGTCAAAGCTCTAAAACTTTTCAAGGCACGGACGAAAGTTTGCATGTAATCGGTGGTCAACCATCTGTGGCCAACCTAGGTAATCACGGCTTATCCTAAACCGATCCGATGGACCCGAGTGACTTCAACCTCAAGTTAAAAGCTGGTATGTAAACACACCATTTCTCTAAATAAAAGTAAAGAAAATATTGATGACCACACCAATTTACCTTCGTCTTTTTAAAACCGCAGACTTATTCTTCAGAATGATTCATTTGGAATGGTGTTTGCCAACATAATGGTATGAGTTAGTGACTCACATCAAAATACCAAATAAAAACACTGGTCTCGTGTCAAACATAATCCTAAAAGAGATTATAAAGATGATTCACCGATTTTTGATATCGAAAGAAACTGATTTAACCTCGATAATGAAAAATGTGGAAATGGGGGAGGCCTTTGCCCAGCAGTGGGACAAGATAGGCTAGTAAAAAAAAAAAAGATAAATGTTTGAAACCGCAACAAACTTGAGACATGAGAAATCATGTTAAAAGAATTTTGATTAGCATTCGTTGATTTCTGCGTGTTGGCAGTTTCAATCCAATAGGAATGTGTTATGGTTTGAAAATTTTTTTTGGTCAAAAACTGCATTATTAAAATGCAGTATTTATCTCCAATTAAGAACAGAATTACTGGAATGTAAGCTAGCAGGTAAAGAATAGACTTATAAATTTTATTAATGCTCAAACTTAACATAACACCATGTCTTATCTATATTATGTGTTTGACGGTACTTTGACTCTAAAAAAGGATTCGTCCGAAACGCCACTCGAAAATATTAATAACAGTGAAATTCCTGTCTCGACCGGATCGGGCGAGTTACAACGGCCGAATCGCCTACTGAGCCTAATCTCTGATGGATTAGGCAGAGGTGTACTTAACTTTGCCAATTCAATTGCAATCAACCGGCACTCAATTCCGCTCCGCCCAGTACGGGGAGAGTCATATGATGATTTCCCACGCTCCAAAAACAAAAAAAATGGCACCTCACAAAACTATTTTTGTACAGTCGAACACGCTAATAAGTATACAGGCAGTTAACTTGTAATTCGTTTTTAAATTATACAGGTACATTTAGAGACTGATGTCAAACGCAAAACACTTTATAAAACAAAATTACAATTAGTATTTTCAGTGTTATAGAATTATAAAGATCTTTACCCTGTATACTTATTAGCTTGTTCGACTGTACAAGTAAAGAATATCCTTGTATTTGTAACATTTTGTAAAACGGATTTAAGATGAAGTTGAAGAGGCTCGGATTTTCCGAAATAAAATAAATAAGGAAAAGGGCACGGAGGATGGTGATATTAAGCCCTATCGTTTTTTCCACGAAGGGTAAGGAAAAGGAAGGGAAGGAAGGAAGGGTAGGGAAGCAAAGATGTA
The DNA here is from genome assembly GCA_949316265.1 of Diarsia mendica. Taxonomy (NCBI): domain Eukaryota; kingdom Metazoa; phylum Arthropoda; class Insecta; order Lepidoptera; family Noctuidae; genus Diarsia; species Diarsia mendica. The sequence continues at coordinate 20,585,493 of OX438899.1, forward strand.
CCTACAAATATTTACACAAACATTTCACCAGTCGCGTGTTTAAAAAAGTAGGATTTATTGGATCATTCTCAGTAGATCCATTTATTAGATCCATGATGGAGTTATAGGGAATTTGTTTTCTCATTACATCCATCATCGAAATAGGTAGGATCTACTGAGAATATTTTTTTCCACTGCCCGGATCCGTGATAATTATATAGATGGAAATACTGAGAATGATCGGATTTATTGGAGTTTACCACTCATGTAATAGATAGAGAGTCTATTGCCATCAATATGTTTTCTCCTCGTATAATTATAGAAAAGTACATGAAGTAGACTTTGATGATTGTAAAGCAGGAACTAAATTCTTTGAAGACATTAAACTGGCGGCAAACAACTAAGAATCAAGAAATCAAGACCGGTTGAAGAAACAGGAAGAGCCCTTCATTCATTAGAAAGGCATCTAAGATACACAAAGAAACTGATATTAATTTATCAAAGTGACAAACAACAGTTCAACACGTTCGACTTGTTTAGAGTTACACATTAAAACATTCAATGCCGATGCCGGGACCACGATACCAGTTTTTTTTTTTAATAATACCTAGAAGTCATCAGAAAGCAACCAGTAAACCATCAAGAAACCAGAAAGTGTAGTTAATGCTGTGGAAATACGTTCCTTGCGAAGCATGTGGGGAGTAGTTCTGAATGATTAATTGATCGAAAGAGATACCGCGACCTCGACACAAAGGGCTATTGATGATAATAAGTATCCAAATCCCAAAAAAAATGGAATTAATTTAAACGAGAATGTTATTGTTTTAGAGCAGTTGCTGTGACAAAAATTGAAAAGAGTAGGTATGCTCAAATGGTTTGGTTATAGGATTGCAATCTTCCTTCCATGTTTATCTAACACATTATAACAAGGTGAATCAAGGAGTTACTTCATTATCATTATGTAAAAAGAATTTATAAATATTACATATTAATATTAGGTTATATTTGGTTATTTTGACTGCTTTTTATCCTCATCCGTTGAATCATCGAAAGCATCACTTTTATGTTTATTTATCCAAAATTATGTTAACATTCCTTAGCCATGAATATTCACTACTTACAAGTTTTTTCTGAGTTTAAATAATATTTATAATTTTCCTCTATGTATCTTCAATCGTATAATTAAGCAATATTAGTAATGTAGTTAATTATTTTCCGTTCTCACGGTATGAGTCACTCAATTTGTTATATTTTACATACATAACCCTTCGGGGATTACCTATAAGTGTACTTAATGTTATGTTATGTTAGTAACACCACACCTGTATAAATCGCTGATGGGAAAGGCAGAGGAGTACCTAATAGTATGTACACTCATAATTTGTTAGATATGTTATATTTTACTTGTTATTTTTGACGCCCTGTAATTACTCCCCTTTTTGATACTTGTACATATTTTATTATTATCTTAGTTCTGTAAATAGTAGTTTTTAAATGTTGTAAATAAATAATTATTATACTTATTATTATTATTTATTTTATTTTTGGGTCAAATATAATTAAATAGCAAGAAGCATCAAAATCATCTTCGAATCAAATGCACACACAAAAACAGAGTAAAATACATATTTTACCAGACATTTAATGCGTCAATATTTCTAAAGATATTATAACCACAGAAGAATAATGTTATTGTAATAATAATACCGATGCCGATAGTCATTTCAGTCAAAAGCTTAATTGCTAAGAGCCTCGACCAATAGGTACCTTAGGAGTCTTTCGTTTCGCTGCTCAGTCAAAGGCTCGTATTGTTAGGAGATCCCTTTCTCTTGAGCACTGATCATCGCTCAGTCTACTTAAATCTTATTCCACGACCCATAAACAAAGAAACATTTGTTTTATCTATGAAGAGAATTTCCCGAATCATATTTTATGTTGGTACGAATTAGTACCAGCGTTGGGCATTCTAGCTGTCTGGGATTTTGCTGAACAGGTCCTATTTTGCGCAGCCGTGGGACACAAATAAACGTAAGGCTAAAAACTTTTTTTTAGGCTGTACTTGACAACTGCTGGGCAAAGGCCTCCCCCAATTCCTTCCAAGAGCTATTTTCCTGTGCCGCCTCGAACCAACGCTCATGCTACACGTCTAAATCATCACGCCACCTTTTTCTAGGTCGGCCTCGGCGGCGCCGTCCTTCTTCTGGCAATCATCATCGTGCCCAACGGTCATCGTGCATGCGGCTGACGTGACACGCCGAATCTCACTTTAACCTTAAGGCACCCTTCTTGCCAACGTCTACCATACCCGTTTTGAAGCGCAACGTGGTGTTTCGAATCCTGTGTGTATTTTTGACACCCAAAATGCTGCGCTCCAAATAATAATAATAATATAGGTACCTATATTATTTTATTAATATACTCGTAGGTACGCTGTGTGCACTTACGGAATGTATCAGACACGTGCATGCCCAATTTTAGTTTAAAGTAAGTGCAAGACTGTGTTCTTGAGACACGTTTAATAAAAATATTAGCATAGTCATAAAATGTTTGAACAATATAGAAATCTATGCATTATGCAGTAAATTCATTGATATTGTAGTGCTTTCCAATGAAACTTCTACATTTTCTTTTGAGCTAGGCAAATCTGGTCACAGTTCCTCGGTTTATCAATGAGAACATGCAATGTTCTGTTCTCAGAGTATTTGACAAAAATGTGAATAAATGGACCACGTTATTATTTTAACAAACTCATTTCTGTTGACAGTTTTTAGGGTTCAATACGTCTCAATGAAAAACAAGACCTTTTTATGATGTTTCGAATCTGTCTATCTATCAGTCTGTAATAACATATGTCAAACCTAACCCACTTGGTTAGGGTGAGTTATTCCGGTCTGATCCGCTAAACCGATCCACTGCCAATATTTTTCTTTTGTTTATTCCTTTCTGATCCCCTGTAAATTATCATTCCATTCTGATCCCCTTTCTTTTTTTAATGGACTCAATTTGGCCTAACTTAGTTACTGCGAACATCTCGACTCACACATGGCGCTCATGGTGCTAACCAGAACCACAGTAGATATATACCTAGACATCGCAAGAGCACCAACATTGCGTGCCCGTTTTAAGTATTTTATACTTATCGAGGTTAGGTACTGACTGTCGCAGCAAGCTAATTTGTTTAAAACAATAACTTTACACCGTTACAACTCAAATACTTAGTTCTAGACATTTAAAGAACAAAAACTTAGTTTAATTTTTATCGTATTGTATAGAAACTAAATAGTGCTTAATTATGTCAACATAGTGTTAGCTATCTACAGCGTGTAACGGAAGGGGGGTATCAACCCTGAAGGAGGTGAATGTGCTCATGAAACTCAACAACTTTCCCCAAAGAACATAGATCGAAATATGGAAAAAAAATTTGGCCCTCCCTTACAAAACTGACTACCAGCAGCTGATTGATTTACTATGTGAGGGCCAAATTTTTTTTCATATTTCGACCTATGTTTTTTGGGGAAAGTTGTTGAGTTTCATAGGCATATTCACCTCCTTCAGGGTTGATACCCCCCTTCCGTTACACGCTGTATATATGTCACGGCTAATACCCGAAGTGCGGCTGCACCTAGTTTTAGCCGGTTAGAACTAGGTGTAGCCACTTACTCTTGGTTAAACCTAGTACGAGCCGATTGTTTTCGGGTAAAACTAGGTCTTTCGTTCGTGGTTTTGAACCTAGTAAATAAATCATGCTTAGATCTGTTCAAATAGAAGCTTTTATTTCCCTTTTGCTCTGGCTTCTCCTACAATAGTAGGTAGAAAATAACCCACCTTTTGGGCTTCGCCGCAGTCGGGTAAAAAATGGCACGTTTAGTTTTCATACTTGCGTTATCTATATCTGTGGGCTCTACTGGTGAAAACCCGAAAAATCATCTCTTCTTTGAGATCCTTATATTTACTAGGTACATTACATCTCTCAATATGTTTTTACAGTAACACAATTATTATATTTACGAGTACCTCCACACGAAATGTTATTCACCTACATTCCGAACAGTTTTTTTTACGATTTCTTCATTGAATTGCCTATAAAAAATTTACGACTATTTTATGGAGAGGGTAGGTACCATTAATAGGTTAATAAAAATCTAGACAGTCTGTGTTATTGTTTTTTGTGCACCTAAACGTATTTTCAATTTATTGGTTTTATTGTCGAAGAATAGGCTATTCCAATTAAGCACTGAATAGGTGTCAAAAACACCTGTGGTTTAATAATGAACAACATTGTTTTCGCGTTTACCAATAACGACGTCATTTATTTTGATGTTGTTTTTAATAGATTGTTCTTAAGTATAGTCAGAGATCGCATCCCTGGTGTTTTAAAAATATTCGATGACTGATGATGACTTTACTGTCTTCTTATTGGCCCAAAATTTGACAGCGAGTTTACACTTTCAGTAGCCTCCATCAGCTCCTGTGATAACAGTAACAGTACAGGCTGGACACGATATCAAGTGCCCATCAGTTTGTGGGGCAAGACTACATTTACACTCCAGGGTAGAGTCATCTATAAGTGGCCTTAATCAGTAATTTTCTTAATTTAACAAGTCTAGAATCATGAAAAGTGATTTAAAAAATACTACAGGTTATTTACTAGCATTATAGTGGTTTGGATTTTTCAAATTTGATGTGATTTAAGAGTAAAAGAAATATATGTGTGTGGTGTTAGTATCGGTGCTGTTAGCGCCTAAGTCTTTACTTAGAGTGTAACATAGACTTTATTGTAACGTAGACCAATTGGGGTAAATAGGTTAGAACTATGAGCGACCATGTGTGAGTCGAGATTGTTACAGTAACTAGGCAAAGGCAAAGTGGGTTTAGTTTGAACTGTATGTTACAGACGGATACACATAGACACGAAAGATCCTTTAAAGGTTTCGTTTTTCATTTAGACGTATTGAACCGTAAACCGGTCAATGAAAATTGATGGCTTGAACAGGTGTCAAAAAGACCTGTGGTTTATAATCACCGTCATTGTTTTCGCGTTTTCCAATAATGTCGTCATTTATTTTGATGTTGTTTTAATACATTATCCTTTAGTACAGTCAGCAAGAGAGATTTGCATTCCTGTTGTGAATGATCAAGAGTTTGTCATCATTCGCATTCATGCGTCTTGTATTAAGCGCGTACGAAATTTCTCATCATTCCTGAATAGGTAGGTACCGTCATTTCAACCAAAGGACGTTCAATGCTGGTCATAGGCCTCCCCCAAATGTCGTCACATGGACCGAATCCGTGCGTCTCACATCAAGCGGACCCCATAACTTTCACCAGGTCAGCAGTCCACCTAGTGCGAGGCCTTCCAACGTAATGTCAACCGGATCGTGGTCGCAGCTCCAGAACTTTTCGTCGCCATCAAGCATCCGCATTGCGAGCAATGTGCTCTGTACACTGTCAACTACCACGTCTTAAGTATGGCGATCTTCGGGCTACGGCGGAAACCTTGGTTATAGGACTATTTCTATCCCTATGGATATGCATACGAAATACCAACATGTTAACCATCCATACTATATACTTTATATACTATATATATATATATATATATATATACCTATTCAGGAATGATGAGAAATTTCGTACGCGCTTAATACAAGACGCATGAATGCGAATGATGACAAACTCTTGATCATTCACAACAGGAATGCAAATCTCTCTTGCTGGCTGTACTAAAGGATAATGTATTAAAACAACATCAAAATAAATGACGACATTATTGGAAAACGCGAAAACAATGACGGTGATTATAAACCACAGGTCTTTTTGACACCTGTTCAAGCCATCAATTTTCATTGACCGGTTTACGGTTCAATACGTCTAAATGAAAAACGAAAATTTTATAGGATCTTTCGTGTCTATGTGTATCCGTCTGTAACATACAGTTCAAACTAAACCCACTTTGCCTAATTACTGTACCTAACTATCTTGACTCACACATGTCATGGTCGCTCTTAGTTCTAACCTATTAACCCAATTGGTCTACGTTACAGTAAAGTCTATGTTACACTCTTAAGGAAAGACTTAGGCGCTAACACATTTATTTCTTTTACTCTAAAATCACATCAAATTTGAAAAATCCAAACCACTGTGATGCTAGTATGAACCTGTAGTATTTTTAAAATCACTTTTCATGATTCTAGACTTGATAAATTAAGAAAATTACTGAATAAGACCACTCATAGATGACTCTACCCTGGAGTGTAAATGTGGTCTTGCCCCACAAACTAATGGGCACTTGATATCGTGTCCAGCCTGTACTGTTACTGTTATCACAGGAGCTGATGGAGGCTACTGAAAGTGTAAACTCGCTGTCAAATTTTGGGCCAATAAGAAGACAGTAAAGTCATCATCAGTCATCGAATATTTTTAAAACACCAGGGATGCGATCTCTGACTATACTTAAGAACAATCTATTAAAAACAACATCAAAATAAATGACGTCGTTATTGGTAAACGCGAAAACAATGTTGTTCATTATTAAACCACAGGTGTTTTTGACACCTATTCAGTGCTTAATTGGAATAGCCTATTCTTCGACAATAAAACCAATAAATTGAAAATACGTTTAGGTGCATAAAAAACAATAACACAGACTGTCTAGATTTTTATTCACCTATTAATGGTTCCTACCCTCTCCATAAAATAGTCGTAAATTTTTTATAGGCAATTCAATGAAGAAATCGTAAAAAAAAACTGTTCGGAATGTAGGTGAATAACATTTCGTGTGGAGGTACTCGTAAATATAATAATTGTGTTACTGTAAAAACATAATTATTGAGAGATGTAATGTACCTAGTAATTATAAGGATCTCAAAGAAGAGATGATTTTTCGGGTTTTCAATATTATAGCCCACAGATATAGATAACGCAAGTATGAAAACTAAACGTGTCATTTTTTACCCGACTGCGGCGAAGCCCAAAAGGTGGGTTATTTTCTACCTTATACTATGTTGACATAAGCACTATTTAGTTTCTATACAATACGATAAAAATTAAACTAAGTTTTTGTTCTTTAAGGCGCAGATAAGAGGGACACCGTAAAAACTACCTGTTTTTCGTTGCAGAGTTAGCCGTATATTGCTACTTATTACAATTATATATATATATATTATATTTATATATATAATATTATAAATGCGAAAGTAACTCTGTCTGTCTGTCTGTCCGTCTGTCTATCTGTTGCTCTTTCACGCCTAAACGGCTGAACGGATTTTGATGAAATTTGGTACAGACATAGTTTGGAACTTGAGAAAGGACATAGGATAGTTTTTTTTTTTCTCGAGTTAAACCAAAAATCTGCCGGAAGTCACTATTCCACGCGAACGAAGTCGCGGGCAAAAGCTAGTGTTAAATAAATGTTTGTTTCGAGTTACCGAGTTTTACACGAGGTCGTGGCAGACCACGGGAGAAGGCGGGACGAACTGGATGTCTTCTTTGAGAATTGGAGAGACGTTGCACAGAATCGCGACCGTTGCAAGGAATGGAAGGAGGCCTTTTCTCGGCAGTGGGACAACATAGGCTAGCTATAATAATAATAATAATAAGCTGGAGTTGTACAAGATAGATGCAACTCTACGCGCCTTCCTTGAGTCGTGTATGGGGCAATGGAAGACGGTCCTTCGATATCCAGGATGTCGACGGATTCAGGGGAACGATGAACCTGTATGGATTAAACGGGGAATATTCCAGGGCGACAGTCTGAGCCCGCTTTGGTTCTGTCTAGCCCTGAATCCTCTTAGCACATTGCTGGAGGATTCAGGTCTAGGCTGCCGGTTGAGGAGAGATGGTCAGGTCATATCTCACCTTCTTTACATGGATGATCTGAAACTGTTTGCCCCCAACAAATTGCGACTGATGGAGTTACTGAAACTAACTGAATGTTTTAGTAGCGCCATCAGGATGGAATTTGGTGTGGACAAATGTGCAGTCATGCATGTAAAGAGAGGAGAGATTATGGAATCCGAGGGAATTCAGCTCTCGGATTCCATACACCTCAGATCCCTCTCCTCATCCGAAAGCTATAAATATTTGGGTATGTCGGAAGCGTTAGGCATTAACGTAGCTGACATGAAGGAATCGTTGAAGGAGCGCTTCTTCGGACGCCTGAAGAAGGTTTTAAATAGCCTTCTTTCGGGTGGGAATAAGGTGCGCGCCTTCAACGGTTGGGTCATGCCAGTTTTAATGTACTCTTTCGGCATACTCAAATGGACTCAGACTGAACTCGATACCTTGGATAGGAGAGTCCGTACATTGCTGACCGCAAATCGGATGCATCACCCACGATCATCGGTCATGAGACTGTACATCCCGCGGAAATGTGGGGGTCGAGGCTTTTTAAACGCGAAGACCCTCCACAACCGCGAGGTGTGCAGTCTCAGAGAATATTTTTTAAAAGCCGATGTGGGTATGCACCGAGATGTGGTCGCAGTGGACAAGGGACTCACCCCGCTGTCCATGGCTAACGAGAACTGGCGCAAACCTGTAGTACTTACTGCTGATGACCGCAAGGAAATATGGCAAAGCAAGGAGCTTCACGGGCGCTTCTACCGGGCTCTTCATGGGCCCGATGTAGATTTTCTAGCGTCCGTGTCCTGGCTACGTTTCGGCGACCTCTTTGGGGAAACTGAAGGTTTTGTCTGTGCAATTATGGACGAAGTTATGTTGACGAATAACTACCGGAAATATATTATGAAGGATGGGACAGTTGACGTGTGTCGGGCATGCCACCGTCCGGGTGAGTCCATCAGACATATTATTTCTGGTTGTTCTCGTCTGGCTAACGGCGAGTACTTGCACAGGCACAATCAAGTAGCCAGGATTATTCACCAGCAACTTGCTTTGAAATATAAACTTGTGGAGTCTGAGTTACCGTACTACAAGTATGTGCCCGACCCAGTTCTCGAAAAAGACCATGTTACGTTGTACTGGGATCAGTCTATCATCACTGATAGGACTATTGTTGCCAATAAGCCTGACATAGTGGTGATAGACCGATCAGCGCGCCGCGCAATGATAATCGATGTTACCATTCCACATGACGAGAACCTCGTGAAAGCTGAAAAAGAGAAACAAATAAAATATCTGGATTTAGCACACGAGGTTGTCGATATGTGGCATGTGAGCTCGGCTATCATTGTGCCGATAGTCGTAACGGCCAATGGTCTTATAGCGAAGAGTCTGGACGACCACCTGTCCAAACTCTCACTTGGTGGTTGGATCAAGGGCCTGATTCAGAAGGCAGTACTCCTCGATACGGCCCGCATTGTGAGGAGGTTCCTGTCTCTGGAGCCCTAACTACCGGTAGCTTGGACCCTGCTCCCGCTATCGGTGGACCACTATTTTTTACATTTTTAAATGTTTTTTTATAAATTTTGTATGAAATATTTAAAAATGCAATCTATATGTAAGAAAATGAATAAAGGAGATAATAATAATAATAATCGAGTTCCCGATATTTTGGAACTGTGTGGAAAATCGAAACAAACAGTAAACTTGGTAAATACTCGTGCAGGGTTAATGATAATGTTAGTAATCATGTCAGATTAAATCATAATCATAATGATATCCTATAATGATTCTGCTAAAACAGTAATTTTAGAGACCCTGATCAAAATTTTCTTAATATGAAGTCACTGGGAATGCGCAAGTGTTGTAATATATGTTACAAAGAGGCGTGAAAGAATTGAACCCTCTTCAGCTCTTCAAACAAGCATAAAATCACCCCTTCTGTATTGGCAGACAAACATAATATTTGCTAGTGATTATCCCATTTATAAGAGTGGTTGCTCGCTCATGGGATTTTAACGAGCCATGCACACAAACACATTAATATAGGAGTGCCAACGATTATAATATCCATTATGGAGTATTAGAAACACCATTAGAAGTCTATGGAAAATATTATGGTGCATGTTGCATGCTTTCCGATTAATTAGTGCGATTAGCAGGAGCTAGATAAGGGAGTTAATTATAAAAAATGCAATATACTCGAAATGTGTGGTTTTTTTTTTATTATGTGTTGTTGAAAGTTGGACCCGTTGAACCATCAGAAACCTCATCCATCACTTTCCATCAGGCGTGATCGGGGTCAACAGCAGGCCCATTTTGCAATAAAAATAGTTTAAAAAATTGCCTTCTTATGCCGACATGTATGGAACTACACTGGGTTCGCGTGGTAGATTACTGCCCACTCGGTCTTTGATCTTCTATCTTCTTCCTTTTAACTTTGTACAGGACCAACTTAGCCTAAAGTAATTGTTGTGCTTAACCTTATTTTTATTAATTTAATCTTTTTTGTTCTATCATAAGCGCAATTCATTTTTTGGACTTATTTTCTCTATGTCTACCACAAAAGATTCTAGTCAAGAAGTGACACTGGCATTCAAAGTTATAGTTTTACGTCAATTCAAAAGATTTTTTTTACTTTGCTACCTTGATATCATACTTTCTCTACGTCTACCACAAGATCAATGGCATTCAAAAGTTATAGTTTTGATATAAATGAAATAAAATAAAATGAAATATCGTCGTAAAATACTTTACTTTGCTACAAAAGTGACAAACTACTAGAACAAATCACTGGTAATTTGTCACTTTAGTCTAGACCCTTAGGTCTATTTCTACGATACCTGAGTCGTCTCAGTCTCCCCCACAATTGATCATCAATAAATTGACATTCTCTTCATAAACTGTCAAAATTTGATACCTCCATTTGTATCGCAAGCAATCTGTATTTCTGTATCTTCACTAAATTGATCGAGTTTTCAGGCGTAGTAAAATGTTTTTTTTTTATATAGAATTTGTTTTCTGAAATTATTGGTACAAGCAGCTACCTACTGGCTACGGCTTCGTATGCATGTAGTTCGGTAACTGTCTTACAGAGACGTTTATCTGGAGTGAAACACATCATCATTCTATGGCTTCTCCAGGTTACACACAATCTGTCTTTTTTTTTTGGAGGGTTTGAAATCATTATTCCGCTCTGGGCGGAGCGGAAGGTCAGTGTGAGCGGAGTGTCAGACTTCTACTGACTAAAAACCACCCATATTCCTTCTTAGCCCTTTATGTCCGGGGCCGCGGTATCAAACTATCTGTACGTCATATTAAAATCTATTATGAAGTTTATGCGTAAAAGGGTAACAAAAACGTCACAGTGCTATATAACCTTCAACTTCTATATTAGTAGTGACATGTTTTCAACCACCCTATTGTGAATATTCAAGTAAATTTCTACCTATCTAGTCTGCCCTGCTAAGAAACTCAGCTTAAAAAGAGCAAGAGCTCATTATTTTTCTCTTTGAAACAAAAGTAGTAAGAGAAAAAGTTTCAGTCGTTTTAAAAGTGATCAGTAGTTTGAAGTAGACGCCTCTCAACTTTGTAGTTTGATCGATCTACCGCCACGAGATTGAATAAAATATCCTAGCCCATAACGTAGGTGTAGCATCAGGGACTAGGGTTCCGCGCTTAGAGAGTTGGTGGAGTGCCGTAAGGTTTATACCTCGGAATCCAAGACCGGTCAATGAATCTTCATAAAAACTTTTGGACTGCATTGGTAAAAGCCCAAATAGGTAAAGAAGTTAAAAAAAAATTGTGCGCTCTTTTTTCTTACTAATAACTTACCGTACTTAAATTTAAATATCTTTTAAGTCTTAAAAAACACATAAGGCAAATAAATTAAAGTAAATATTATAAAATAACAAATTCTATATAAGAACTTCTTATTGTGTTTGGCTGTATGGCTCATTTTCTTTGCCTTAATAAAGATACATTTATGAGTTTGAGATTTTGTGCAGCCTATATCCTGCACAAATAAGCACTTTCAGAGCATGAGAAGTAAAAAAATGTTTAGAGCTAATAAATTATGTTTACATCGTAATTATAATGTTAATTTATTAATATTTCGAAAAAAATAATGAGTTACAACAAAACAAATTAAAACGTATCTATCTAATACTTTTATACGAGCAATTCTTGTAATAATTATAGTATAACTAGCTGTTTTATTTTTTGTTAAAAAGTTTTTATTTTTCACTTTTTATAATATAGTGGTTCACATGTTCATGAGTCATAATGTGGACAATGTAGTTTTTTTTTTAGTTTTGTTGATTTTTCAAAAACCGCTTGTCCTTCGATAAAAGAAATCATCTGCTGAAAAAAATCCGTGTCCCCAAATAAAACAAAATAAATCTGGAGAATTAACACAAAAGCGAGGCATAGTGAAAGTACTGAATGTATTCTAAAATTAAAAAAAAACAATTTATCAAATAATTAATAAAAAAAATTAAATTTTAAATTTTTTCTTTTCTATACGTGATTGAAGTAAATTATTATTTTTCTAAGATTAGATGCATGATTATCTACGAAATACGTTATGAATTTTCCCCGGGAAATTTTGAGTGTTGTCTAGTGAATTAGCATATAAAGGCCCTAATCCACATTGACCGGCAACTTTGACAATATTGCCAATGCTGCTGGCAATTTTGGTATTTTAAAGGCAGTAGCAATATTGCCACCAGGCACATCACTAGATCTGATGCTGATCTTTGAATATATACAATGGAGCTCTTACATAATACATAGCAAATCTGTCAGGATTGCTGTAATCGCTAAAAAAATACTCTTTACTTGTGTAAACAGTAATTATTTAGTTATTGTTAGTTGTTTGTTATTGTTAACATAACATAATGCCTGTATGCTCGTAGAGGGTACGCAGAATATGACATTTCTTATTGGTGATAATCCCATTGCTATGGCAAGTATGATGAATGATAAAAGTATACATAAATGCATAGCAAATATATAAAGCGTGTTGTCATATCTATACATGACAACACGCTTTACGTGATACTTACCTACTCAAGATGTTAGATTAAATAATAACAATATATTTACTGTTATATATTTATGTAACATAAAATATACATATCTAAGATATGGTAGAGCGGAGTCTTCTAACACAGGCATTGTTTGCCCAAAAGGAGGCCCCAAACACAAAGTATTGTATTTTTTCAATTCATAACTGACACATGGACATAAGCGAAACCAAGGTAGGGATTGATCCCGTCGGGGCTACGGGTTGTTCGAAAGAGATACCTCGACCTCAACAGAGAGGGCCAAGAAGAATCATGGGTGGTTTTTATTCAGTAGAAGTCTGACACTCCCTACCGCTCAGCCCAGAGCGGGGGGAGTCATTTGATGATTTCCCACCCTCCTAAAAAAAAGGTAGGGATTGATTTCTCATTTAACAGAACCCTACAAAAACAAATTCCGCCTTATTACAAAAGGTAGTTAAACCTGGTTTAACTTAGACCTGGTTTATCTCGCATGCTGTCACTTTCTTTTGAATATTATTGAAGTGAGACGTCATGCGAGATAAACCAAGTCTAAGTTAAACCAGGTTTAACTACGTTTTGTAATAAGGCGGATTAAGTCTGCCACCAAGCAGCGTGCCAGGTAGATAGCGTAGTTACCCTAGACAGGCTCTAGATAATAAAAACTTTGAAGGAAAACTATTTGATCGATCCACGGAACTCGCGGAAGATCACTTTGTCCCGGTAGCATAATTAATTAGATAATTAACGATGAGTTATTAGTATATCTATGCAAAACAACTGTTGGTAAGTACTTATTTTATTATATAAAGGTTGATTTTAACAATATTTAAATTAGTTTACTCATGACACTGCTGTCTATTTTATAATGATTTATTTAGCAATTAGCAATTTTGATAGTAACATCAAAATGGATTTTCAACGTCCACGCAGATATAAGGTTATCCTTACCTCTGCAAAAATCAAAGACAAAAAACTAGCAAAAAAAAGATCTATTGCAGGACAATCCATCCAAAACGATGGAGATTGATTAGAAATCATAAATACTAATAGAAATACGAGAATTCATCCCCAGGTCGGCTTCCAATAAAATTAAAAACGTTTCCTTTCAACATTTTCCTTATCAGAAAGGCAATGACCGCTGATATAAACGTAAATAATACCTACAGTATTACAATACGAAAAGACTGTAAGCTTCCCTAAGCCACGTTATTTGTTTGTAGCAAAGACACAAAATTGGATCCAGTATTGTCGATAAATTGCCTGCAGGTGAACAGAGCAATCTCATTGCTTTCTTTATCAAGACTAATCGAGACAAAGAGCAATAGGAGCCAATCGAATTGTATTAGAGGTTTAATAGAAGAGGCTTAATGAAAATCTGAACGATATACGTCTTCATTTAGAGTTCGAGTGGATGCTTAGTTGAAGCTTGATTGTCGAAGTGTCGTTGACCTTGTTGGTTTTATTAACTCAGTATTCGATACTGGTTCTCTTGCAAATACTAAAGTTAATAAGCCTTAATCCTGCATGTCTAAAATTAAATCTTAACTTCTGTTGAGTCGAAAGTGATTTGCATGATATCTACTTGAATAAAATATGATTCCCACGAGGTGACTGCAAGTGCAGCAAGTTCATGTGTTTTTATCATCGTGTATACTGTCTTGTATTGATTTTGGGAGGACTAAACACTGGAACATTTGTAAAGACTATAAAAAGTAAAAACTAAAACCCGACTACGACAAAAAATAACGACGCTGAAAAAGTATGAAACACGATTTTCAGGATAGAACAAAAAGAAAAGCCGTAGTCACACGGCATTAAAGTGTTAAGGTTGCTACCTATAACGTGTGACTACGGCTTTTTACTTTATTTATTTAAAGAATTTTGGTGTTAATTTTTTTTAACACGTGACTTTTTGTCCGCTAAAGGGCGTCACTTTAAATTTGAGCAATATTTTGGAAATGTACAAGTACACCATTTCAAATGATACCAAACAAGGCGTATTTATCTCCATTTTTATTTTTAACACATTCCTTTTTGTCCGCTAGAGGGCGCCATATCGAGTTTTGTGACACGTCACGTACCCTAATGTTCAGCGGACAATTAAGACGGTTCTAACGCTACCTCATAAATGTCCAGTTCCGATAATTAGATTAGGGAGCTATGAGGGAACAGATGAAGATACTCACATACATACATAGCCAGTCAAAATCATAACCCTCCTTTGGCTTTGCTGAGTCGGGTAAAAAGAGGAAACCTAATGTGTCATGGAAGAACACCTACCTTAATTCTTCAAGTTCAGCTCTGAAGGCGTCTCCATCCACAGGTTTAGACCTGTTCTTGAACACCAGCATTGGGAGAGAGCCCATCTGATCAATGGCTCTGTTAGTGCCCGCGAACCGCTGCGACAGGTTCGACCTAAAAGATTTAAGACATTATTTTTTTTTTAACTTAAATGGGCTTGAAGACTAGAATGTGATTGGGTGTATCACGTCAGCTGCATGCATGGTAACCGCTGGTGCAAGTCTCCACGCAAATGTTTCGTAAAGATGGAAGGCGCCTTCGAGGCCGGCCAGCCGGCGATGACGTGTGATGATGACAAACCCACATTTCACCAGCTATACCTACATGACGCAAGCGAGCCCCGTTTTTATTAACCGAGCATAATTAATATCTGCTAGTGACAACTTCTTAGAGGGAAAACACAAAGCAATTTTCCGAGCTGAGGATCGACGATAAGACAAGGACGTCCAACGCGTGTGCCTTAATTTCCTTTACAAATTACAGTAATAATAAACGTATAGGTAGTTTAGTATCATGTACTAAACTTGTGGATTCTAATTTAAAAAACGTAAACCTAAAGCTGCGTAATCACAAGATACAAAGTTCAAGAACAGTTTTTATTTTATTTGGATACTAATTATCTTGTTACAACAATGCAACATTATTTCATAATAATAATTACGCGGCTTTTTGGAAGTTTAGATTAAAGAGAAAAGGTGCTAAATACTATTTCTTGAAAATATTATAATGAATCACGTAATTTTCTTACTGTAGGTTAAACATAATTAAATGTTATAAAACTTTGTGTAATAAAAACGCAACATTGTGGTTATGATTTCATGGCATTCCGTTGAGCGGACACCTGGGTTTTATGCGTCGTTTTACGAATGATGTAAATCAGTGAAAGGACCCTCTGAGTCTTATTTTATTTTTAGACGAGGACAAACTGATAGGCATGGTATTTTAATTACAAGATACAGTTTATCTGGTAAGTCATCCTCATCATCCATATTTTTCCAAGTTGCGCCACGCCCTTTCCTCTGCCTTTTGCATCTAGTTATTTATGATCTTCCTAGTCAGAAATCTACACATTTTTTTGGCTTCCGCACCTAGGTCGGAAGCCTTATAGGATAATATTGTTATTCGTCTGTCAAGAGCGTTTTTCTTAGGAACGCGTGTAGTATCAAACTGAATTTAATATCGAATACTCAAGACAGCTACCCAAAAAACAGATTGTAGTAGGTACATTACAGGAATATGTTAAGTAGTAAACAATCGAGTGGGTGAAGCACTGTCCTCACTAGGTTACAATATAACTTGAACCTTGTGAATCAACGATTTCACCGTGTCTGTCGCTTATTTTGTGATTTCACAAAGATAATATAATAATCTGCCCGATAGTGGAGGAGGTCCATGAGAATGACACACGTAACTTAGTAGTAGAGTCCAACAAACCTCAACGTGCTTCCATTGGTGAAAATGAAGAATGCTACTTCTGACCTCTCTTGCTGCAACCTCGTCACAAGCTTCCCCAGTTCTGTAGCTCTGCTGACCTGTATTAAAGCAAATAATTAGTTTAAAAACAAACTTTGAAGTGAGGTCATTTTATTTCTCGCATTCTTCTGAGAAAATCCATTTTTTTTTTGGAATGGTTGGAAAATCATCAAATGACTCCTCCCGCTCTTGGCAGAGAAGGGAGTGTCAGACTTCTACTGACTAAAAATCGCCCATGTTCCTTCTTAGCCCTTTGTGCCGAGGCCGCGGTATCTCTTTTGAACAACTCGTAGCCCCGGCGGGTCTGAACACCCTTTGAAACAAAACAAAGCAAAATTTTGAATAGTCAACGAAAACGAAATGTAATAAATCTGTTGGCAGCAGCAGAGCAATATTAAACGATTAAAATCTTTGCTGACAATAATAATATCATTTACAAACGTCAGAAAACTTGATGGACGCGACAAATAGAGCTTACTTTTGAAACGTTTACAAATGCCAAGTTTTATCAATGAGCTATAAAACGTCCATAAGTTTGAAACTGTAATGAGGAAAACAGATCGATAATGTTCAAGACTCGGGTGACTAGTATTTGCAGTTCGAGAACCATCTGTGCTATGGAAGAGCACATAACACTAGTGTTGTGATAAGGTCTTGTATTGACTGTTTTGTTCAAATAACTACTAAAAAGTAAAGTAAATGAAAGTACGTGCAAAGTTAATTTGTTTTGTTCAAAAACATAAGATATAACATTCACGCCTGTTATCATAATATTAAGGTGGATGTTCCAGGGTAGCCCGCGAAATTCAAATTTTCTTACGTTTTTAGCGATTTGCAGGCCAGTACTAGGTTGTATGTTAGTGAAAATATGATTCGCGGCTGTAACACGTATGCAGTTACAGAATTATAATCATCAAAATAATCATTACCTACAACCCTCCAAGTTCATGTAACTGTCAAAAATGACCTTTTGATGAAATACTCATTCTGTTTTGTTACTGTAAATTCACTGTAAATTATATTCGTGGAAATTCTGCCATCTCCGGGGTTGGACGTAATTTAAATAATTGGCTTATAAAGCAATAACCAACTGTTGGCTCGGACCAGTGATTCGAATATTAATTTAATGTAATACGGTACCAGGGGAACTTACTGAGCATTCAGGAGCTAGGTAGTTGTTGCCCTTAATTTTACCCTCTTATTCTTATTTTTATTTTGTGGTGAAAAGAGCATGAAAATCGTAATGCATGTGTTAAGATTGGTAGAATTTAATTATTACATTATTGTGTATTTTTTTATTTACAATGTTGCCAACTGTCAAAATAAGTCATAGTAACTTTGGCGTATTAAAATTGACATTAAAATCAATTAAAATGCTATTAAACCTGTTAATATAATCTATAAAAATAGTATTTAATTATCTACGAACATTTTTAAGACTTTTAGTCTATACTTTATAGTTTGTTATTAGTTACAATCAATTCTCTGAACTATCGGTTGATATTCATATTTTATCCGATAGTCATATAGATTACAAATAAAAACATACTACACTGCTAAATTACCTAATGACGTTTTAAAATAGTTTCACTACATAGGATTTGTTAATTATTATTTATGTTATTAGATATTTAGCTATAATGTAAAACCATTTGCCATTGGTTTATTATGGCGGTAGTCGTTGATGTACTTTTTAATATTTGACGGTTATAAAAGTAGAAGTACCGCCAATTCAGGGTCAGTTACTCTGCAACTGTTAAAGGGTAAAGACAGACCCAAAGTAGTATATTGTGTAATTGTGTATAGAAAGTTTACGTATTGTAACCTAGTTATGAAGATACCAAATGTGTAAAAGCTGAAACCTATTGGTATTACTCTAAAGGATCCACAATGTTTATGTAAGTTAATTGATATTTTGCTATGAATATTACTGATAACTATGTGTGAGAAATATGTACTATAATAATTATGGTTTATATTGATTGTTGTTTATCTAAACTGATAACTTGCTGTAACTTGAGACAGTCCAAGACAATGTCAGGTTGTCTTTGCATAATACTTTAAAATATGTTCCCGTGGAGTTTCTTGTCCATTCTTCTCCACAAAGAATAGGGACCTAGCGAATGGAATCGAGTTTGATGTAGTTGACAAGACCAAAAGAAATAAAATGAATAGTCTTGTCTTTTGTCCTTTTACTTCGTAAAACCCCTGTTCCCAACACACCCTTTTAAAGAGACTTTCAAACACAGTAAATAACTAGTAATCATCCTGACACTCAATGTTTATTAATTGGTGGATATTAATACATATACATATAGATTTACATTCAATTTCTAACACATGCAGTAGTTTTGGAGTTTATTGCGAACAGACAGACAGACAGACGCGGCGGAGGACTTTGCTTTCTAATATGTAGTGAAGGCGAAAGTTTATATATCTGTATGAACTCCTTCAGGCTCAAACAACATAAAGGATTTGGATGTAATTTAGTAGATATCAAGAAAGCTAAAATATATTCTAAGTTATTACTCATTCATTCATTCTACTTTAAATTGATCCCGAAAAAGCGGTGTGCCATGTTTCAGCCAAATTGCGCTCAAACGGCTTAACAGATAGATAACACGTAGGTGCCTTAGTATGTAGAAAAGCTTATTATTTTCCATGTGTTTCGTTAAGGAAGTATCGGGTAGATAGCTGTTATGGCACTAAAGACAAGACGTGTACACGATAATAGTTTTCGAAATTGTTCCTTCGTAACAAGTATTTACTATAAAGAGATACCGCGACCTCGAACACAAAGGGCTAAGAAGAAACATTGGCGAGTTTTAGTTAGTAGAAGTCTGACACTCCATACCACTTTGCACAGAGCGGGAGGAGTCATTTGATGATTTCCCACCCCCCAAAAAAGTGGGGTCTTGACCGATAATTATGTAAACTAATGATGTTTTATTATAAGTGTGATTGTATAATTTGGGGCTTTTCGATGATTCACGTACCTTCTTAATGAGTTTATTAAATAGCTAGCGAGTTTATCTGCGTGTGATTTGTATTGTTTAACCGATTTCTTAAAACGAAGAGGTTCTCAATTCAGATAGTTTCTTTAATGTTTGTTAGCTCATGAGAGGGAGAGAGAAAGAGATTTATTTATTTATTTATTTAAACTTCTCGCACACAAAAAAAGGTACAAAGGCGGACTTAATGCCTTAGGCATTTATCATTTTCTATTTTGAATTTGTTTTTGTTTGAGCAGCCACGGAGTTTATTTTTATGCCCGATTGATGGCAATAGGCTCGCCCCCTATTACATGGAACTTAAACGTAACTAGCGATATGGGTGCAGATCGGCCTAAACCTTCGAGGATAACAGTCGTGATGTAATGTGATTTCAGTGAAAACAGAATGTGTTAGAGAAGGTAACAACATGAGACATAGTAGATCGTCATCATCATCATTTCAGCCGAAAGACGTCCACTGCTGGACATAGGCCTCCCCTAAATGTCGCCACATTGACCGGTTCCGTGCGTCTCGCATCCAGCGGATCCCCGCAACCTTCACCAGGTCATCGGTCCTCCTAGTGGGAGGCCTTCCAACGCAACGTCTTCTAATTCGCGGTCGCCACTCCAGAACTTTCCAGCCCCATCGGCCTTCTGTTCTGCGCGGCTATGTCGGTAACCTTGGTTCTCATGTCCTCATTTCTGACTCGATCACGCAAGGAAACTCCGAGCATAGCCCTCTCCATTGCCCTTTGGGTGACTTTAAGCCTTCTGATGAGACATAGTAGATGAGGTGGAAAATATTGTCATGATGACTTGACAAATTGCGTCAATATACCTATGCGCCAATCACTTACCTATGTAAGTTGGCACGTGCCAAATACTACCCTGGCGCTTATTCATACTTACCAAATAGGCATTTGCTAATAATTAGGTTTTTCCTAAACCAGGTAGAAAACTTACTAAATCTTACAATTGGTTGCGAAATCATCATCTTCCTTGTACCACCTCTTACTTAATGGGATCGCCACCAGGGTTTTACATGAAATGACTGCGTATCTGATATTCAAAACCCGTATAATGGGTAACACGAAATATCCAGTACGATACGTGTACTAAATGAAGTGCATGCCTGTGAGTGCATGAGAGGACAGACATATTTTCGTGCAACTTGAGTGAATTCGCAAGAGTTTTGTTGAATTTTGTTTCTTACATTTAATTTTGTTTTTGTTTTTGTGTTGTTTGTTTGTGTTTTACAAGTTATTTTTAAAGTTTAGTGTTTTAGTTATAGTATTTGTCGTAAGTTATTTTCCAAGTATCTTGACAGTGTTTGCAAACCACGATTGTATTGGGTCTGCATGTAAAGATAGTGTGTTTATAATAAATAAATCTTGATAAGAACGTATGACAAACTTTCAGACATAATAATATGACTCTCCATAATGACTAAGCTTGTCACACTATTCACAAACCGTTGCAGTTCCTGAAAGTCCGCGTTGCGAAGACACCATGAAGTTTGATGAAATCCCGAGAAATAATTTTACCGTCTTGGATCTCGCAACGAAATTAATCATAAAATAATATCGGAGGATTAGGAAAAACATGATTGCCACATAATTTTTCCCTATTGATTGTCAAAGATCAACTGTCTGACAACCAGTAATAGCAAGGGTAATCGTATTCCCCAGTAGTAACTGTATTGTAAAGGTCTGATAGGTAATCGCTCCATAAACATACAATACTGGCATTCAGCTGCATCCGGTTAGCCTGGAAGCCGAGCCGACATAGTTGGGAAAAGGCTAGGCCGATAATGATGACGACGATGATGACTGTCAAACATGTATGACCTGCCTACCACCGAGGAAAAGCTATCGTGACCTTATCCCTACGCTACGGTACCACTTCGCTTTACCGGTACCACCACAGGATAGGTTTCGACGCGTACTATAATATGCTACGGGGGTCGCCGGCTCGCTTTGCTCGCCCGCTCCCCCCTTCGCTTTACCGGTACCACCATAGGATAGGTTTCGACGCCTACTATAATACGCTATAACTGAAAGCTTTTTTTTTTTTTTTTTTTCCCTTATCCTAGTGTCCATCAAAATGATGGACCCTAATCTTATTACAATCTAGCCTTGTATTATAGACTAATAAGTAATTTAATTCTAACTTAAACTGTTAAATTGTCTTTACGTACTAAGAATGTGTCCATTGGCACTTTTCTTATTGTCTCTATTAAGGCGAATACACTTTTTCTTGTGTTTATTTGGTAACACTTGTGCTACATTACACTATTCACTAACACTGGCACTAAACACTAACTCGAACGGTTTCGTTCTTTTTAGTCTTCTCACCATGTCCGTGTGGTCGAGAAGCTGGATCGCCTCGACATTCACATGCTGGTGAAGTCTCTTGTCGTGAGCTTCTGCAGATTTTTGGATCACTTTATCGATGAACTCAACGTTTAGGTCCCGATGGAGGTCATCATTTCTTACGTACCAGGGTGCATTAACAATTTCCCGTAGTACTTTGTTCTGGAATCGTTGAATGATTAATGCATTTGTCTGTTTGGTGCAGCCCCACAGCTGAATACCATAAGTCCAAACTGGCATCAGGACTTGTCTGTACAATAACAGTTTGTTCGGCACGGACAGCTCGGAGTTTCTTCCAAGCAGCCAATACATTCTTTTGAACCGTAGGTCGAGTTCATCTTTTTTCTTCTTGACGTGAGCTTTCCATCGTAGCTTTGCATCAAGGGTCATACCTAGATACTTGGCTGTATTCTCATAAGGTATTTGGTTGTTATTAATATAGACTGGACAATACTGTTGCTTTTTGTTGGTAAAGTCTATATGTACGGATTTGGATTCATTTAATTTAATCCTCCATTTTTTGGTCCAGTCATAAACTTGATTAACAGCCATTTGAACCTTTTCTACTGCTTCTTCGTGGCTGTTTCCAACGGCCATTATGGCTGTATCATCAGCAAAGGTCCCAATGGTATTATTTTCAGGATCAGGAATATCGCAAGTGTATAGTAGGTACAGGACCGGACCTAACACACTTCCTTGCGGTACGCCAGCTTTTATCGGTTTAAGTTCTGAGTAGGTATCTTCTTGTCTTATTCTAAAGACTCTGTTTAAAATATAGGATTCTAATATGTCTGCAAACGGTTTCGGTACCAAGCTCTTCAACTTATGAATAAGGCCTTCGTGCCAAACTTTATCAAAAGCTTGGGCTACGTCTAGAAAAACCGTAGAACAGACTTTCTTGTTTTCTAACGCGTTTTCTATTACGTTTGTAATTCTATGCACTTGGTCGATCGTCGAGTGTTTTTCTCGAAAACCAAACTGGTGCTCAGGTATAATGTTCCTGTTTTCGATGATTGGTTTAAGACGTTTGAGTAGCAGCTTTTCAAACAGCTTTGACATTATTGGTAGCAGGGAAATGGGTCTGTATGATGTTGTTTCGTGAGCCGGTTTCCCAGGCTTTGCAATCATTATTACTTCAGCAACTTTCCATAAGTCTGGTACATATTTAAGCCGCAGTGCAGCATTGATAAGGGTTGTTAACTTAACCAGACCCTTTCTTGGTAAGTTATGAAGGATTTCCCCTGTTATTAGATCGTAACCTGGTGATTTCCTTGGGTTTATTTTCTGCTTTATTTCTCGTGCAACTTCTCTCGGTGTTACTAGTTTTATGGCATCTACATGATCCGGCATCACTATATTAACCAGAGTGTGGTCTTCCATGGTTTCCCCCTCGTTTGGTTGAAAGATGTTTTCTAGGTGGTCTGCAAACCTCACAGCTTTTTGCTCATTAGTACGTGCCCATTGCCCGTTTTCACACTTAATGGGAGGGATTTGGGCTATCGGCCTCTTTAGATTTTTAGTAGCCTTCCAAAGGGAGTAGTTTGTCCTTTGGTCGTTACTTAGTTTCTGAAGGTAGGTTTTGGTTGAGTCGTTTTTATATTCCTGGATAAATCTTCTTACTTTTTTTGTAAGTTGGTTTAGCTTTTGCTTGTCATCAGGACACCTAGTTTGATGCCACATTTTTCTCTGTCTTCTTTTTTCCATGATGAGCTGCTTGATTCTGAGGGGGTAAGTGTTTCCCTTCGTTCTCTTGTTAAATTCAGGTGTATTTTCCCACGCTGCTTGTTGGATGTGCATAATAAACTTTTCAACTTCGAAGTTTAAATGTTCAGGGGTTTTTAATGGAACTTTAAGGTCTATTTGATCATTCAATCTGTCTTTAAAGCTCTCCCAATCCGTAAATTTATTAACTAGACTAGGACTGTTTTCTTTATATAAATGATGACTCTCGCTAATTTCTAAATAGATTGCTGAGTGATCCGAGTTTAAGTCATAGCTTTGCTCCGTTTTGATATAACTAGTTGATAGATCCCTGGTTATGAAAAAATCGATTAGATCTGGAATTTTATTTGGATCTGTTGGCCAATAAGTTGGCTTACCAGTAGATATAACGTCACATTTTAGCTCTTTTATAGCACTCAGTAGTTCTTTGCCTTTAGTAGTAGTTAGTCGGGAACCCCAATACGTATTTTTAGCATTGAAGTCACCTCCTAAGATAAATCTGTTACCAAGGCGGGCTAGGAAACACATATAGTGATCTTTTCTTATCATGTATCGTGGTGGACAGTAAATGGCACATACTGTTAAGGGGTATTTTTTTGTTTGTAGACTAATGGCCACGGCCTGGATATCTTTCTCTTCGTATTTGAACACTTCGTAGTGTCGCAGATTATCCTTAACAATAACGGCACTTCCGCCTCTTGCAGTATTGTCTGGGTGTAATGCATGGTATACTTTGTAACCTTTGAATTTAATATGACATTGCTTTGTGAAATGTGTTTCTGATACAAGGCAAACATCTATTTTTTCAATTTCTAATACAACTTGCAACTCATTCTGATGTTTTTGTAACCCATTTGAGTTCCATGCCATAAGTTTAAGTGTATTATCCATTTCTTGTTTTAAAAGTAGCAGTTATGTTGCCATTTTCGATTTGTTTTAATCTCTCGTCGAATGATGACATTAACTTTAAGATTTGATCCAACTTTTTGTTGCTGTTCATATCAGCCAAGGGCGCTTTCACTAGGCCTCGTGTAGCTACTTGAGCATATGAAATGTTTTTACTGGTTGCTTGCACCATGCTTTGAATTGGTTTGGACTTGCCAGGGTCTTCACCTCTTCCTGCAGGTGTGCTTTGTTGAGCAGTCACATTACTTCCTTTCGACTTTTTCGATCTTAGTTGCTGGATTTCTTTGGCTACAATACATCCCCTGTAGTTAGCCGGATGTGGGGCTCCGCAGTGGACGCATTTTGGCTTCTCTTCTTTTGATTTTTTACAATCCTTGGTGAGATGTTTACCTGTGCATTTTACGCACCTCGGTTCTTTGGAGCAGTACTTTTGCGTATGGCCGTATGCCTGGCACCTTTTGCATTGAGGTACCAGTTTTGTGGATTTTAAGGGTTGGATCTCCACATTACATCCCAAAATATGTTTGATATTGAATATTTTGTTCGTTTCCTCATTATTTGAGAATGTTAGCATAAACATATTGAGTGGTTCTTTAGTTTTCCAACTCAATTTGTTGACTGCTTCTAGAATCTTAAAGCCTTTACTGCGCAAGTCTTCGACTACTCTTTCTGGGATACATGTGAAATGCAATTTTTTTGCCATAACTCTTATTGGCCTTTCTTGCTTGTTTTCATATGAGTGCCAAAGACAATTGTTGTCTGAAAGGGCTTTTGAAATTGCTCGATATGATTCTTCGTTTTTGGCATTTACTTTTACGGTATCGCCATTCATCATTTTGATGCTGAACGCGTCAGCTGATTGACTCTCACATAGAAAGTCAAAGAATTGTTGGTAATTCTGTATACCATCTACAACTATTGGTGGTGGCAGAGGAGTTTTGTTGACTTTTTCAATACCTTTCACGTCTCTTCCGTGTTCATTTTGAGTGGGTTGGGCAGGGGAGGTGTTCAATTTTCTTTTCTTCCTGCTCTTTTGCCGTATCCACCCTGTTTCTCGGGCGAGTTCTTCTTCGTCCGTTGCATATTCAACAGGCGATGATGAGGTCTCGGTGGCGGTTGTTGCTGGTTTGGCTGCGTTTTCTGCTTGAAGTTTTAGCTGTTGCTGGAGGTTTTCTATTTGACTTTTTAAGTCATTTAGGTTTTAACTGAAAGCTGAAACTTTGTTTGCTTGCACGTGAAGTATGGTAGAACAAAATAAATGGTCACCCATCCCCAGACTGACCTCGGCAAGCGTTATTTAACTTTAAATACATACTGGAGATAAGGAATACGTAAAAGTGTGCTGGCAACACTGCCCCAGTGACATGTAAAAATTTTGCTCCGTATTTAAAAATTAATTTTAATTAGTAATTAAGTTATAATAAGGTGTAATTATTTGTGTAAACGTCTTAGAAATACGTAAATACTCAGGAAAATTGTTTTCCTGATAAATAATAAAGATTTCGGTTACAAAACGTCACCGGTAACCTAAAAACAACAGCTGATGTTCTAGTTACGGAGTGTTTATCGGATAATTCAGGGGAAGTATTGTTAAGTTTTATCTAATATCAACACACAAACGCAAATTTTAACTTTAAAACACATCCAAGCCATTTTTTTGCTGATTTATTACCCTATACAGGTTCTAAATCGCTTTGTTGACAACTGGTCGTAATAAGTAACAAAACTGAGAATTAATTCATAGCTCTGTTTGTTCGATCGGTCTTTACAAAATTAAATCGTTTTATGATCATTATTGTGCAATATTGCTTTAAAGTAATAAGTTAAATTTTCTTTTTTTTTCTCAAGCAAGCTACCCTCTTGTCAAAGTAAAGCAAATTGAATATTCAATCTAAATTAATTGAATTTACAGATTATCTTTTAAACCTTATTCAGCAGCCTACCTCAATTCTTTCATAACTGAAGGCTTTTCCCTGTTTTAGTTTTATTTCATGTTTTTTCCCCTCCCATCGCTAACTTTTCTTTATTAGTCTATTCTATTAGTTCTCACCGTTTCCTTACTTCTTATTTCAGTTACCATTCCGGAGACCATGCCTGTTATGACTCGTAAGATGGATATGGAGCTAAAATTGAGAACGGCCCTCCAAGAACTCAAAGAATCAAATCTCCAAGTCCAACAACTGTTACTAGAGAGAGAAGAGAGTGAGGTGGAAGTCGTTGAGATTAATGGCAAAAATTCCAGCTTAAAACGGGAGTTAGTAGACCTACATCAGCAATACTTGGACGTTGTTGATGAACGGGATCAATTGAAGGTGGTCACGGATGGTTTTAATAATTGTAGTAACCTATATGAGGAGGCTTTATATAAAATTAGGGACTTAGAAGATGAAGTAATTCATGCCAATAGTCTTATTTTAAAATTACAACGAGAAAACGAATGTTCTCAGGTTAAAGAAACAAACCTCTTATATAACAAATTAGTAAACAATAATGGTAACCCCTCTTCCTTAATAACTATTGATCTGACTGAAGATTCCTTGGTAAAACATAATTATAAAGTTAGCAATAAGAAACTTAAAAAATATGCTAAACTGAATAGATTAATTAGAAAATGTAACCAATTTAAGAAACAGCATAAACTCTTTTCTAAATATATTCCACTGAGGAAAGAGCGTGTTGATTTAGTTAAAAAAGTAAATAATTATCAAATAAAATTAGAAGATAGCATAAAAATTTATGACATTGATACTCGGCATTTGCAGTCTGAAATACAGGTTCTTAGGGACAAACTCAGTTCCCTTTCCAGTAGGTATCTGAATTCTCAGAACCAAATTAAGGAGCATATCCTTGCTGCGAATGAGTTGGTAATGAGTCAATGTCGTTGTCAGTCAGATCCTATAAATGATACCGTCCAGCCTGAGGTAATGGAGGACCCATCCCAGGCCGTGAATTTATTTCAGGACAGTACACTTAAACAAGTAACAGCTGATATTACACAAAATTATTTACAAGTGGTTCAGCCTGAGAAATATCACAGTCAGGATTGTTTTAAATCAATAATGTTCTCAGATAGCATGGGAAGAGGTGTAGGTAAATTAATAAGTGTCCTGAGTAACCTGAGTTTTTCAAATCAAAACCATTGTATGCCAGGGGCTACATATAAACAGATTATGGCATCAGTTACTAGAAATGTTTATAATAAAAATACTGACATCACTATATTTGTAGGGAATAGTTCAAAAGTTAAAATAAAAGATATCACAAACTGTGTTACTGAATTGTTAGAGTTAAATTGTCGTAAAATAATATTGTGTGCCTTTCCATACCTTGCGAAATTGTCAGCCAAGAAAAACAATTATATTCACAGGCTGAATAGCCATGTTCAGTTCTTAGTAGGTCACTATAGTGACAGGCTTATATACTTTGACATCAACAGTTTTGTTGATAATCTTAAGTCGACACCAAGTAATGTGTGTCTACCTATTAGTTGTAGACACAAAATAGCTAGGCTATTAGTTTATAATATTCACTCAGACATAAATAGTATGTCGTTGTTTAGTACTATATTGACACTGCCAATATTAGTAATTTTACTAATAATTCTTTTTATAATTTTTTAAATACAGAGGATACTTCAGTGGGGTCCACTGATGGTAGGATGACATTGCATAGTGACAGCATGGGCATCTTGGATCTCACTCCAGATGCTCATTTAAACTAGTTAGTAAGACAACAGAAGGTACCAGTAAAATTAATGTCACTTTAAACAATAATATTGTACCTTCTGGCTCTCGACAAGCTAGATGTAAAAAAGGGGCTAAGCAGAATTCGTTGCAATTATTTCATCAGAATATTCAAGGCCTCTCCTCAAAGCAACTTGAAATTGAATTATTTTTAGAGAAAACAAAATTTGAAATTGTCTGTTTCACTGAACATTGGTTGAGAAACTATGAAATGTTAATAAGTTATGCAAACTACAGCGTGGGCAGTTGCTTTAACCGAAAATGTAAGATTCGTGGGGGATCATTAATCTTAATTAAAAATTCTATTAAATTTAAGACCCGTGCTGATATTGTTAAACTATCGGTGGAACATATTATTGAGCTATCTTGTGTTGAGCTGGATAGGCATGTAATAGTGTGCGTTTACAGGCCCCCAAATTATCAAAACTACTCTACATTTGAGTCAGTAATGGAAGATGTTTTAGCAAAACTTGTAACTGGTAATAAATCAGTAGTTGTATGTGGGGACTTTAATGTTAATATTTTAGACAAAAATTCGAATAGTAGTAGATTTTTGCACCTTTTTAAATCATTTAATTTATTAAACGTGTTTTCGGAACCAACCCGAATTACTACAAATACTGCTACATGTCTGGATAATGTTTTTTGTTGCTGCGACTACTTGGATAAATTCATTGTAAATTACCTTCCTTCAGATCACAGCGGTCAAATCGTTGTGTTCGAATCCTACACACCAGTGCAAAAAATCGAAATAAAATCTAGACAGATAACACCCAGCAATTTAAATAAGTTTAATGATAATTTAATTATTAATTTAGGCATTCCAAGCCAGATTAATGACAACGTAAATCTATTTTATGAGGAATTCTTTTCGGTGATTCACACGGAGTTCAATAATACAATAAAAACGAAAACTAAATCTATTTGCCCTAAGTTTATGTTCAGTGACTGGGCAACAAAGGGCATTAGGAAAAGTAGGGAGCGATTGTTTGAGCTGTACGGTCTTAAGCCTTACATTAACTCTGAAACTTTTAATAAATATGTTGCAACTTACTCTAAAATCTTCAAAAACGCTTGCAAAGTAGCTAAAGCCTTATTCATTAGCAACAAGATTAAATCCGCCGATAATAAAATAAAGACGGTTTGGAAAATTATCAATAGTGAAACGAATAGAAATAAAAAAAATAATAATGATATCACTCTAGAGACTTCACGTGGCCTTTTAAATTCTAAAAACGAAGTTGCTCAAGAATTTGTAGATTTCTTCACTAGTATCCCACTTAAAACTACTGAAACCTTAAATTCATCACCCTTGCTTTCTATTGAGTTACTAAGAGCGAACGTTTCAGCCTGCCCGGTTGAGTTTCAATTTAAACATATAAACCCCATAGCAGTCATTAAAGCTTTTAAGGAAATTAAAGTCAAATTAACCGAAGATCTATGGGGACTGTCGATTAAAGTTTGTCAAGCTATTATTGAGACTGTAGCTCCGTATTTAGCCTTAATATTTAATTTGTGTGTGGACCAGGGAGTCTTCCCGGACCTTATGAAATACAGCAAGGTAATACCACTTTTCAAATCCGGTGACAGTAAAGACACTAATAACTATAGACCCGTATCCGTTTTGCCTGTTTTCAGCAAGGTGTTTGAAAAGGTTATGCTTAATCAAATGCTCATCCACTTTAACACAAATAAAATCTTACATGAGAAACAGTATGGTTTCACCAAAGGACGTTGTACGACTGACGCCGGTGTCACCTTATTAAAACATATATTTACTGCGTGGGAAGAGTCACAAGATGCCATAGGGATTTTCTGTGACCTCTCGAAAGCATTTGATTGCGTCAACCACGAAACCCTTCTCAGAAAGCTTGAACATTACGGTTTAGGGAAACTTGCGCTCAGTTTAATGAAATCGTATTTAAACGATAGACATCAGCAAGTACAAATAAATGGTGTCAATTCAACGGGCTTAAAAGTAAGTATGGGTGTACCACAAGGTTCGATATTAGGTCCCTTTCTCTTTTTAGTCTATATTAATGATCTACCCCATTTATTTAAAAACCAACCTGAAATGGTATTGTTTGCCGACGATACTTCTTTAATATTTAAGGTAAACAGACGTGCCACAAATCTTGATGACGTAAATAACGCCCTACTGCAGGTTCATAATTGGTTCACCGTCAATAATTTAGTCTTAAATGGGAAAAAAACTAAGTGCATAAGATTTGCTCTACCAAATGTCAAAAGTACTGATTGTGACATAGTATTGAATCAAGAGACACTAGAATTTGTCGATGAAACTGTTTTCTTGGGGATAACGATTGACTCGAGGCTACAGTGGGGTCCGCATTTAACATCTCTTGCAGGTCGGCTGAGTTCAGCAGCATATGCTGTTAGGAAAATCCGCCAATTTACTGACGTAGATACCGCGAGACTAGTCTATTTTAGCTATTTTCATAGTGTTATGTCATACGGTATTTTACTATGGGGACGGGCTGCAGACATCGAGTCTATATTTATTCTGCAGAAAAGAGCCATTAGAGCCATATATGGTCTACGAAGGCGCGATTCTCTGAGAGAGCTGTTTAAGGAAATTAACATCATGACAGTACCTTGTCAATACATCTATGAAAACATCATGTACGTTAGGAAAAATCTGCATTTGTTTAGCAAAAGAGGTGATCGACACCACTATAATACGAGGAATAGGGACCAACTAGTTCAGCCAGGTTTCAGGTTAGCTAAAGTAGACTCATCTTTCATGGGGTACTGTTTAAAATGTTACAATAAAATACCCCCTCACATTCTTCAACTGAGTGAGATGAAATTTAAAACTTGTGTAAAACGCACACTATGTAGGCAAGCATACTATAAGTTGGGGGATTACATTGATGATAAAAATGCTTGGCTCAATGCTGGTCCTGCTCCACAACCTTAGGGGCAAATACATCGATCATGTGAAGTTATTGTAGAGGCTGCAGAAGATTGTAAAATATCTTTGCATTGTATAGATTCAATGTCTTAATATTGTATAATTGCATGGCACATGTGTGAGTACTATGTACTATAAAGCCACTTTTTACATTTTACATTTAGTTATAGTTTAGTGACGTTGCCCTGGTGGCTGGGAGAATGTCATGCTCACTCAAATGTCTCGCTGATGGTGGCGGGTGTGTCGGATCATTTGATTCCCTTCAAAATGGTTGAGTTAGATGGTGCTGATCCATGCGTCATGTTCGTGAACGGGCGCTGTCAGTGGAGACTGGTCATTTCTTAGCTGCCATGGTTTAGATATTTTTCTTTGATTTGTTTTTTTATATCTTTTTACTCTGGACGCTCTTAACTTGCACGTCTTGCTACATAGTTCTCACATAATATACCATCTTAACATGAATGAAGTAATGTACCAAGATTTTGTAACAAATTCTGATTTAAAATAGTGTCCATGGAGTTTCTTGCCCGTTCTTCTTCATGAGATCTACGTTAGGGAACTGGCAACTGCAGTACTTTCACAAGTTATTATGCCTTGTGATTGTGACTGTAGCGTAGGAGTGCAATGCGTCGTTTCGGGAGTTGCTGCGTCGGGCTGCGCGGCGCCGGATGTTACCGGCGGCGATTGCTGTGGGTGCGGGGGCGCGCGGCGGCGCGTGCCGTGGCGGCGGGTGTGCGGGGCTTCGGGTCGCGGGGCGGCGGTTGCACGTTGCGGCGTGCATTCGTTGTTCCGTGTTTCGGGGTCTCGAGCATTCGTTGTTGCGGTTTGCGTCGCTGCGTGCTTTCGTGCTCGCAGTGTTCGTTGTTGCGGGCATTCGGTGGCGTGTGGTTCGGCATGGTGGCTTTCGGAATGACGTATTGCACTCGTAGTTTCGTTCTTCTTCCGTCCTTCTGACATTCAAAAGTGCCTGTAATGGCTTAATTGAAATAAAATATTTGAGTTTGAGTTTGAGTTTGAGTGGGCAAAATATTCCTAGTATCTCTACAGAAGCAGCTACAAGTACCCACAATATTCTCCTTCCATTTCACGTGAAGAGAATTTTTAAAAGTAATTTATTTCGCGTCAAAAGCGATAAAGTAACGTTTGACGGACGGACGTTTGTGTCGCTCGCTCATGAAAATGTATGAGATTGAAGATTCACACAACCCTTTAGTCGATGTTCTATGTTAGGTGGAAAACAAAATATTGGAAACGTCAATAATTTTGCTTTAGATTGGCACTTCAGATTAAATTCGTTATCTATATAAATAAAAGGAGAAGTCCTGACTGACTGACTGACTGACTCATAAAAGCCCAGCCCAAACCCTTGGACCTAGAAAGCTGAAATTTTGCACAGAGGTTCCCTTTATAATGTAGACAAGGAATAAGGAAGGTTTTTTCGAAATTCACCCCTAAGGGAGTTAAATAGGGAGTGAAAGTTTGTATGGAAAATCGTAATTTTCACGCGGGCGAAGCCACTGGCAAAAACTAGTTTATTATATTTGGAAATAATTTATTTACAGGGTCTAAAAAAACGTAGCTTGGATAATTAGAAAAATGTTAGAAACAGTTTAGTGAATTCAATGAGCCCACACCCCTCACACCCCACATCTGGCCTAAAATCGTCCTCTCGGCAACTGAGAAAGAGGTAATGTTAGTAGGGCCCTACATTACCTGGTGATTATCACATGACTTCCACTTTCCACAGGATTCCTTCACTGATTTATTAAACAGCAATGATAAGGTAAGTACCTACCATCGCCCTAGGTATTTCCACACTACAAAGCCACGACCATGGCTTTTGACCGCAAAAGCCTCGGATAGGAAGTGTCGCACGACAGGGCTTCCGCCCAATTTTTTTTAACACTAGAAAGACCACAGTCGTCAAATTGACGATTTTGTGAAGTAAAATGATAATATTTTTAAAGTTACGGCTTGTTGCAACATGACAATGGATATCGCACAAGGATATAATAACGTCAATATGACGATCTTGGTCTTTCTAGGGAGGGCACGAATACCGGTCGTAAACATCTAGTACCTGTTCCTCAACATCCGCCACATCTCTCCCGTTGGTGATGCTGCTCTTCAAAGACAGCGTGGTCTGCACGATGAGAGCCAAGATAGGGATAAACGGGAGAAGCAGCAGCCTCCACAGCTGACATCGACGGCTTCTGCACCATCTCTGCAGTTTTGGAGCACAGCTTGATTTGTCTTCTATCTTGATGTTTGGTGGAGCTGGAATAAAGACGGTTTTTGAGTGACTGATTCTGCTAAGATTGATGCTCCGGAGAGCGTGGCTGCTGAAATTTTTTCTGTCTTTTTTTATTAAGCTTAAGGGTTAAGGGTGTTTGGAGCTTTTCTGTGATATCATCATCAGCATATAATGTTCCCACTGCAGGGACTCAGGCCTCCTCTCTAGAAGAGGGATGGGCTATAATCCACCACGCGGGCCCAGTGCGGATTGGCAGATGTCACATGTCTTCGAATTTTTTGGTTTTAAGACATGCCGGTTTCCTCACGATGTTTTCCTTCACCGTTTTGAGAGCAGCGGTGATGAAATAAATTACACAAAGTAATGCGCCGGCCTGTGTTCGAACCCACGACCTATACCTATACTGTTCTGTGATATGCTCATAACTTATTGACGATAACTTTGAAATACGGATGAAATGCTTTTAAAGAGTTATAATTAATAATCATTCTCCTACCCTTCGCGGGATGTCTTCTTCTTTCGTACTTCTCCATTACTCGTCATCTCAACAGTCACCTCGATTCAAGCCATATATCATCCTTCATACAGTCCGTCCATCGTTTCTTTGGTTTTCTTTTACACGTCTTATAGCCATATACAGTCAAGCTCAAAGTTTTCCTTTTTTCAAATAGATAGGTATAAACTCTTGTAAGTTTTCTTTAGTGATAATATTATTTCAATAAGATGAGTTAACGGGAAAATAATTCATTCTAATTTCTAAATGTGCAAGAAAAAAAACTGAGAATATAAAGTAGGTACAATAAAATGTAAATGCACTATGATGAAATTGCTATTCGCATCAAGATTTCGAAAAGTCGCTCCCTTCATGAAATGTTGAAATGTTTACCAAACGCCGGAAGTATCGGACACATATTTACTTAGGTCCTTCCTGTCTCGCCTCATACGGTTTCCTTCACCAATATTATTAGAAGATATTTGATTTTATATGATTGCCCTT
The DNA here is from genome assembly GCA_949316265.1 of Diarsia mendica. Lineage (NCBI taxonomy): Eukaryota > Metazoa > Arthropoda > Insecta > Lepidoptera > Noctuidae > Diarsia > Diarsia mendica. Next base: position 20,620,054 of record OX438899.1, read on the forward strand.
TTAACAGGGTGTAAAGGACAGCTCTCCGCAAAGTGATAGAGCATGCATTCAGCTCCTTCTTCTGAATCATTATTTCCGTTTTGACTACTACATAACTAAATGTTTAATTATTAGTATTTATTTATAACTAGCTGAACCCGCGCATGCGTTGCAATGCGTTTTTCCTACCTACCTATCTACTACCCTACCTAAAAAAAAAAAGTCCTATGTCCTTCTCCTGGTTCTTAGCTACCTCCCTACCAATTTTCAGCTAAATCCGTCCAGCCGTTCTTGAGTTATAAATGGAGTAACTAACACGACTTTCTTTTACCTATATAGAGATACTTATCTCTATCTCACTAGCTTTTTTCGCGCATAAGCCCGTGTTGTGTTCAGAAATGATCTCAGGAAACTTTATTAACACTATCTTTTATACTCGAGGACAATGTAGCATCTCATTACTGGCAATATTTTAGTTAATAGTTCCAAAAATTACCCCAAAACGTAAACACAAAAGACTGTTTCTTTCTGTAGAATGAAAGTGTTTCTAAGATAATTTTTGGAACTAATAACTGAGAAAAGTAAGTACATAATTGTACTGCAGTGGTCCGGGGATCTAATCCAAATAGATGTGATTCAATTCGTATGAAAACGTAGAAATTTATGCCATTTAAGCTTATGTGCTCAGCCACCCAGAGACTCCTTTGTTAAATTTTTAAATGCAGTTTGTGCCAGATTTTAACCGTTTAAGGGAAAAAGTTGCCAGTTAGCTATTATAACTGAATGGTGCTTTTTGGCAAATAATTGTTAGCTAAATAAAAGAGTTTTTTAATGCTAATATTCTGTTGAACCAGACCGCGTGTATTGACCAGATAATATGACTGTAGACGAGGTAAACGGAGTATGTAAGGTTCGTAGGAGGTGGCATTCTGTTGTTTCTGCCTACCCATGTGTAATTTATTATTCTGTTGTAATGTAGGTATTTGAAAAAATAAGTATCCTGTTGATTTATAACACTACTGCCTGTTTTCGTTGGTGAAACCTAAGCGAACGCCCTAATCAAAGACTGTACTGAGATTTTAAATTTCAGATCAGCCTTTTAATAATAAGGAAAACGTGCAAAACGTAATACCCCCCAGTCATTTTTATATCCCTAATCAATTTCGTTGATTTTCAATAATACTCGCGTCGTGATATATTTGATAGAACAAAAAAGGTTATGAGAATTCGACAGGCTATCAAAAAACTGTAAATCCTTTAAGGAAGGGTCTACAAAGCCGTGACAGTGATGGATCGCTAAGTAGGAAAAACGTTAGTAAAAAAGTTCCATAAAATGCTCCTTCAGCTTCGGGGACTGTTGATTTCAGCCTCAAATCTGTTGAAATTCATTTATTTCGTGAACACAGGGTACATACACAAGATGTTACAATAATCAATTAAGGTTAGGTTTAGGTTAAGTTCATAACTTGGTCTATAATATATAAAAGTAAGTAGATTGCATACAATCTACTTATTACGATTCATCTCTTCCTTTTTTATTGACCCTTTAAGAGGGTAACATAACATAGCATCACGCTCGTAAACAAGCCAAGCCATAGGCCCACAGGGCCATCTGTGGGGCCACCTGTGGAGTGTGGAAATAAGAACTCTGAAACCAGGTTAAGCGCATTCCCGAAGTTTAGGTAACTAATACGAACCCATATTTCACCAGTTATATTCCATGGTGGCGAGCCTATTGCCAACAACCAAACCCAAATCCAGGCCACTGTAGCTGGTACTTCGAAATTCCTGATGGAAATCCTAATAACGATTTGCTCGTCCCAGGAATAGATCCCACACCCTCATGTTCAGTAGCCAATAAATCAACGAGTTAAACAAGTAACTTAACCTGCTAAATATTTCTTTAAATAAAAAGAGGAATAGACCTAATATCGAACCTTGTGGTACACCAATGCTTAATTTGAAACCCATTGAACTCTCAATACTAATATCTCAAAACAGTCAATCACTGTAATCGTTTGCCAACCTAAACGATAATTATGAAACTCATCGAGAAGAGTAAAGTGAGAGAATATTCAATCTTCATAACTGTCGGTAAGTTTATTTGTTTCCATAGATAAGCAGTGCTATTACTTTAATAATGGGGAGGGTAGCGGCGACATGCTTTGGAAATAAAATAAAAAGAGAGCTTATTTACTTCTCCGTAGGGTTGGCAATGCAAGTGGACATACTTGAACGAGGGAGAATGACCAAGATTAATTTGTAGAACACTTTAGTAATAAGTCTCTTTAAAGTTTAAAAGCGCAAGAGAGAGTTTATGTATAACAAGTTACCTAACTCATTGAAGGAACTTCCTGTCCCCATGTTCAAGAAAAAGCTGACAAATTGGTTATTAGATAATTGCTTTTATGACATTGGCGAATGTATGGAATACTAGCTTTTGCCCGCGACTTCGTTCGCGTAGAATAGTGACTTCCGGCAGATTTTTGGTTATCTCGCGAAAAAAAAAATCTATCCTATGTCCTTTCTCAAGTTCCAAACTATGTCTGTACCAAATTTCACACAAATCGGTTCAGTAGTTTAGGCGTGAAGCAAAGACAGACAGACAGAAAGACAGACAGACAGAGTTACTTTCGCATTTATAATATTAGTTAGGATTAGGATTAGGATTGTAACAATCCAAGACGACATGTACCTACTTAATTTGGACATTGGTTTTAAATCTAGAATTATAGTCATATTAATTAATGCTGGACTTATTGTATCGCAAATCTTGACATTTATTGTACTTACTTAGTTATAAGAATGACATACAATGACTTTTATTATTATTTTATTATTTAATATTTGTACACCACATATTGTGGTAGAGTGTATAGAACTTTCAAAATTTTAACATCATACTATGTACAACTACATTCTTACAAATAAATAAATTCTATTCTATTCTACCTCTGTGGTTCGAAAAGCACGACCGTTTGGTCCAGAATGTCATTTAATACTTATAGACCTTTTTTTTTTTTTTTTGTGGGTGGAAAATCATCGAATGACCCCCCCCGCTCTTGGGCAGAGCGAAGGGGAGTGTCAGACTTCTACTGACTAAAAACCGAACCCATGTTCCTTCTTTGCCCTTGCGCCGAGGCCACGTAATCTAGTACAAAATACCGCGGCCCCGACGGGGTACTTAAAGACCTTTGACAGTCATTAAGTAGTCTGACCTACTGACTGTCGAAGATAGCCGAAACAGCTAGCTAGATAGCCGTTAGTTGATTGAAATTCTGACAACCAGTCTTACCAATGGGTTGGTGAAGAATATTGGTATTCAGTTGCATCCGTTTAGACAGGAAAACGACCCGAACCAGCAATGCATGAACTACGCGTACGAAGTCGCGGGGTTGGCTTCTTTCTAATAACTAGAAATAATCATTCTTTGCCCGTATCTGAATCCACTAATACTTCAACCGATGTCGCTGTCTAGTGGAGTTTAAACGCACCGTGCTCGGGCCATGATTGCGCGTCTTACGCGACGTGCCCGTCCCTACACGCACATAACCTGAGACCGACCGACCCATGCACGTCTCGCGCTCAACCCGCGCCCGACCCACACTCGACCCACGCTCGATTCGCATTCGTCCTGCGGGATTGCACTTGACTCGCACCCGCAATTCCGCATTCTGTGTGATGTAGGGTAAATTTACCATAAGTAGCTGCGAACTCATTTTTCACTATCTTATTACGAAGATGTCGTCGCTGAGACCGACTCTACTATTATTATATCAGAGCCATAATGCATTAGTATTTCCGAAGAACTAAATGTTTATGTATCATTATTATAATAATGTTTTCTTGTGTAACAAACGACACGCCTCATATATAATAATAATAATATTAATATACTAATATTTATTTTATATTATTTATTTATTAGGTACACACAGAAATGCCCATTTAATAGAATAAATTTATTTATTTACTACTGTTAAAATATGCCTGTAATTAATTACGTATGTTGACTAATTATAATGATATATATGAACTTGTATTGATTAAAAGTAAGTCGCATTGATCTCATGTGATTGGAGCCAGTCTCGAACTCTCGACCAATCACATGGGGACTTTGACAGTTATTGTCAACCAATTATAATCAAGTAAAATGGCGGGAACAAACGCGTTCTCCGCGGGCACGTAAGTGAGATGTTCGTCGTGCTAAGGCATTCGTCTTGCGACATCAGCACTGGCCACATGTATTGTATTGTATAGCTAGATCATACTGTATTACTGTACTGCTGTAACTATTTAAGCAATAAAGTTGAGTCTTTTGAGTTTCGTAAAGAGAGTTTCTTTATTCAAAGTCCTTGCTTCTGAGTGTTGAACTAGTAAGGTTCATATCTCAGAAGTGGGATTAGAAACTTAGCGTCCACAAAAGAAACGGAGATACCCGCAATTGGCGAACGTAGAAAACGTAAGTGTTCTTTGTTAAATTTATCTGAACGGCTGCCTATTGCAATTTGCAACAAGTTTATTCTTGTACTTAGGTACTGTTACTTTTTTTTCTATTTTTCATATTAAATGAGTTGATAGTCTTTTAATTATGTGAACTGAAATAAACTATATTTACCGTAACGGAGACATTCCGGAGGTTTATATGGTTAGTCATGCATGTTTATCGTGCCAGGGTTACTCCCTGGGGATGGACATGTATGATATTTCCACTTGTAATTTGAGGAATTAACTGTATTTACCGTAACGGAGACATTCCGGAGGTTTATATAGTTAGTTATGCATGTTTATCGTGCCAGGGTACTCCCTGGGGATGGACATGTATGATATTTCCGTTTATAATTTGAGAAAGTAACTGTATTTACCGTAACGGAGACATTCCGGAGGTTTATATGGTTAGTCACGCATGTTTATCGTGCCAGGGTTACTCCCTGGGGATGGACATGTATGATATTTCCGTTTATAATTTGAGGAAGTAACTGTATATACCGTAACGGAGACATTCCGGAGGTTTATATGGTTAGTTGTGCATGTTTATCATGCCAGGGTACTCCCTGGGGATGGACATGTATGAAATTTCCGCTTAAAAATTGAATAACAAAACTGTATTGAATAACCGAACTGTATTTTCCGTAACGGAGACATTCCGGAGGTCTAATTCTTGATGGTATATGATATAGTATGTGCAGGTAGAACAATAATAATCGTTTTTACAAGTTAGTGTAACGAGGTTTATTAACTCGGTTGTTTTTCTTTCTCTTTATATAATGACGCTGCGAGAACATGGATGGACGTAGATCTGGTTCTCGAAGAGAATGTGATGGACCTAGGCGGACTGGCCGTGAGACAATGACACCGCCACAAAGATGTCGTGATGCAACTCGAAGGCGCAGCCGGGGTCGAGGGCAATCACCTGCAGAAAATTGTGACAGCCGAAACCGTCTGTCGCGGTCCAGGCGGTCGACAAGAAAAGTGCGACTAACGATTAGCCGGTCACACAAGAAGAAGGATGAAGATTAGAAGTGAGGAGTATTAGGAAACGAATACTTCTCATTTTAGAGGTTATAGTGTAAAGTAATTATGTACTGGTTAAGGTCATGGACCAATACATAATTATACTGCCAATGTAAGATACCTATAGATTAGGTTATAGTGTCAGGTAACCGACACTTTTACAGTTTATAAGCATTTCGTTAATCAAGGTCATCGATTAATGAATTATTCCATGTACTAATTAATAGCTGAAATATTTGCTAGTCAACGTCATGGACTAGTAGATACCGATTCATTGGTTAGAGTCATGTACTGATGAGTTGGTGAGGGGTATTAGGTAACGAATGCCTCTCATTTTAGCAATTAGTGCATCGGTATACTTACTGGTTAAGGTGGACCAATAAGTATACTGTCAATGTAAGATACCTATAGATTAGGTTATAGTGTCAGGTAACCGACACTTTTACAGTTTATAAGCATTTCGTTAATCAAGGTCATCGATTAATGAATTATTCCATGTACTAATTAATGGCTGAAATATTTGCTAGTCAACGTCATGGACTAGTAGATACCGATTCATTGGTTAGAGTCATGTACTGATGAGTTGGTGAGGGGTATTAGGTAACGAATGCCTCTCATTTTAGCAATTGGTGCATCGGTATACTTACTGGTTAAGGTGGACCAATAAGTATACTGCCAATGTAAGATACCTATAGATTAGGTTATAGTGTCAGGTAACCGACACTTTTACAGTTTAAAAGCATTTCATTATTCAAGGTCTTCGATTAATGAATTAATTTAGGAGCAAGTATGTAAACCTATGTTCTGCTGTTGAGATGTTTTGTGTTGTTTTTAGTATTACCGTTTTTGAGCTTTATTTAGAAAAAAAAAGTGTAATGTAGGCACTACTATATTGACTTAGTTAATGTGATTTCAAAGTACTTTGTGTTCAATTCTTTGGCAGATAAGGGAAAGCACCCGTAGAATGGACTTGAAGAATAAGAATTGCATACAATCTAAGAATTGTGAGACACAGTCCTCGATACCAGTCAGTAACATTATTTTATGCAGTAGAAGAATTATAATTTTAATAAACACCTACTATGTATTATAAAATTGATGAAATATAAATTTATTATTTTTTATTACCTAATGAATTTTGAATTTGTAATGTTATTTGATATGCTATTACTACATATTAAGTAAGTGTTTGTGTATAAATTATGTTGTGTAAATTATTATTACTCTATTGATTAAAATGACTATAAACTATTACAATATTGATGACTTACTAAGTTGATCTTGATACCTATGAAAATAATGTCTATAAGCGATATTCAATTATTTATTATTGTGTTTGATTATTTATTATTTTGTGATGTTTAATGGATTTGATGTGTTATGTTTTAATTATTTTAATTCGATTTTTGACATTGATGAACTTCTGATAAGACGAATACTTATATATTTCTATGAGTAAATTATTTTGACAACTGATCAATTAAAAATGGTAGTTATGATATTGTTTTCTAAATGGATTATTGTAAGGATTGATTATTATCTATTATTTTAAATGACGTGTTTTTATAACAGATTCTATGAAATTTGATTTTAATTGTTGACCGCAATGAAGTTTTGGCATGTCTAAATATTTTAATGATAGGTTTAATGATTGAATTGTAGTTATAATTTTCTCTTTTAAATTAATTATTATTGAACATTGTTTTATGTTACTGTTGGTCTAACTATTCTTCCACATAACTGGTAATATTGGTATATTTGTTAATGATTAATTTCTTGTTATGTTGACCTTAGTTTTGTTAATAATTTAACTTTAATAGCGATGGAATTTGTTTTTATTAATTTATTTACTATACTGTCTCATATGTTCTTTTTTTTGTAATTACTTTTGTTTTTTGTAACACATTCAGATAAAATGTTAATTGTTATTGGATAAATGAAATGAAATGAAATGTTAGGGATGTCAAGTAACCGATATCCTCAAAGGTTATTAACATGTTTATGGTCATGTAAATCTATTGTAAAGTAATTGAATTTCAGATTTATTTAGATACCTAAATGTGCTAGATAGGTACTATAATTGACCTGAAATACAGGCTCGGCCTAGCTCAGGCGCATATTTATTCTTTGTACCTAATTCTAACTGCTTCTTATTACTGATCAATATGTTACATTTTTAAGGAGAAAATAAACTTATTAAACTTATTATTAATTCTAGTATGGTTTAAAATTAAATAATTAAGATAAACAGACTGTGTTCAATCAGCTACCTTTATAATAATTATGATGTATAAAGAAAATAGAACAATGTTTTTGTAATGGATAACAACGAGGGACTCGTTGGAAACCGGATGGCCGAGCTGTTAAAATATGCCTGTAATTAATTACGTATGTTGACTAATTATAATGATATATATGAACTTGTATTGATTAAAAGTAAGTCGCATTGATCTCATGTGATTGGAGCCAGTCTCGAACTCTCGACCAATCACATGGGGACTTTGACAGTTATTGTCAACCAATTATAATCAAGTAAAATGGCGGGAACAAACGCGTTCTCCGCGGGCACGTAAGTGAGATGTTCGTCGTGCTAAGGCATTCGTCTTGCGACATCAGCACTGGCCACATGTATTGTATTGTATAGCTAGATCATACTGTATTACTGTACTGCTGTAACTATTTAAGCAATAAAGTTGAGTCTTTTGAGTTTCGTAAAGAGAGTTTCTTTATTCAAAGTCCTTGCTTCTGAGTGTTGAACTAGTAAGGTTCATACTACCTACTACCCTCATCCGTGTGTCACTGCGGGAGGCCTACTGAAAACCAGCGCTGAGTGTTTTACACCCAGCATAATATGCTGAGTTGGCTACCCTTTCGTTATGGGCATGCTCAGCGCAGTTGAGCTGTTTAATTAATTGTTAAGCTGTTATTTGTTATTTGTTTAAGTATGTGCTGCTCTTTTGTGTTGCTGCTGTCCATTAACGAATAAATACATATAATATTCTATTCTATTCATAGAGGAGAGGCACAAGTATCGATCACTTTGATACTGTTTGTTATTCATATGTATCATAACATCAAGCCTTTAATCCCAAGGAAGAGAAAGCAAAAGTGTATAATTAGGTACACCTCTGCTAGTGTCAGCTTTCAGACTAACCTGGTCCATCTGAGAACCAACATTTTCGTGGAGCGACTGTCTACTTGGCATACACAACCCATTTAGTACTGTGTTATACGATACCTTTTGGTAAGACTGGTTGTCAGACTTTTGGGCCACTGTGGCGACTATCAAAGATCTACAGGTGAAAACCAAGTCCACTGGCTGTCCATTCGGCCACTATAAAGCTTTGAAAAGTTAAGACGGACAAAAAGAACTGGCCAATTGCGAGTCGGAGCTCGCACATGAAAGGTTCCGTACAAAAAAATCGCGTTTGTTGTAAGGGAAACTTAAATTATTTTATTTTGTTTTTAGTGGCTTTTGTTATAGTGGCAACAGTAAATACATAATATTTTGTAAAAATTTCAAGTCTAGCAATTGCGGTTTTTGAGATACAGGCTGGTGAAAGACAGACGGACGGACGGCCAGACAGCGAAGTCTTAGTAATAAGTTCCTGTTTTAACCCTTCGAGTACGGAACCCTAAAAAAGCGACAAACAAACAGATATACATATTCATAATAATAAGTATGGAGTGAAAGTCACGAATAACCGCATTTTCCCAGTGGAAAGTTTCTAACAATTAATTTTCTGCTTTCAACTTTCTTCCACGTCTTCTTAGCCGAGAAAGCTTTTACACACGTGTCTCCGTATATACCCTATTCGCTCGATAATCAAATTAGTGTACGATACCTGCACTCATAATACAATTTAATAAGCTCCAGACTAAACGAAAAGCTGTCTAGTCTCAAGAATATTGAATAATAATGAAGTTATGGGACTCACATAAGACTTGAGTACCTAGAAAGCACTTTATATTTAAAGTTCGAAGGGAATGTACGGCATTTTAGAGCAATCTATTGGGCTGAGGTTTATTATTTTAATTTGATATTATTGTTATTTTATTTATTAAAAATAATTAAAATCGGTAGCTCGTAGGAGGCTGGCACTACAGTTGTGGATTTGATTCCCAGGGTGGACAGTGTGTTTTCACCCAGAATGTTTCTGTAACATCCTGAATCTGTTTCACGTTGGTGGCAACAGTCCCTTAATACCTACAAGTGGGTACCTACTTGGGACTCAAATAAAAAAACATTTGAAATATGGTTGACCTTACCCTTCGAGGAATTACAGGCGTGATGTTTTTAAAAAACATGTTTAATTTAAGGCACAGTACCCTTAAGTAAAATTATAAATGAGATTAAATAAAATTGTAAAAATCACATTCAAAATGTTATGTTATGTTATGATCAGACATCAGGTTAGGTAACTTACACATGCAACTACTTACTCAAGGACTAGACTAGAATGTATGTAAATACAAAAAGTATAAAAGTCTGCTACCGAAACTAGGCTAGACCATTGTCACACTTTATTATCGGCACACATCATTTATCCGGCTTATCTATTTATCCACTGTCGGGAATCCGTGACAACCGGACTTACAGTAATATTGATAGACAATCTTTGAATGGGACATCCTGTCTGTTTTGGCGTAATCTACGACAGATTACGAGAGACACGCTGTAGTAACGAATACATATCACGGCTCATCATCATCATCATCATCAGCCTATAATGTTCCCACTGCAGGGACTCAGGCCTCCCCTCTAGGAGAGGGATGGGCTATGATCTACCACGCGGGCCCAGTGCGGATTGGTAGATGTCACATGTCTTCGAATTTTTGGTTCTAAGACTTGCCGGTTTCCTCACGATGTTTTCCTGCGCCGTTTTGAGAGCAGTGGTGATGAAATAAATTATAAAAGTAATGCGCCTGACTGGGTTCGAACCTACAACTCACTGTTCGTAAGTCGGGGCCGCAGTTCCCTAAGAGGTATATGAATGTAGACGAAACCCTGTAGAAAAATGCGTGATTTTATGTCTGTATCGAAAATCAACTTTATAGTAACACCTGGTCCGTTCATGCGAAAGATATTGTAGTCATTAAAAGCTACAATAAAATCCCGTAGCGAATGTGTCGGACACAAAATGCTGTTAAAATGTTTTTTCGTCGACATAACAGAAGTTACTTTATTTTGTCAGTGTGTCTAGCATGAACGTGTGGATTAAGTGTATAACGCAAATTCGAACGATTTTAAATTGGAAACGTTGTTTTTTGTTTTTGTCGAAAATACAACTACCTGATTGGATTTTGTTTCAATGTACAGCATACAACACAACAATACACATACCCTAAGGCTGCCTGTCCACTGAAGCGGAGTGAGGCTGCGGAGCGGAGAAACACACAAATATTAACCAATAGGATTGCACACTGGGACCGGAGCGGAGATTTTGTGCAGTCCTATTGGTTAATATTTCTCCGTTTCTCCGCTAAGCTGCCTCGCTCCGCTCCGGTGGACATAATGTTTCTATCATGAATTCGAAAAATATGTGCTGCGTGTACCGGGTTCGAACTTGTGACTTCATTCGTGACTTTGCAGTCTGGCGGTTATAACACACACACTACTACTACCTACTGATCGATCACAATAATTAGTATCGGCACATCGGCCTTAAAATATAATAATAATGGAATAAAAATAATTTAAACAGATTATGTAACCCAATTCTGGGTTAAGCTCGCCTTTGTACATAAGCCATATAAGCTTTATTATTGTAATTTGTGTTTATATTTGTTATTTTATGTGTGCAATAAAGAATAAGAATAAAGTATGTAGGTATGTTAGGTTGGCTTGTGCACACGTAATATGTGTGTAGTTTTAAGACGCCTCCTCTCTAAGAGAGGGATGGGCTATAATCCACCATGCGGGCCCAGTGCGGTTTGGTAGATGTCACATCTCTACGAATTGTTCGGTTCTAAGAGCCGAAGTTATTCGTTCGACGTTTTTTGAGAGCAGTGGTAATGAAATCAATTACACATAGTAATGCGCCTGCCTGGTTTCGAACCCACGACTTACTGTTTAGACTTACCTACTAACTATTTATTGACTATCATAATTGTGTTTGGTGCAACGATGCTGGGTCGGTTGTGTTATTGAATGAAAAAATGTTCAAGGTTCTGTTACGTTTGATAGATCCTGGAATATAGCCGCGTTCAGAAAAAGAAAAACATATTTATTAAATTTTCTGAGAACGAGTCTAGTCTTTTAGGCTAGGTATGTTTTAGACCCTTTTTAACCGACTTCCCAAAAGGAGGAGGTTCTCAATTCGACTGGTATGTTTTTTTTTTTTCTATGTATGTACACCGATTACGCCGATTTACGTGATTCTTTTTTTGTTTGATGCGGAATAGTTGCCATTTGGTCCCATAAAAATTTGGCAATCATTTTTTTTATAATTTATGAACATTTTTCGTTTGTTTTTTTATGTGTGTTCGCGAATAACTTCGTCGTTTATATACCAATTTTGATGATTCTTTTTTTATTGGAACGGTGATATTTCAAGGGTGGTACCATGATATGGAAACCAGATCCTGGTGATGGAATCCCAGAGAAATCGAGGGCAACCCTCAAACATAGGCACGTATTACGTGTTTCGTGCTTTTTCTGACGCTATACAAGTATAGGTTTCATAGTAAATATTTCTTGATACACAACTAAAAATAAAAAAACTTTTTTGCAAAAAAAACAACCGAAATCAAACAAACAAATGTCACCGGCTTCAGAAGCTGATTTTTCTTCTGAAGTTTATTTTTCAGTTTTTGGTGTTTTTGAAGTCGGTTGTTTTTTTTGCAAAAAAGTTTTTTTTTTTAAATTGCTTTCATTCAAACAGATACACTTGTTCTCCCCACCACTGCGATCACTTTTTTGTTCTAGACCATACCTGGTCCCTCTAGTTTCGGATATAATTATTGGGGGTCAAAGTTCCAAATTTTTAACAGCTGTGTTTGTAAATACTAGTTTTTCAGGTTATAACTTTACTTAAATTACCTCCATGAGCTATTTAAAAAGCATCCACTAGCACAATGTTTTAAGAGTGCCACATTGAGTTTTACCGTAAAATGTGATTTTTGACCCCAAAAAAAAATGTATTTCCCAGCAAAAATTTAATTGGGGTCCACATGTTAATTATGTTTGTAACAAACTCAGGTCAATATTGGTAAAACTAAGCATATTGAGGGATACATTACCAGAACCAAAAGACTAATGTATTTGGCCATAGCAGATTCAATTATCGGATATGGTATATAACTAGCTATGGCAGAACATTATAAAACATACTTACAAAAAATATATGACATACAAATTAGAATGTTAACAATTATAGTTCCATAACAATAAAGCTTACATTTAAAGACAACTATCAACAACTATTTGAATATTGTAGAATAATAAATGTTTTCGACAAAGTAAAACTAGCTATAATATCACAATAATATGGTAACGAAATTGATAATTAAGTAAAAAAATAAGACCCATCAACTTAAGATGTTTAGAGTACCTACCATTATTTATAATCTGCCGAAATGTAATAAGGAAGAAGGAGCTGGAGGTACTTGTTACCTAACTTGCTGAATAAACTCCCTAAGCAACTAAATAAAAAGTTAAAGTTAAAGAAAACCTTGCAAATAAAACGAATAATTAAATATTACCTCACAGTGGATCAATACAAAGTTCCTCCAGATCTTTCACAAATAAACAAAATTAAATAATGTAATGTAATAATATTATATGTATTTTAATGAAATCCAGCGAGACGCCTCACTCGCACATAATCTTTCAGATTTAAGATTAAGCGATGTGTGTTTATTCAAAATGTATGAAATGTTTTTGGAAATAAAAAGTTTTAAATATTATTTTTTTTAGTACTTACTTAATATAAAATTAATAGGACACTGTCTACTCTTCTAAGTGGTTCGCCCATCTATTCGCAAATTCTAAGTAATATTAACAAATGGGATATCAACGGAACAAGAAAATAACTTAAAACAACCGTTTGGATAGACTCCAAAAGATAAAATCCACCAATTTATTCAGACCCCTAACTTAAGCAAATTACGGGAAAAAGTGTTTGAAAGTGCGGGTCATGCAATAATGGTTGCTCTAGTGATGAATATGCTGTCGATTCAGATTTTCTCTACATTGTTAAGCGTGTACAACACGTTTATGAATATCTTCGTCCTTATATGCCTTTGAGGGAACTCACTCTAAGAGGTTCAATGAAAATAGCGAGGTCTTGAGCCAAGTAATTTTATTGTTAAAATTCGGAATCACGCTGTACCTATCATCAATCTTTTTAACACGCTATGGAAGTTTAGTAAAAGATTTGTGAATGTTTTAGGATTGGACGGCACTTTTGGCGCAGTGGCTCAAGCAATGGACTGCTACGCTGCGTGTCGCGGGTTCGATCCCCGCACGGAACAAATATTTGTAAGACCTACAGATAGTTGTTCCGGGTCTGAGTATTTGTGTATGTGAGTTTAAATGTTTGTGAACGCACCCACGATACAGGAGAGATTCTAAGTGTGTTATAACGAAGAAAAAAAAGAGAGAAAGAGAGTGATCTTTTTTATTTAACCCCTATTTATTTGAAACAGCGATTCTCGCGGTTTACTCAAGTATTCATTTAACTTTACGGATTAATGGAAACTTGACACAGGCCGCTTTTCTACTAGGGGGTCATACAATTGAGAAATAAATATTATTCGTGCTGATGTGCTGAAAAAGGAAAAATCGATTATAGTGCACAAGCATATCCACTAGTAGTGTATTTTTTTCTATTTTTCCCTAATTTTGCATAATGTTTGGGAACTATCACGAAATACGCAAGGAGATGTTTCTTTCTATTTTTAACCGACTTCCCAAAAAGGAGGAGGTTCTCAATTCGATTGGTATGTTTTTTATTATTTTTATTTTTTATTTATTAGTAGGTATTTTTATGCCAGAAAAAAAAACTTACGCAACCACATAGAGCAATATCTTCCAGTACAGGTACTGGGGGACTGTGATAAGTCTCATAGAATAAGCAATGTAAGTTGTACCTACTGTTTGTATTTTTCTTCCGCAAAGGATTCATGTTTTACTTATTAAACGCAAGTTCTAATATCTCTGACTTTCCTTTTTCCGTCACTGTGGGTTTGTAAGCTTTGTCCGCAAGATATATTAGAATAACAAAGCTTTCGTTTAATTTATTCAGTCCGCGGTGAGGACTGTTATGTAGGGGACACTTTCATTGTGATCTTTGAAAATGTAACTTAACGTGGCTTCTGTAGGTATTTCTCTTAAGAATTTTGTATACCTACATGGTGTTTTATATGTTCTTTATACGACTGTTACGTCTTATACATAGACTGAATGTATGGTGCATACATACATACATTAACTCACGATTTTTTCTCATGGCGGTAGGCAGAAACCACAGAACTTCACATGCCAAGATCCTTAGTACTCCTTTGCCTTGTCCAAATTCATACATCTAGTCAAATACACATTCATGTCGTGTTATGGCGGCGGTGGGACCAGAACCTATCGTGCCGGTCCCTTTCGGTTATCTTCGCACGCTGGTAAGGAAACGTACCAGAGAACTTCACGCCAAGCTGTGGCAGGTAGGCCAAGGAGGCGCTTCCCGCCATCGACACCCGCCTCACCAAACAAGCGCTCCGGCTGACTAAGCTGCAGCTACGCACAGTGACGGCCGCCATCACTGGACACGGTACATTTAATAAGCACCTCTTTGTTATAGGTGTCTCGGATAGTCCTCTGTGTCGAGCCTGCATGGAGGAAGAAGAAACAGCAGCCCACGTGCTCCTACACTGTCCGGGGGTTGCCCCATACAGGGCCAAGTACTTCGGTAACCCAGGTACTCTCCGCGAGATTGCCGGTAACATCAAGGGGTTGCTGCATGGCTTTTCTCGGGGAGCTTCGGTGGATCGAATGAGATTCCCACCCGTACGCAAAACACACGCTCCGGGCGTGGAGTTGCGGACACTAGCCCGATGCATCAAATACACATGCCGGTGGCAAGTACTACGCACCTGTTCTTTCTGAAGAACGTGGTATGTCTTTTTAAGGTAAATACTTTTTGTTACTCGCCTTTCACTCATAATACTCATCATTTTTTTTCATTACATCTTTTATGGAGTAGCAACGATGAAAACTGTTAGTGCAGATGCAATGATTTGCTACAAAACAATGCTGGGCTCTTCTTAACGTTACCTTGGACAATTAATATTAGTTTCTTTATTATCTATATAAATAAAGAGAGAAGTCCTGACTGACTGAATGACTCGTCAACGCCCTGCCCAAACCCTTGGACCTAGAGTGCTGAAATTTTGCACAGAGGTTCCCTTTATAATGTAGACAAGGAATAAGGAAGGATTTTTCGAAATTCAACCCCTAAGGGAGTTAAATATGGGATGAAAGTTTGTATGGAAAATCGTCATTTGCACGCGGACGAAGCCGCTGGCAAAAGCTAGTCTCTTATAATAGTCATCAGTCGGGTACAAAATATTATGTAGTCTACTCAGACTTATACACTTACCGCCTTATTCATAAAAATAGTTAAGAGTTGTTTAACTTAAGCTTGGTTTATCTCGCATGCCGTCTCACTTCAATAATATTCAAATGAAAGTGACGGCATGCGAGATAAACCAAGCTTAAGTTAAACAACTCTTAACTATTTTTATGAATAAGGCGGTTATTTTATTGGATTTTCTAGCTTGTTTACTTGATATAGATCTACATAGTGAAATGGGTAACTTCAAGTTTCTGACTAACTAGCCTTTCCGAACAGACGTCTAGACTATCCAAAATTGCCTTTAAATGGTTTCATTGACTTACTGGGCGCAGTATAACAACATAACATAACATTACGACGGAAATATCTGAAAGGTTAGGCAGAGATATAGGTACCTAAAAGTACACCCATATTTCTCAGGTTATATTTTAAGTCCCATACAATAGTGAACGACTCAATTGCCATAACACAGGCACTTTACGCTCCGCCACGGCTACTGAAAATATCGATATGGATAAAACAAATAACACGGCCCGACTTGGCCTTGGACTTGGAATCCAGGACTTTATTCTCAACACTAAATCAACGAGGCAAGTCAAACATGGATCCCGTCGGGGCTGCGGGTTGCTCGAAAGATATACCGCGGCCTTGACACAAAGGGCTAAGAAGGAACATGTGTGGTTTTTAATCAGTAGCCGCCTTATTCATAAAAATAGTTAAGAGTTGTTTAACTTAAGCTTGGTTTATCTCGCATGCCGTCACTTTCATTTGAATGTTATTGAAGTGAGACGAAACCAAGCTTAAGTTAAACAACTCTTAACTATTTTTATGAATAAGGCGGTTAAAGTCTGGCACTCCCATCTGCTCTGCCCAGAGCGGGAGGGGTTATTTGATGATTTCCCACCCCTCTAAAAGGGTGCTAAGGGCTTTAAGCTCAGCACTAAACCAACGAGGCAAGTCAAACATGTCCGTCATCAAGAAATTCTATGACATGTCAGTATTCTCTGACACCTCATCCATATAATAGTTAGCCATCAATCACTCCCACAGTGTTCAAATATAACCTTTATAATTAAATAGACATTGTTCTACCTCTTCTTATTGTGGTACAACACATTAGGGAGCATTTATATGTGAGCAGGTAATACTCGTAAAAATAAATGGCATTCCCTACTAAGAGCCAAGTTAATTTATTTGGCTTAACCTACCTAGCTGAACATTAATACTGATAATTTTGACGGTACGGTTGGCGCAGTGGATCAATTAGTTGACTGCTGCACTGCGTGTCGCGGGTTCGATCTTCGCACGAAACATATGTTTGTATGGCCCAGAGATGGTTGGTTGGTCTGGGTATTTGTGTATGTGAGTTTAAATGTTTGTGAACGCACCCAGGATACAGGAGAAATTCCTAGAGTGGGGCAATGTTTAAAAAAAATACTAATAGGGGGTGAAAGATACACAAAAACGGTTACCATTAATATTTAGTACATCGTTCTGAAAATCAGTTGTTACCTACAAAAGTGTAACCTGTAAAACTGTTACCTACAAAAGTGTAACCTGTAAAACTGTTACCTACAAAATTGTTACCTACACCGTCAAAATGTATGGAACAGTTGTTTTTTTTAAATGACTGAACTGTTATCTGTGTGTATCTGCGTCCGTCTTTCAATCTGTACTTTCTGTACACTATTCCCGAACCACTGAAACTCATGTTAGCCATAATCCACAGTGGCGATTACCAGAAGAGCGCCGAGACAATGAAGCTCGACGAAGTTTAAGACCTAGAGAAACAATGTAACTCTCTTGAATTCCGCAAGTACATTAATTAGAAAGGAATAGCAGAGGAGTAGGAAATACATAATTTACACTTCCCTCCATATCGGTAGGAGACAGAACAGAACTAGGCCAATAGGCACATAGGAACGTATAATAACTGGGATAAGCCCAGTAATTGCCTAGTACCACGGAAAACTATTATCAGTATTATTTATTAATTATTTACTTATTTATTAAAACTTTATGCACAACAAAATCGTACAAAGGCGGACTTAATGCCTTGGGCATTTTCTACCAGTCTACCTTAGGGTGATGCAGAGACAATACATAGTAGGTGCAAAACAGAAAAAAAAACGTAATAGAAAAGATATATACCTAAATTATAAGAATAAATACATACATATATACATACATAAAATATATAAAGTTTTGAAAGATAGGCAAGGAAAACTATAACAACTTAATTTTGAGACGAATCTGCCAACTTCTTGTGAATGTGTTCACGAGCTTTTATTTTGAAAATGAACCGGCTGTTAACCGTCCTAATATTCTGAGGGAGGTCATTCCAAAGGAATACCGCCTGGACAAAGAAGGAAGACTTTATAAAGCCAGAGCGATGAGAAGGACAACGTAGAAGGCGATTATTGGCGGAACGAAGAGTTTTGCTGTGCGCAGTGCATAAATATTGACAAAGAGAAGTCAGATAAGAAGGGGAAGTGGGCTTGTGAAGAAGAGAAAACAGGGTTGTCAAAGCTCTCAACGCTCTGCGCTGCCGTATAGGTAACCATTTCAGAAGCGATCGATGCTCTGACACATGATCATACTTGCGAAGATTGAAAACGAATCGAATACAGTTATTAAGAAGTCAGTCAAGTTTATTGAGGAGATCTGCATTCAGGTCATAGTAGCACATATCACCATAGTCAATAATGGGGAAGATTAGGGACTGTACAAGCATTGCCTTGATGTGCGCTGGGAGAATATTTCTCAATCGATAGAGAGACCGCATTATATTATCACTATCACTATTATTATAAAACAAAGTCCTCCACCGCGTCTCTCTCTCATAACTACAAATCAATTTAATATTATTATTACTCAAATACTACTGCACCGATTTTCATGTTATTTTCACTAATAGATAATTAGTGGTTCTTGAGGAAGGTTTTTGTATATAATTTAACCGACATCCACGCGGGTATAGCTAGTCATCTGCCTAGCCTTTTCCCAACTATATTGGGGTCGGCTTCCAGTCTAACCGGAAGCAGCTGAATACCAGTATTTTACATGGAGCGACTGCCTATCTGACCTCCAAAACCCAGTTAATACAATACCCTTTGGTAAGACTGGATGTCAGAATTTCAGGTCACTGACTACCTGTAACGACTGCCAAAGATCTATAAATATATGGCAGCCGGGACCAACAGCTTAACGTGCTTTCCGAGGCACGGAGGAAACTCGGTATGTTAGGCGGTCACCCATCCACAGACCGACCTAGGCAAGCACAGCTTTACCTAAAGATCGACCTGAGTGGCAGTTCTTATTAAGCCACGAGCTCCTATTATATAGGGCGCGGGTATAGCTAGTATTAAATATTAATGGATCCTAAGTTGTGAACTGTAATAGGTATTTGTATCGCGGACAATTTCGATATACCTAATTTCTAATACAGTAGTATCGAAATAAATTTGTAACCCGACTGTCAAATTATGTTAACCAGTGTAGTACCTACGTCTAATTACACAGAAATAACTAAACGAATTTTCGCAACGTCGCGGTCGCGGTCGTAAATGCCACTTAGATGTTTTATTTCATTGCCCTTTTACTTTTTGAGTGTGCTTATAACTCAACTCGTCGCGGCGTCTGCATGAAAGATGGCATCTTAATTTAATAAAGTTTTGTCGAAGAATTTTTTTTATTAGGTTACCGATATTCGATTAGTTTTTCAAGAGTTTTCTAATAACTTGTACTAAATGTAAATTACTCTATTATTATCTGGGTTTTCATATTATGGTTTAATACAATTTCTCTGTGTGTCTGATCTTTTTTTAGGGTTCCGTAGCCAACTAGGAACCCTTATAGTTTCGCCATGTCCGTCCGTCCGTCCGTCCATCCTCGCTTAATCTCTGTGACCGTTAGCACTAGAAACCCCTATTCATTTTTAAATACCTTTCCAACAAAATATCACACGTTAGGGTTGAAATTAAAAAAAAAATCACGCCGACCAAGTGGTAAATAAAAATTGAAAAAAAAATGTTTTATTAGGGCAGCCCCCTTTGTAAAGTGGGAAGTGATTTTTTTTTTAATTTCAACCCTAACGTGTGATATTTTGTTGGAAAGGTATTTAAAAATGAATAGGGGTTTACTCAAAGCATTTTTGGATAATGTCAATAATTTCGGAAATAATCGCTCCAAAAGTAAAAAACAATGTGTCCCCCCCCCCTCTAACTTTTGAACCATAAGTTTAGAAAATACGAAAAAAATCTGAAAAGTAGAACTTTAAGGACTTTCTAGGAAAATTATTTTGAACTTGGATGGAAACAACAGAAGGAAACAGCAGTTAACCGAGCGCCTATACAATCCAGAGGTCAAGTTTCATTGGCCCGTAGAAGAAATTGTATAAATTATACCGTTTTGCTACGGAACCCTTCATGTGCGAGTCCGACTCGCACTTGGCCAGTTTTTTTGACAACTTAGTTTATCATCTTAGCCTTTTCCCAACCATGTTGGAGTCGGCTTTCTTCAGTCTAACTTGACGCAACTAAATACCAGTATTTTACAGCGGCTGTCTATCTGACATTCACAACCCAATTAGTACTGGCCAATAAGCTTAGTAAGACTGGTTTCGCGTGCTTTCGGGCTAGTAATTACCTGATACGACTGCCAATGATCTAGAAATGACAACCGGCACCAACAGCTTAAAAATGGGACAAGCCCGCCACACTATTCCCAAACCACTGTAACTCCTGTTAGCCAGAATCAACAGTGGCGACCACAAGAAAAGCGCCGAGACAATGAAGCACGACGAAGTCCCAGAGAAGCTTTAATTAACTGTCTTGGATCCTGCAACGAAATTAATCAGAAAAAGAATAGCGGAGGAGTAGGAAAAAACATAATTTCCACTTCCCTCCATATCAGTAGGAGACAGAACAGAACAAGGCCAATAGGCGCACAGGGACGCATACAACTGGGATAAGCCCAGTTGCCTAGCACCACGGACAATATTGTCATTAATATTACTGGGTCCTAAGTTGTGAGCTGTTATATTTGATTCCAATAATAGGTATGACAAAAATGCTTGAACGCACGGAAATTTGTTCTAGTTTCTACAAGGTCCGTATAGTAAATAACCAACAGCTTATATGATTTCTTATGCACGGAGGAAACTCGTTAGGTAATGGGTGGATCACCCATCCACATACCAACCTGGGCAAACGCGGTTTAACCTAAAGGCTGACCCGAGCGGCTAGTACTGTCTAGCCAGGAGCTCTTTAGGCCTAATAATCCACGTCTCATGTATATGCGATATTTTTTTTAATTGTTAATTTATTTAATTGATATTTTGTTATAGGCACAAAAAGTTTTGTGTTCCAATTTCTAAAGAGACTATGAGTATGAACGCTGAAAAAAAAAATCAAAACCCGTGTTCAAACTGCACATTTATAAATACTGCATAAACTTCCAATCAACTGCAGGCTCGGATCGAGCTTACTGCATTCAAACACTTACATAAGTCAACCTTAGTAATGCGGCTATCCGCAATACAAACAATTAATATTTCTCATTCCTAACATTATTTATCAAAACTAACAGAAAAACATCTAAAACAATTCTATAAAATATTGCTCCAATAACTCTCTCAGTGTTTTCATGCAAAAATATGAAATATGCACGGAAAATGTGTTTTTATAAAATTTTAATAACAAAAATAAACCTTACCCATTGTTGTAAAAGACGCACAAACGATTTTAATTTCCACAATAAAGATAGCAGTTTAAAGAAAACACGATATTTTGCGGGAGTAAGGTTCTATACCGACGCGACAACCACCCTCCGTGAGGGTGGGGAAACAACTGAAAGCTCCTCACACGGGTAGAAAGCTTAAACTGTTGCTCACAACAATAATAATAATAACTGAAAATTAATTCAACGTTCCTGAAAGTTCTGACAAATTGAATTACTTACGCAATACAATTTATTTGTTTTTGAGTCACCTGTATTTTGTTTCACGAATTTGTCTCGTTATGGAATCAAAATGAATTGATTAGTGTGTTTCATCATTATCTTGCCCTTATCACAATGGATTAGGGGTCGGCGCTGCATGTCATCTTCTTCCATACTTCTCTCAAACTCAAATAATTTATTTCATTTTTTTTTTTTTTTTTAAAAAACGTTGTCTCACACTAGGAATTTGTCCTATATCGTGGGTGCGTTCACAAACATTTAAACTCACATACACAAATACCCAGACCCGAAACAACTATCTGTAGGCCATACAAATATTTGTTCCGTGCGGGGATCGAACCCGCGACACGCAGCGCAGCAGTCCAATCGATCGTCCACTGCGCCAACCGTACATTACGTCCATTACACGCAGTTTTGATACCAACCCGTACGGGGTCCGCGTGGTGGATTAAAGCCCATTCCTTCTCATAGAGAGGAGGCCTGTGTCCCAGCAGTGGGAAAATTATAGGCTGATAATGATGATGATGAGGCACTTTTGAATGTCAGAAAAACAAATGAAACGAATCTACAGTCACCGTCACAAGGCATAATAATTTGTAAAAGTACTGCAGTTGCCTATTCTAAAGCGAAAAAGAATAGATAATTACAAAATATTGGTTACATCACTCATGTTATATAAGTCTATTATTCGTTATCTCTTCAAACTGCCTTTCTTGCCATATAATTCTTAACACAGTCGATCCATCGTTTTATCGTTTCTTCCTTATAAACTCACATAAAAATAACAAAAACATAAAACACGTCAAATAAAGGGTATTATGAAAGTTTATTGAATGAATAATGTATACGAGTATACAGGCTCTAGAAAATTAACTACAATAGTAACTTCTTACGTTTAAGAGTTTACAAGACATAACGTAAAAACGTAGAAAGAAAAGCGCTATTCATTTATAAACTAATTAAGACTAAATCACGAAAAAAAAACAACATAATTAAGTATTACTGCTAAATCAATAAAAATCAATTACAAGTTAAAAATGAGTACTTACATAATTTAAACACAACGACCACTTAGGCATCCTAGAACTAATATAAATATGTTTCTGGAAAATAAACCTAAATTATATTTACTTATCTAATGTGTTAATGAGAAAAGTTATATAATATTGTTGATGTTCATGGTTTACTGAGCAGGGATAACAATTGGGTTGAAATTATCGTATGTGGTTTTCTTTGGATTCGTCAAAGGAGTACCTAAATTAACATTCTATTCTTAGTCTTCTAAACAGGGATTCATACTAAAATGTCAAGAATAACACCTTCATATAAACTCACGCCCTTTTTCCATGGGGTAGGCAGAAACCACAGAACGCCACCTGCTACGATCCTTACATACTCCTTTTGCCTCGTCCACATTCATACATCTGGTAAAAAGTCAAGAATAAAGCATCAAGAAAAACATATTATTCTCATCATTCTTTATATGGTCCCATTAAAATAGGTGGACAAAATTTCAGAAATCATTGAAACCACCAAAATAAGGACGGTGGTAATTTTTTTTTTAAGAATATCGCATACGTACCTACTTAGGTACTCATAAAGGATCAGTTTTTTTTTATTTTTTTTTATTGTTTGTTCTAGTGCCGGCAATTTATTATTTTAAGTAAAAAAAAATCATTTTAATTATTTTTTTTTTTGTTTAGATTTATGTTTGGTTAGACCTACTGAACGCTGTGTTAAAATTTATCCACCTATTTTAATGGGACCTTATATACATAATATTTATTTATCTTCGTTTGACTGCCACGTTACTCCAGTGGTCGCGGCTGCTGAGCATGAGGACCTGGGTTCGACTCCCCGGTCGGGCAAAGTGTTATTGGGTTTTTGTAACAGAAATTATCAGTAGCAGTCACGGAGTCTGGATTTGTGCCCGATTGATGGCAATAGGCTCACCCTCTATCACATGTCACTTAAATGTAACTGGTGAACTGTGGGTGTATTTTATTGAATCTTTTTCAAACCTACACCTTTTAAATAGAAGCTGTAAAACACCAACTTGTACTGATTAAAACTCATTGAACTCGTCGTCCGTAAGCAGTTTAAGTTCCGAAGCTCTTTAAATGCATAAACTGACATTATATGACTGCATACTTCCATGAATTGCAGAGGCTTACGCAAGTACCTCCGTCTCACGTTCTTAGCACGTGGCTTCAGAAAATTTTCATCTATACAAATAAAATAGAAGAGTCTGTTTTTTTCAATAGAACTTTTATTTCAATAGAACAGCTTGTACTGAATGCATGCGAAAGTTTACTCGTTACTTATAACCAACCATTTTAAAATGTTTGTTTGTCTGTTTGTTCTGGCTTATCTCCGAAACGGTTGCACCGATTTTGATAGGACTTTTACTTACTGGATTCTTATAAGTTAGGTACGGAAAAAAGAGTTTCAAGTAAAAAAAAACCTTGCAATATTGTGGTAGGTATGTAATGTTGTAGTAATTGCACGAGGGCGAAAGTCGCGGGGCCCAGTAAGTGTAAAATAAAATGAAAATACACTAACGTACTCTTCAAGTTGCCCTATAAAAGTATATTATGGTCGAGGAGTTGCATTGTTAAGTATGCAACTTAAGACGTTTATGTCTCTTGCACTAGAATAATATGAGAAGTAGTATAATAATATATATGACGAAGGTAGGTCAACTATTTCGGGTACATCGTTGTCAGAGTCCAAGTTCAGCATGGCGGAGGTACGAAATAATAGTCTCAACACTGATTACAACCGCCTATTTATTTACTTCCGTTAACAAATTAACAAAATCTCAAACGATCAAGCCGATGGAAATGGATTAAAGTACGGAAACGCGGAAAGTTCGATACAGGCGGGCAGCTCAACCGTTCGCGCTCGTGTCTCACCAAAAAGTAACGTCCCTCAAGTCAAATGCGTCTAACGTCAACGTCAACCGATCACTCACAACTGACATTTGACATATGACAACTGACAGCTGTCATCTGTCAACCGAAAACTGTCAAACCAGACCTATATAGCTAGGTATAGCTAGTCATCTGCCTAGCCTTTTCCCAACTATATTGGGGTCGGCTTCCAGTCTAACCGGAAGCAGCTGAATACCAGTATTTTACATGGAGCGACTGCCTATCTGACCTCCAAAACCCAGTTAATACAATACCCTTTGGTAAGACTGGATGTCAGAATTTCAGGTCACTGACTACCTGTAACGACTGCCAAAGATCTATAAATATATGGCAGCCGGGACCAACAGCTTAACGTGCTTTCCGAGGCACGGAGGAAACTCGGTATGTTAGGCGGTCACCCATCCACAGACCGACCTAGGCAAGCACAGCTTTACCTAAAGATCGACCTGAGTGGCAGTTCTTATTAAGCCACGAGCTCCTATTATATAGGGCGCGGGTATAGCTAGTATTAAATATTAATGGATCCTAAGTTGTGAACTGTAATAGGTATTTGTATCGCGGACAATTTCGATATACCTAATTTCTAATACAGTAGTATCGAAATAAATTTGTAACCCGACTGTCAAATTATGTTAACCAGTGTAGTACCTACGTCTAATTACACAGAAATAACTAAACGAATTTTCGCAACGTCGCGGTCGCGGTCGTAAATGCCACTTAGATGTTTTATTTCATTGCCCTTTTACTTTTTGAGTGTGCTTATAACTCAACTCGTCGCGGCGTCTGCATGAAAGATGGCATCTTAATTTAATAAAGTTTTGTCGAAGAATTTTTTTTATTAGGTTACCGATATTCGATTAGTTTTTCAAGAGTTTTCTAATAACTTGTACTAAATGTAAATTACTCTATTATTATCTGGGTTTTCATATTATGGTTTAATACAATTTCTCTGTGTGTCTGATCTTTTTTTAGGGTTCCGTAGCCAACTAGGAACCCTTATAGTTTCGCCATGTCCGTCCGTCCGTCCGTCCATCCTCGCTTAATCTCTGTGACCGTTAGCACTAGAAACCCCTATTCATTTTTAAATACCTTTCCAACAAAATATCACACGTTAGGGTTGAAATTAAAAAAAAAATCACGCCGACCAAGTGGTAAATAAAAATTGAAAAAAAAATGTTTTATTAGGGCAGCCCCCTTTGTAAAGGTGATTTTTTTTTTAATTTCAACCCTAACGTGTGATATTTTGTTGGAAAGGTATTTAAAAATGAATAGGGGTTTACTCAAAGCATTTTTGGATAATGTCAATAATTTCGGAAATAATCGCTCCAAAAGTAAAAAACAATGTGTCCCCCCCCCCTCTAACTTTTGAACCATAAGTTTAGAAAATACGAAAAAAATCTGAAAAGTAGAACTTTAAGGACTTTCTAGGAAAATTATTTTGAACTTGGATGGAAACAACAGAAGGAAACAGCAGTTAACCGAGCGCCTATACAATCCAGAGGTCAAGTTTCATTGGCCCGTAGAAGAAATTGTATAAATTATACCGTTTTGCTACGGAACCCTTCATGTGCGAGTCCGACTCGCACTTGGCCAGTTTTTTTGACAACTTAGTTTATCATCTTAGCCTTTTCCCAACCATGTTGGAGTCGGCTTTCTTCAGTCTAACTTGACGCAACTAAATACCAGTATTTTACAGCGGCTGTCTATCTGACATTCACAACCCAATTAGTACTGGCCAATAAGCTTAGTAAGACTGGTTTCGCGTGCTTTCGGGCTAGTAATTACCTGATACGACTGCCAATGATCTAGAAATGACAACCGGCACCAACAGCTTAAAAATGGGACAAGCCCGCCACACTATTCCCAAACCACTGTAACTCCTGTTAGCCAGAATCAACAGTGGCGACCACAAGAAAAGCGCCGAGACAATGAAGCACGACGAAGTCCCAGAGAAGCTTTAATTAACTGTCTTGGATCCTGCAACGAAATTAATCAGAAAAAGAATAGCGGAGGAGTAGGAAAAAACATAATTTCCACTTCCCTCCATATCAGTAGGAGACAGAACAGAACAAGGCCAATAGGCGCACAGGGACGCATACAACTGGGATAAGCCCAGTTGCCTAGCACCACGGACAATATTGTCATTAATATTACTGGGTCCTAAGTTGTGAGCTGTTATATTTGATTCCAATAATAGGTATGACAAAAATGCTTGAACGCACGGAAATTTGTTCTAGTTTCTACAAGGTCCGTATAGTAAATAACCAACAGCTTATATGATTTCTTATGCACGGAGGAAACTCGTTAGGTAATGGGTGGATCACCCATCCACATACCAACCTGGGCAAACGCGGTTTAACCTAAAGGCTGACCCGAGCGGCTAGTACTGTCTAGCCAGGAGCTCTTTAGGCCTAATAATCCACGTCTCATGTATATGCGATATTTTTTTTAATTGTTAATTTATTTAATTGATATTTTGTTATAGGCACAAAAAGTTTTGTGTTCCAATTTCTAAAGAGACTATGAGTATGAACGCTGAAAAAAAAAATCAAAACCCGTGTTCAAACTGCACATTTATAAATACTGCATAAACTTCCAATCAACTGCAGGCTCGGATCGAGCTTACTGCATTCAAACACTTACATAAGTCAACCTTAGTAATGCGGCTATCCGCAATACAAACAATTAATATTTCTCATTCCTAACATTATTTATCAAAACTAACAGAAAAACATCTAAAACAATTCTATAAAATATTGCTCCAATAACTCTCTCAGTGTTTTCATGCAAAAATATGAAATATGCACGGAAAATGTGTTTTTATAAAATTTTAATAACAAAAATAAACCTTACCCATTGTTGTAAAAGACGCACAAACGATTTTAATTTCCACAATAAAGATAGCAGTTTAAAGAAAACACGATATTTTGCGGGAGTAAGGTTCTATACCGACGCGACAACCACCCTCCGTGAGGGTGGGGAAACAACTGAAAGCTCCTCACACGGGTAGAAAGCTTAAACTGTTGCTCACAACAATAATAATAATAACTGAAAATTAATTCAACGTTCCTGAAAGTTCTGACAAATTGAATTACTTACGCAATACAATTTATTTGTTTTTGAGTCACCTGTATTTTGTTTCACGAATTTGTCTCGTTATGGAATCAAAATGAATTGATTAGTGTGTTTCATCATTATCTTGCCCTTATCACAATGGATTAGGGGTCGGCGCTGCATGTCATCTTCTTCCATACTTCTCTCAAACTCAAATAATTTATTTCATTTTTTTTTTTTTTTTAAAAAAACGTTGTCTCACACTAGGAATTTGTCCTATATCGTGGGTGCGTTCACAAACATTTAAACTCACATACACAAATACCCAGACCCGAAACAACTATCTGTAGGCCATACAAATATTTGTTCCGTGCGGGGATCGAACCCGCGACACGCAGCGCAGCAGTCCAATCGATCGTCCACTGCGCCAACCGTACATTACGTCCATTACACGCAGTTTTGATACCAACCCGTACGGGGTCCGCGTGGTGGATTAAAGCCCATTCCTTCTCATAGAGAGGAGGCCTGTGTCCCAGCAGTGGGAAAATTATAGGCTGATAATGATGATGATGAGGCACTTTTGAATGTCAGAAAAACAAATGAAACGAATCTACAGTCACCGTCACAAGGCATAATAATTTGTAAAAGTACTGCAGTTGCCTATTCTAAAGCGAAAAAGAATAGATAATTACAAAATATTGGTTACATCACTCATGTTATATAAGTCTATTATTCGTTATCTCTTCAAACTGCCTTTCTTGCCATATAATTCTTAACACAGTCGATCCATCGTTTTATCGTTTCTTCCTTATAAACTCACATAAAAATAACAAAAACATAAAACACATCAATATAAAGGGTATTATGAAAGTTTATTGAATGAATAATGTATACGAGTATACAGGAGTTGTCCTTAAAACAAAAAAGCAATTACAAATTAAAAATGAGTACTTACATATTATATACACAACGACCACTTAGGCATCCTAGAACTAATATAAATATGTTTCTGGAAAATAAACCTAAATTATATTTACTTATCTAATGTGTTAATAAGAAAAGTTATATAATATTGTTGATGTTCATGGTTTACTGAGCAGGGATAACAATTGGGTTGAAATTATCTTATGTGGTTTTCTTTGGATTCGTCAAAGGAGTAAATTAACATTATATTCTTAGACTTCTAAACAGGGATTCATACTATAATGTCAAGAATAACACCTACATACATAAACTCACGCCCTTTTTCCATGGGGTAGGCAGAAACCACAGAACGCCACCTGCTACGATCCTTACATACTCCTTTTGCCTCGTCCACATTCATACATCTGGTAAAAAGTCAAGAATAAAGCATCAAGAAAAACATATTATTCTCATTCTTTCTAAGGTCCCATTAAAATAGGTGGACAAAATTTCAGAAATCATTGAAACCACCAAAATAAGGACGGTGGTAATTTTTTTTTAAGAATATCGCCTATACGTACCTACTCATAAAGGATCAGTTTTTTTTTTTTTTTTAATGTTTGTTCTAGAGTGCCAGCAATTTATTATTTTAAGTAAAAAAAAATCATTTTAATTATTGTTTTTTTTTTGTTTAGATATGTTTGGTTAGATCTACTGAACGCCACCTATTTTAATGGGACCTTATATACATAATATACATAATATTTATCTTCGTTTGACTGCCACGTTACTCCAGTGGTCGCGACTGCTGAGCATGAGGTCCTGGGTTCGATTCCCGGGTCGGGCAAAGTGTTATTGGGTTTTTCTATCAGAAATTATCAGTAGCAGTCACGGAGTCTGGATTTGTGCCCGGTTGATGGCAATAGGTTCACCCCCTATTACATGTCACTTAAATGTAACTGGTGAACTGTGGGTGTATTTTATGGAATCTTTTTCATCATCATCATCATCATCAGCCATTTGACGTCCACTGCTGGACAAAGGCCTCCCCCATAGAACGCCATAAAGATCGGCAGCCTGCCGTTTGCATCCACCGGTTGCCCGCGACCCTCACGATGTCGTCGGTCCACCTGGTGGGAGGCCTGCCAACGCTGCGTCTTCCGGTTCGTGGTCGCCACTCGAGAACCTTTCTTCCCCATCGGTTGTCCGTTCTTCGAGCGATGTGGCCTGCCCATTGCCACTTCAACTTGCATATTCTGCGAGCTATGTCGGTGACCCTGGTTCTTCGGCGAATTTCCTCATTCCGGATTCTGTCGCACAAAGAAACTCCGAGCATAGCCCTCTCCATGGCTCGTTGCGTGACTCTGAGCTTTTCTAAGAGGCCAGCAGTTAAGGACCATGTTTCTGTGCCATAAGTCATCACTGGCAACACACACTTTTCTTTTCTTTTCTTTCTTTCTTTTCGTTATACACCCTCGTTTTGAGACACTGCGGAATCTTTTTCATACCATTCACAATTTAAATAGAAGCTGTAAAACACCAAGTACTTAATATTAAAATTCATTGAACCCGTCCTCCGTAAGCTGCTTAAGTTCCGAAGCTCTTTAAATGCATAAACTGAAATTATATGACTGCATACTTCCATGAATTGCAGAGGCTTACGCAAGTACCTCCGTCTCACGTTCTTAGCACGTGGCTTCATAATTTTCATCTATACAAATAAAATAGAAGAGTCTGTTTGTAATTTCAATAGAACAGCTTGTACTGAATGCATGCGAAAGTTTACTCGTTATTTATAACCAACCATTTTAAAATGTTTGTCTGTCTGTTTGTTCTGGCTTATCTCTGAAACGGTTAACTTAACGGTTTCTTCTATGTTACGGAAAAAAATGAGTTACAAGTAAAAAAAAACCTTGAAGTATTTATAGTGGTAGGCATACACTACTTTATCTACCCAAATATCATAAGGGCTCTATGATGGGTTCAGGAACCACAGGGAAATGACCAGCATTGTTACCAGTGTAATGCAATAAAAAAAAATTATTGCATTCCACATGTAGTACTTAGGTGGTAAAACTTAAAATGGCAGAAGCCTGCTTCAAACCTTACATACTTCTTCAGCAGTAGCATTATGTGGAAATATAACGCTTTGTACGATGCTAAAGATTATTATTTTCACACTGCTAACACAAGACTGTATCAACTCAACATTAAGCTTTTTTAACCGACTTCTAAAAAAAGAAGGAGGTTCTCAATTCGGTTGTTTTTTTTATGTTTGTTCGGGCATAACTCCGTCACTTGCTAACCGATTTGAAAAATTCTTTTTTTGTTGGAAAGGGTATACTTCATAAATGGTCCCATAATTTTTTTGTATCGAAATCAGACAAGCGGTTTTTGAAAAATCAACAAATCTAAAAAAAATACTACATTGTCCACGTTATGACCCATGAACATGTGAACCACTAAAAAGTGAAAAATAAAAACTATTTAACAATAAATAAAACCGACTTAAAAAAAAACACAAAAATGTCAAAAATAAATCAGTTTCGTAAGTCGGTGGCAAAAAAATGAAATCAAACAAACAAAAGTCACCGATTTCAGAAACTGATTTATTTTTGACTTTTTTGTGTTTTTTTTTTTGAAGTCGGTTTTATTTATTGTTAAAAAGTTTTTATTTCCAGTAATGATGGAAAACTGACCGATTGTAAAAAAGTGACTGACTGAACGATTATAAAAAAGTGAACACTGTTTTAAAATTAGTCATAAAATTCTTGCACTATTTCAGTGACGGCTTTATTGACGCGTAGAGAATTAAATTTTACAGATGAAGAATGAGTTACTCGAAAATCTTTTTTTGAGTTGATACAGTCTTGTGTTAGCAGTGTGATTTAATCTTTAGCATCTGTCTTGGCGTTTCCCCAACCGGATGCAACTGAATACCAATATTATAATTATTTTAAATGGAGCGATTGCCTATCTGACCTGATAATGCTGGATAATACGATATCCTTTGGCAACACCGGTGGCAGTGAAAATTATATATTTTCCTACTCCTCCGCTATTATTTTCTGATTAATTTCGTTGCGGGATCAACAGACAGTTAAATCGTTTCTCTGGAACTTCGTCGAGCTTCATTTCAAACATGGTGACAACTGGTAACGGTTAAACTAAAGTTTTCTGAAGCGCGGAGAAAAGTCGGGAAGTCACGATTGTATGGTCGACCATTCGCGACCAAAATAGGCCAGCGGCGTTTAACCTCTGAAGATCGGCCTATGCAGCGTTAGGAAAAGTATTGCTTTTCTAATAATAATACTACGTTTATTATGACTACATTCACAAAAGGGACACGTTTTCAGTTGTTTTGCACATCTTTTGTTTAACTAGCGAAACAGGAAAGTTACCAGATGTGATGTTGCCTCTATTTATTTCCTTTATTCAGATACATTTAAATATTTTTCCTTGAAAAATAACATTTCAAAATATTAAAATAGTGGCCCACCGGCTTTGGTAACAGTTGTAATTATTGCCTCTATATTATTATTATATTGTGTTAGCTATTGCAAACAATTTTCATCAAGTAGTTTGCATAGTGCACGTAATAAAGCGTATACATACATCCATCCAATTTATAAAAAAAAACTAGCTTTTGTTGTAATGTTGTTAAATTAAATAATCTGTCTAGCATAACAAAGCTATTTATGAATCTGCGCATATTTATAGAACTGACGGAATTAGTCTGACGTGTATTTTTTACCTTCTTATGCACATTCCAATTTTATGATTTTTCGGTGCAGTCCGGGATTACCAAATAGTTTCGGAAATCAATCTAATTCTTTCAAGATGATAGATCACATATTTGAAGGATGAAGGATATTCAAAGGGAAAAGCAGAATTCTTACTATTTAATCTTATATTCTAAAGAAGAGGTATAGTTTTGTTTGTATGCATGGGGTAGTCTCCGGAACTCATGAAAAGTCTTTCACTGCCAGAAAGCTACATTATTTGTGGGTACCATAATAGGCTATAAATTATATTTATATCATGCATAATTAGCCGCAGCCATCGCAATTTTCGCGGACGTGTTAGTACCATCATCAACATTCTCATTCTCCTCAGCGCAAATAAATAGGGTAATTTATAGGTATATTTTTCTACCGTTGAGTAAAGGTCACCCCTATACAGACCTACTTGTCTAATTTTCTTTGAATTCATCTTGTTTTATCGTCTAGAATAAAGTAAGGAGTGAGACAAAATCGTCACGTCAGCGTTTCTTGGGCCTGCCTCGGTGGCAATGCCCGACACGTTTTACGATTTTCCTTTCTTGATCCATCCAAAATATATTATTATATAGGTCTGATATACCTACAAACACGAGTATTTCAAAATAGGCTTTGTTTTCTGAATAATAATGTAAACCTAATTCGTATTTATGAGTGCTTTCTTCGTAAACTACAATGTCACCTTTCCAAAATTAATGAGAAACAGGTCGTCTGGTTTTTTCCAGACTTTTATTGGCAAAATTGAACATAATGTTTTTACTCTCATACATAAACTCGAGACTTTTTCGCATGGGGATAGGCAGAAATCACAGAATGCTATCTACTGCGATCTTTAAAACTCCTTTTGCCTCTAGTCTGGTCATACAGGCACTACGCCATATACAATATATAATTGTTTATATTATTATGTAACTAGCTTTTACCCGGAGCTGCGCCCGCGTGAATATGTCGATCTTTCATTCAAAGTATGCCCCCTTTTCCACCCCTTGGGTTGAATTTAGGAAATCCTTCCTTCCATGGAACTAATTGCTGGTGGAACTAATGAGAATGATCCCCTAATTTTAAGTTTGTAGCCGTTAGGGTTTGATCTGTGCGTTGATCCTCAGTCAGTCAGCTCTGACTTTTATTTATTTGTTTTATTTTAAAGAAGGCTTACAGACTAACAAACCTATGAAATAAAGAATGTAAAATTAAAAAAATGCTAATAACAAGCCTCCACATATGGTTAACAAAAAAGTCGATAAAAAGAAGAAAAATACATACAAGTTAATGAAAAGTTAACTACCAAAAAAAAGTTATTAACGTAAGTAGACATCACACACGAGTGAGTGAAGAGAGAGTGAGTGAGTCTGAGTTGTTGTGTGTGTTGTGTGTGTAGTTTAAGTGTAAGTTATTAGTGTATTAACTGTCCTTGAAAAATGACTGTGCCAATAGCCGTCCTAAGGTCGCCACACTAGTGCAGAACAAGTCGACATTAAGGTCCCTAGGAAGCCTATTGAAACTGAGTGCACTTCTTATTGAGAATACATTCCGCCTATAATAATTAGTCATTGCGAAAGGTACATTTAATATTGGCCGTTTATATATAATTATAGAAGATAGATAGATAACTCATAACCAAATGACATCAAAATGCCAGTTGGTAATAAGATAGTAGTAGGTACCTGTGCCTCGTTTTACTATTAAAGTACGTACAACTTGGACTTAATGGATTGTAGGTTTTATTAACGGTTTCCAGTTTATTTTGCTTTTATATCATCATCATCAGCCTATAATTGTTCCCACTGCAGGGACTCAGGCCTCCTCTCTAGGAGAGGGATGGGCTATAATCCACCACGAGGGCCCAGTGCGGATTGGTAGATGTCGCATATCTTCGAATTTTTGGTTCTAAGACATGCCGGTTTCCTCACGATGTTTTCCTTCACCGTTTTGAGAGTTGTTTCCTTTTATATACCACAACTTTATTATGGGCTGCCTCATGAGATCCTCGGTACGATACCCGGGTCTGGCAAAGTGTTATTAGGTTTTTCCATGTGGAATTGCTCATTAGCAGCCATGCAGTATCGCAAAAAAAGTCTCATTTTAGAAACAGCCTTGTATTAATGCACGGACACAGTTAGTCCCAGGTGTAATAAACATTGCCATGCTTCGCCATAGCGTTTTATTCTCCACTAACTTTTACTTTTGTGATCTCCCGCGTATTGTGAGCTTTTTCTAGGAAAAGAGAAAACTATTATAACCATATTAAGAGGAAACTATTAATATGGTTAGACTGTAAGCCGACCCTAACATTGTTAGGAAAACGTTAAGCAGATGATGATGATGACTTTACCATTTTAAACATAATTCACAGGAAATTTTTATAAATTGGCTTAGTAATTGTTATATTTAGGAGAATCTATCTAACTTTGACAGTAGTCTTGGAAAGTTTTATGACATGAAAGAGATACCCTATACCTTGGAACATTAAAGTTATTCTAAGGGTGACTATATGTTCATGGCGGCATGGAGACAGCGACTGTCGCAACCCAGCGCAGGGCACGCCACGATAGTGGCGGTAAGTCCCCTCTTTGAGGAGTGGCTGGAGAGGCGCCACGGCGCCCTCACCTACCGTCTGACGCAGGTCCTCACCGGACACGGGTGTTTCGGGAGGTACCTGCACCGAATCAGACGGGAGGAAACGCCCGGATGCTTCCACTGCGAGGATCGACCGGAGGACACGGTGGAGCACACTGTGGAGGTGTGCCCTGCTTGGGCGGAGCCCCGCCGTGTTCTCGTAGCGGCGATCGGCGGCGGTGACCTCTCGCGTCCGGCCCTGGTGCAAGCCATGGTCCGGAGCGAGGAGGAATGGGACGCCGTCGCCTCCTTCTGCGAAGCAGTGATGCTAGCGAAGGAGGTGGCGGAACGAGAGAGGGAGAGAACCTCTCAACGTCCCAGCCGCCGCGGAAGGCGCTCCGGGCGTCGGGGGTCACGCGATGACCTCCGGCCACCGTAGACGCGGGCCTGTGGACGGTGAGTAACGGGCTAGCTCGCCGTCCGGCCGTCGTCATGACGGCAACAGACCGTGTCGGCGGCGCGTACGTGTTCCACGCGCGCCTCAAAGAGATGTCAGCAAGGAGGGGCCCGCAAGGGCCGACGCCCGTCGGGGCTGTGGAT
This sequence comes from Diarsia mendica, assembly GCA_949316265.1. Lineage (NCBI taxonomy): Eukaryota > Metazoa > Arthropoda > Insecta > Lepidoptera > Noctuidae > Diarsia > Diarsia mendica. The sequence continues at coordinate 20,655,901 of OX438899.1, forward strand.
ATCGAAAGGTTACCGCGGCTCCGACACAAGGGCGAAGAAGAGGGAACATGGGTTGGTTTTTAGTCAGTAGAAGTCTGACACTCCCCTTCGCTCTGCCCAAGAGCGGGGGGGGATTATTCGATGATTTTCCACCCACCAAAAAAAAAAAAAAAAAGGGTGAATACATGTTAATTTTAGTACCTCCATATAACATTTTTATTGCTGAAAATGCGATCAAAATGAGATGAACTTCAATAAAAATTTGACCTAATAAAAAGTTTGCAAACATTTATTTATTAATGACTTATTTCAATAGCGCTATGAGATAACTTTATCTAATTACGTAATGCGAAAACATTACTCAACAATACCATGTTGTCTTGTATCAGATTTCTTACATAATTATTTCTTTACTAGCCCTGATTTCGTCCACGTGTATGTCTGTTATAGCGACCAAAAGTAATCTTTTCATTCCCCTTTCAGCCCTTTTTCGCATTCAAAAAAAGCCTATGTCCTTTCTCGGGCTTTAGACTATCTGTGTACCAAAGGGGTTTGGCTAAAGTTGGCGTCGTTTTGAAGTTGCGCGGCCAGTAATGAAACTTGGATATTTTGAAAGAACAGATTAAAGCGATCCAAAAATATTATGGATGCATTTCTCTAAATCTAATCGGAACGGAGATATTTGGTTTTGAATTGCTCATTAAAATCGAAGAAGTTATTACAGTCTATTGCACTGTTTAAGGTTCCAGTCGTATTTTTTTTCAGAATTCAGACCACACGGTAGGCGCAGTGGCTCAAGCAGTTGACTGCTGCGCTACGTGTCGCGGGTTCGATTCCCACACAGGGCAAATATTTGTATGACTTGCAGATAGTTGTTTCGGGTCTGGGTATTTGTGTGTTTGAGTTTAAATGTTTGTGAATGCACCCACGATACAGCAGACTGAAGTTCCTAGTGCTGGCCAACGATGAAAAAATAATCAAAATAAATTAAATACGTACGTAGATTGCATGGCTCGATGTCTGTTATCTATGGGCTGATGCATTATAAAGACTTGGCATTGTGATCGTTTGTGTATTGTGACAGACCCAGCATACCTCTTTAGACTCTTATATGTTTAAGATTTGGATGTATAACACCATGGATGTAATTTTGTCCTGAAATACAGGCTTCGGCTTAGTTTAGGCACCAGTCTCCCACAAACAAAATTTTCTGTATAAATATGTTAGTTTTTAAGTACTGTTTGTCTTTATTTTATTTGTGGAAGAGAAATAAAACAAATTTATTATTATTATTATATTAAAGAAAATATATTAAAGAAAATATATGAAAAAAAAAAAAAAAAAAAATAACAGTGCATTTTGCATTTGTAGCCAGCGAAGTCTGAATCGTGTCGGCGGGACTCGTATTACACATTCATCTAGACGGACATTTACGTGTACATTCTCGTAGAAACTGCTACACAAGGGCTGGATGCAATATTATATTGCTCTTGTATTATTTATTCCTACCTTTACCCAACCTACCTTTTCCCAACTATGTTGGGGTCGGCTTCCAGTCTAACCGGAGGCAGCTGAATATCAGTATTTTACATGGAGCGACTGCCTATCTGACCTCCACGTCCCAGTTAATACTGGGTAATACGATACCCTTTGGTAAGACTGGTTGTCAGACAGAGTCAGGTCACTGACAACCAGTAACGACTGCAAAAGATCTATATATGGCAGCCGGGACCAACAGCTTAACGTGCTTTCCAAGGCACGGAGGAAACTCGGTATATAATCCACACCCATCCATCCACAGACCCACCTAGGCAAGCGTGGCCTAACCTAAAGATCGACCCAAGTAGCAGTTATTATTAAGCCAGCTCTAATATCAACCTTCTAAACACATGACTAAGATTTCTTTACGCAGAACAGTAATTGAAGAAGACATTTTTATAATATTCAAACTCAAATATCTCAGTTTAGAAATGACTTAGGACAAAAATAATTTAACATGTATGTGTATTTGACACAGCACAACAAAATAACATGAAAATTAAAAGTGGCCGCTCAAAAAAAAAATGACGCCACTAGCCCATACAAAGTTACCCAAACCCCTTTCATTTAAATCGGTTTTGTAGTTTTGGCATGACAGCGCGACAGATAGACAGAGTTACTATCGCATTTATAATAAAAGTATAATAAAAAGTTCTCGGAAATATATAACTATTTTGGAAAAATCACCTGTAAGGGCGTTTCCAATTATTCTGGTACATTCCATAATGGCATGTATTTCTGTCTGGAACACACTAGCGCCTGTTCCTAGTGAGAATGATCTATTTATTTCCAGTCTTGGTATGTGTATCGCATTTATAATATTAGTAAGGAATTAAGGATTTGCCTTTAAAAAAACTATTATCACCATCTTCGGTGTAATACGTTTTTTTCTTCCATTCTCCCATTTTTTTTTTAAATATTAAATGGGCTTACTCTTGACCTCAATCTTGCCCTAAGGGCAGAGATGAGGTCGACGATGGAACGAGCTTACCCAGAAGAAGCCTATTTACTCGCGACTTAAGAGGCCTTGTACAGACAAGACTTGCGGAACTTTAGGCAATTTCGGTGCGATGCTATGTTTGTGTGCAGCGATAACACCGACGAACGCACACACGGGCATTTCGAGCGTTGAACTACGGTTGAAAAATTTGATCATTTAGACGATTATTATTTTAGGTGACATAATTTTATAGTAAGTAAGTACACGCGTACGGCTTTGAAAAAAAGTCTGGAATGTGTGTTGTGTATAGGTACAGTATATCAATCAACATAAAAATGGTTCAATTTGGTGTTATGAATAAAAATCAAAAATTATATCTATTTTAATCACAGATTTTAATATTTGTTGTAAATTGGTTGTGAAAGCACTTTAACACGTCAAAAATAAATAATGTTTCCGTCTAAAAGAGACGGAAACCTACTTCCTATTTAGAAGTCGGTTAAAAAGTAACCGACTTCCTTTTTAGAAGTCGGTTACTTTTTAACCGACTTCTAAATAGGAAGTAGGTTCTCTATTCGTATGTTTTTTTTATGTGTGTCCGCGCATATCTCCGACAAGTGTGGACCGATTTTCAAAATTATTTTTTTTTGTTTGAAAAGGTATATTCCCAAGGTGGTCCCATTGTCAAAGTCAGTTTCTGATGATGGGAACTCTGAGAAATTGAGGGCAACCCTCGAATATCAAAGGCGCACATAACGTTTTCCATACATTTACAGAAGCTGTTCAAGGATTTGCGTCTGATAATCATAATTTCATGTGGCTGCGCTGATGACGGAAGGTGCAACTCCTCAACGGTCAGGACTTGAAAGAAAATTCCTTCAAAATTATACGTACTTATGGATCAATAGTTGTATTCTTTCAGGCTATTAGGTTGAACTGATGATAGACGGTAAATCTCATTAATCGACTTAAAAAAAAGGAGGTTCTCAATTCGTCGGCTAGGAAAATTTTAGGTTTCTCCGTCATGGGTGTCGTTTTCATAGTTTTTGGAGTCGCTGATTACAAAAATGAATTCAAAGTGAAAATCCAAGATGGCGGCCAGGAACATTTTTGGTTTTTCCGACATGGGTGTCGTTTTCATGGTTTTCGGGGTCGCTGATTACGAAAATGAGGTTAAAATGAAAATCCAAGATGGCGGTCAGGAATTTTTTTGGTTTTTCCGTCATGGGTGTCGCTGTCGTTTTCATGGTTTTTGGGGTAGCTGATTACGAAAATGAGGTCAAAATGAAAATTCAAGATGGCGGCCAGGAACATTTTTGGTTTTTTCGACATGGGTGTCGTTTTCATGGTTTTTAGGGTCGCTGATTACAAAAATGAAGCCAAAATGAAAATCCAAGATAGCGGCCAGGAACATTTTTGGTTTTTTCGGTCATGGGTGTCGTTTTCATGGTTTTGGGGTCGCTGATTACGAAAATGAGGTCAAAATGAAAATCCACGATGGCGCTGACAAAATTTTTAGTTTTTCCGTCATGTGTGTCGTTTTCATGGTTTCCGGGGTCACCAACTACGAAAATAAGGTCAAAATGAAAATCCACGATGGCGCTGACATAAAATAACATGAACAGGAAAAAAAATGGAATTATAGGCATTGTCATTCAAATAGTCCGTTAGCCGTTATCACGTTTCCACCGGCCACCACGTGGAGGTGGACTGATACCCAGCGTTTTTTTTTTGGTTGTTTTTTTTTCATTGATTTTTATACAAAATGTTCAAATCAGATTAAAAGTATTATACGTGATGAAGGGATAAAAATATTTGATTTTTTGTTAGCTTTTGTGTTTTTTTTATGGTTTTTTTTTTTAATTGATTTTTATACACAATTACCAAATTATTATGAAGGAAAAAAAAACATTTGATTTTTTGTTAGGTTTTGTGCTTTCGAGGTCAAGAATCTCGATCACGCCTGAAGGAATGCTGGCTTATTTTGTAAAAAAAAAAGGTCATTGGCAGTATGCAGTATGTAGACTTTGACCCCAGATAGATATGATTATTTCTTTTAAATTTTTATGCATTTTAGTTTTTTACGTTTAATCATTGTTTGTTACGTATTTTTTTAATCATATTTGTTAGAATTCAAAATTATGAGCAATGGCCGGTAAGTAATCTGGGAGTGGTCTCTCCTCAAATGATTCAACTAAATCTTTCAATCTTGCTGATGTTTGCCTTTATCTTGGCCGACTAGTTGGGTGTGATCCACGAGACAAAATTTGCTCCAGTTTCAGCTCTGTCAGGCTTTGCTGCCGACGAAGTTCATCCAAAAACTTCCATATAGATGGGTGTTCGGGACTCTGAGATCTATTTCACTAGACTCAGCCTAAAGACTGGAATGATCGTAGAATGTCCGTAGTGGACTCATTGATATAATAAAACCCTAGATGCACAGTCTCGAACAAAACAAACAGTCGAAGCAGTCGCCGAAACACTCACAAATACACGCACTACTACATGTAGTTATCGTCACTATAAACATTTTTTTTTGGCAAATTCAACCTTACGCAGATTCCTTTTACAATGCAGTTATAAAAAGCAATATAAAAAGTATTTTGTACGACCGTGCAGAGACGCGAGCGACGCGAGACTATTTGAAATGAGTTCATTGTGAACTCATTTTAAGCGGACGGTTTTGAGACGCGGAGTGTGTATCTTGGGTTTTATTATATCAATGAGTGGACTGTATGATTTGTATTTACGTAGACAAGGAGACACCACGAGACCAAACTGTGGCCTCACACAAGAATAAAAACACTGTTTTATATAGAATAGAAAAATAAGGGATTTATTTAACTTACTTAGTACTTATTTACACTTAGAGATGTTACTAGTAGGAGAGATCACTGTCGACTGTAATCGCAGTACAAAACCTTGCGTCTTATATCCTATTACACCTTGACGCAGCTAGCGGCAAGGTGCATGGCGTTTCCCGCGCAAATATCCAATAGAAACGCCAGGATTAAAGTGACCGTTAGGCCAGATTCCTATTGGATAAAATTAAGGCTAAGTTATTGGATTAGAATACAGCCTTTTAAATTGCCCAATCACAAACATTATTAAATTTTTAATGTGGGACTTTGTCATAGTACGAGTGGAATTTTCCATAACTTGCGTACCAATTCTCGACAGACTTTAAAATACATAGGTTCTTTAAATAAAACTTATGTTATACATTTATAGAACTTAAAGAATTGAAGTTAGACTGATTTTAGGGTTCTGTTTACATTACTATTAGCTAACTTTTACTGTTTATTCCTAAGTTAAATTACATTACACTCGTTAAGCTTTAATTATTGAAGTCTCTTATATACTTATTCTAGGCATTCAATATATAGCTAATCTACTTAATCAAGTTTATTATTGATTAAGATTCTATAAGTTTGGCGTCCGTAACAATGGGTGATTAGCCGTTAGAAGTGACGAGAATCCCCTGTGAAAGCCTTCAACGGAGTTGTTCGTTCGGGGAATTTCCTGAAGAACTGCATCAAAAGTATTCCACAGATCAATAGAAAATCTAGGAGCTCACCTGCCCCGTCTTTCCAACCTTCCGATCCAGTTATCTTCAAAATAATCAATGACTTGTCGGAGGAGGCCAGAATGCACAATATAAAACTGAGATTCGAGCAGTTCGTCAAAAGCGTTGATAACTTGTTCTGATTGAAAATACGCTAAAGCACATAATGGGCGAATATGCAATGCGTAATCAGGGGTGTGTAGTGTACTCAGTTTTCAATTTTCGTAATCAGCGAATCCGAAAACCATGAAAACGACACCCATGAAGGAAAAACCAAAGATTTTCGTCGCCGCCATCTTGATTTTCATTTTGGCTTCATTTTCTTAATCAGTGACCCTAAAAACCATGAAAACGACACCAATGACGGAAAAACCAAAAAAAATCCTAACCGCCATTTTGAATTTTCATTTTGGCTTCATTTTCGTAATCAGCGACCCCGAAAACCATGAAAACGACACCCATGTCGAAAAAAACAAAAATGTTCCTGGCCGCCATCTTGGATTTTCATTTTGGCTTCATTTTTGTAATCAGCGACCCTAAAAACTATGGAAACACACCAATGACGGAAACCACAAAAAAAATCCTTACCGCCATCTTGAATTTTCATTTTGACCTCATTTTCGTAATCAGCTACCCCAAAAACCATGAAAACGACAGCGACACCCATGACGGAAAAACCAAAAATTTTCCTAGCCGACGAATTGAGAACCTCCTTTTTTTTAAGTCGGTTAATGAGATTTACCGTATATCATCAGTTCAACCTAATAGCCTGAAAGAATACAACTATCGATCCATAAGTACGTATAATTTTGAAGGAATTTTCTTTCAAGTCCTGACCGTTGAGGAGTTGCACCTTCCGTCATCAGCGCAGCCACATGAAATTATGATTATCAGACGCAAATACTTGAACAGCTTCTGAAAATGTATGGAAAACGTTAAGTATGCGCCTATGATATTCGAGGGTTGCCCTCAATTTCTCAGAATTCCCATAATCAGAAACTGACTTGGTGACAATGGGACCACCTCGGGAGTATACCCTTTCCAAGACAAAAAGAATTTTGAAAATCAGTCCACAATTGACGGAGATATTCGCAGACATACAAACACGAATAGAGAACCTCCTCTTTTTTATAGGTCGGTTAAAAATATATATCGAAGTACAATCGACAACAACAATCGATCGTGAAATTCGACTTCGATCTGAAGATGAAAAAAATTTAGAAATCTTTACAAATTAGCAAAAAAAACATGTTTGATCAAAATTAATAAGTGTATCAAATTGTGGTAATCGGCTTACAATCTAGAAAATATGTTTACGAAAAACACGGGAGCGTTTGTGACACAAAGCGATACGTCCGCCCTTTGGCAGTGGCCGATTCGTACTGGCGAGATAGAGTTTGCGCGGTCGATAATATAGTTAACTTTGGATTCAATTTACGAAATGAAATTATAGATTATTGATAAAATAAAAATACGATTCTATTAGAAGGTTACCTTAAAATTAATACGTAGTTTTTGAATTTTCTCTAAAGTGATTCTAAGGTATAGAAAAAAAATCTTATTTGTCGAGACATTTTGTAAAAATTGCGATGTTTTAACATTTTTTTTCTGCTATTTTTTGTATTGAAGTTGAAAATCTGACTTCTTGGTACTCCAGTAGACCATATGGTGATGTTATTTATATTTTTTAATGTTTAGAATCGTTTGTAGTGTTATGTTCGGCTAAGCCAAACGTAACTCGATCGGTATTTTTGCGGAAAAGGGCTTTTGAATACGGGTGATTGCCATTAATATAAACATTATTTTGAAAATTCTTGTCCACTGTCCACCAGAAAAAGAACTCGTCTCTTATAATAGCCAAAAGGAAGCTTCAAATTCTTCATAGATTTCCCACACCAACCGATCAAAGTTGATCAAAATGAGATGATTTCGTGGAAGGAGCCTTAAATAGATTGGGGTTATATGAACTCGGGAAGACCGACGCAGGCAGGGTGTTTCACTCCTTGGCTGTACGAATAATGAAAGATTTAGCAAAACGCTTCGTACGAATGTGTGGAACATCGACAAGGTATGGGTGAAAACCTGCAGTACGCCTAGTCTCTCGATGGAAGAAGGGAGATGGTGGAATAAGCTCGTGGAGCTCCTGCGCACACTCTCCGAAGTACAGTCTGTAGAAGACCGACAGACATGCAACTTTGCGCCGGTGGGCCAGGCTATGTAGCTTGGCAACCAGCTTAGCGTCACCAATTAGCCTCCCCTCCCTTGTCCAAACTCACGGCAGCATTTACTACTTTCTCTTTTCTTCTTCTCACTCTCCATCCATCTTTTGTGTAGCCTATGCGCTTCATCTCTCTTCATTACATGTCCCTATCAAGACGACTTAAAAAAAAACTACGAATTACGAGTCAAAAATTTTATATATTTAGAGAGATGTTTTTGCTTAAGAATCTAGTTACGTTTACCAAAACTTAACTTGGCATTATTTAGTGTAAACGCACATAAGCCTCAAATACTACGACACAACTAAACACGTTGCATTTTGATCAAAGAGAAGCTTAGACGTGACCTCGTTGACCCAAATCTGTGACGAACTAAGTCCCCTAAACTATCATTAGCTAGGGAGCTCATTACACACAATTAAACCCAAATATTCCATCAGTCTGCTTACGCCTTAATGCCTTAGTGAGCAGTGATTTGATTGGCCCAAGAATAATTCTTAGAACAAAAGTTCTCGGAAACTGTTACACCCGTATCATATAGCCAAGTTACTTGAATTTAAGTATAACACCCATGTATAGGTACACCTAAGATTGAGTTTAAGTAATTATTTATGCAATTTTTTTTAGCAATATCATCATCATCATTATTTTCAGCCAAAAGACGTCCACTGCTGGACATAGGCCTCCCCCAAGTGTCTTCACATTCCCGTCAGAGCTGCCAGCTGCGGGTTGATCGACAGAGATACCGCGGCCTCGGCACAAGGGCTAAGAAGGGAACATGGGTGGTTTTTAGTCAGTAGAAGTGTAACACTCTGCCCAGAGCGGGAGGGGTTATTTGATGGTTTCGCACCCAAAAAAGTTTCTTCACATTGACTGGTCCCGTGTGTCAGCATCTAGACTCTAGAGGATCTCGGCAACCTTCACCAGGCCATCGGTCCACCTAGTGGGAGGCCTCCTATGCAACGTCTTCCAGTTCGTGATCGCCACTCCAAAACTTTTCGGCCGCATCGGCCATCCGTTCTGCAAGCAATGTGCAATGTATAAGAATTTCAACGACTAAAGAACCTGTAAAAAAAGCAAAACACTGCCAGTTCATACTTTAAGCAATTACTAAATTACAGAATAAAAGTCGTATCTTAAATAATAACTTTTACTCAAGTAACCACCTTATCTTGGTTATAAATACGGGTGTATTTATGTGCACAGAAATCAGAATGTTTTGTTCGAATGTTCATTTTAATTAGAGCTCGTGACTGCATTAAATTAGATTTTTTTGCGCTTATATTTCTTGGAATAAAATTATCCTTACGCCTATTTTATCAAGCAGTTTTCCTCAATAGGTAAGAGGAGAGTACATAGGTACTGCTTATTTCTTAAGAAATTTCTGCCAACGGACTATTTTGCAGACTATTTTATTTATCAAAAGTCATTAGGCTGATAATAATCAGCACTTTTTGAACGACAAAGTTTACAAAAGATAGTTATTCAAAACGCCCACTCTTCGACACTTCCTAGTATTTTAGCTGGAAAGAAGACTCCTCTACCAACTTTGGTATCATTTATTCACATCCATACCTAGTTCATCTCCTACATGTTCAATCCTTAATAGGTGAACGGATTTCCCGTTTTTCGGAGTACTTGTGTAACAAACATTTATAAGCAAACAGGTCAGGCCTTTTTTCAGGCCTTTTTTTTGGAGGGTGACTTCTCCTGCTCTGGGCATAGCGGCATGTGTCTGTCTTCTACTGACTAAAAACCCACCCATGTTCATTCTTAGCCCTTTGTGTCGAGGCCTTGGTATCTCTTTCGAACAACCCGCAGCCCCGACGGGACCCACAGCCTCGACGGGGAGTAGTAGGTCCTTGTCGCTTGCCGTATGCAAAACTTACCAGAAAATTAAAGTACCTAGAACCCTAAAGCAATCATGAGTTAGTCAAGTTTCTTGGAAGTCAGCCAAAGTGTAACGTCGACACTTTGTAGTTAATATCTTGATACAAACCTCACGGGACTCCATTTAAAGTTCTCGGAAACCTATTGGAAGTTTGGACCTCTGCAAATAGGTGATAAGTTCGTCTCTGTGTAGCGTCAGAATAAGTATTAGGGGTATGTATACATGGTACATAACATAACTGGCAAAATGTAGGTGAACTCATCATCATCTGCCTATAGCCTTTTCCCAACTATATTGGGGTCGGCTTCCAGTCTAACTGGATGCAGATGAATACCAGTATTTTACATGGAGCGACTGCCTATCTGACCCCCACAACCCAGTTAATACTAGGTAATACGATACCCTCTGGTAAGACTGGATGTCAGAATTTCAGGTCACTGATAGGCCGGTAGGTGAACTTATGGGTATAATGGTATAGGCGTAATGTTTCGTTATGTTGTCACCAATCTAAACCCTTTACGCTTTTGATAGTAATAGCATTCACTTCGTAATCGATAAATAATGGGTTATTGCAAAAAAAAAAAACACATTAGTTTTACAAAGTTATATATAAATTAATTAAAAAAATATTACTTTTATAACTTAAAATAACTTATCATATCACAATGGTAACTGTAGTAATTATTATATTATTATTCAATTATAACAAACATTGCTGCGAAGTATAGAAATAATCATAAAAAAACTATCTCAAGGCATCGCTATTGCGTAGCTTTTAAATGTCAGTGACTATCATAGTGTCCATCGATTAACTGTCAAATGATTATTTTTCGGTTTATTAAACTAATCATTTGACAGTTAATTGATGGACACTATGATAGCCACTGATATTTAAAAAGATACGCAATAGCACTGCTGGTCAAAGTTTCGGAGACCCACTGAATGCGAGACGCACGGGACCGGACTCGTGCATCTTTTGGGGGAGGACTATGTCCAGCAGTGGTCGTGTTTTGGCTGAAATGATGATGAGGGTATTCCGACCGATATTAACATAGCAAATGATTGTCAAAAAACTTTAGTCATCGGTCATTTATTTGGGTACCATCTATCTGGCAGAAACTTGACGCTCCGAAACTTATTTGGCATAACACACTTGGCATATTCTTCTTTGAACGAATGTGTTTATGGCAGAACAATTATTTAATAGAATACTCTTACGCAGAATGTTTAAATAACCGAATTGAATTTTATTTGGTAGATTTTTATAAGGTATAACGACCGTCTCGCGAAAGTATCCTTTATGGGCGGCATGGGCACCGGGCCGTAGGCCGACGAAGGAGGCCGGCGGAGGCCCGGCACTTCGGGGACAGAAGATATTAGTGTTATTTAATATGCGAGCGAAGCGAGCGCGCGTCATGGAGTACATGCGTTGCATGTATGAGTGACGTCATTATTATTATTATTATTCTTCTTCTTATCCGGTACGCTCTTGACAGAGCGGTCGTGATCGTTAAGTAGCAGTATTGGAAGGGGCAGATATGATGCACTTCACTTCACTTCTTATTATTATTAATAATAATAATATTTACTATTATTATTATTATTTTTGACATACCAACATTTAATGTTCTCAGCTAGAAATTTTAGCCGGGGTGAGCTGATAATAATAATAATTATTATTATTATTGCATGTTACTCGTATGTATGAAATGAAATGCGTGCCAAAAGACGATTCTGATTATGAATTTTCGGCGAAATGATGGTTCTGGAAATGAAGTGTATGCTCAAAGATGATTCTGACTTACAAAATTATGCGTTTTGAATTTATGGTAAATGAGTGTATGCCAAATGATTTTCTGCGAAATGAAGTTTCTGCCATCCACTGTTATGCAAAACAAAATTCGGGCATAAAAAATTCTGCCAAAAAAGGTAGACCCCATTTATTTATGATGGAAGCCTGTACAAATCTAGCATTTTTTGTTATTCTGGCAGAACTTTTTGACCCTTATCTAAATACATACATACATAAACTCACGCCCTTTTGGAGATAGGCAGAAACCACGGAACGCCACTTGCTTCGATCCTTACATAATCCTTAACTAAATATGGGTGCAGTTAAGTAACAACATCATGATAAAAAAGTGTTAGCATAAAATCATGAACCTGAGATTTAAATTCTACATATTTCACACAAAATGGATAATTTCAAACAAACCAAACACAAGAAATATTTGCTTTACTAATTAAATACCACACTACTCGTTATGTTTGCAGACAAAATCCACCTCACTAGCGAACCCTCGACGACGCGCACAGTTATAAGCCTTAAATTAATTGCATGAAGCTCTATTTTACATGTAAATCTAAAATAGATGCTGTCTACAAAATAGCTTTTAGAACTTTAACTAGGTAAATAAGGTTCAAAATTGCCTGGTTTAAAATTTATTTCTGTTGAAGGCTCTCGGAAAATGGGATTACCATAATCAAATCGTTCTAAATTGTATTATATCTAAAAAATGTTTAAAACTGATTTATGGTTCGGATGCAAAGGGAGGAATTAGTTCAGGCAATAAGAAGAACAGGGGGTCTTAAATGGCCACTTTAGCAGATCATTATATGAATTGCGTTAAAAAGCGTAAAATAGAAGTTTCATAATAGTAACTGCGTCTGTGAAAATTTTACGAATTTTAACGCAATTCATATTATTTTCCTATTATGATCTATTTTCCTAAATGGTTACAGACCCAGTTTCCATCATGAAAGGTCCATTTTACGCTTTCGAACGCAATTCATATTGTGATCTGCTAAAGTGGCCATTTTAGATCCCCAGAAGTGTTCGACAAGATTTAATTAATCCATTTTACTCGGGGCTGCGGGTTGTTCACAAGAGAAACCGCGGCCTCAACATAAATGGCTAAGAAGGACCATGGTTTTTAGTCAGTAGAAGTCTGACACTACCTTTCGCTCTGCCCAAGAGCGGGAGGGGTTATTTGAAGATTTTCCACCCGCCCTAAAAAAAAAAACGCCTGGAGGCCAAAGAACCCGTCGCCCGGAGGAGGAGCCCGTCGGGGCTGCGGATTATCGAAAGAGATGACGTGGCCTCGGCACAAGGGCGAAGAAGGAACATGAGTTGGTTTTTAGTCAGTAGAAGTCTGACACTCCCCTTCGCTCTGCCCAAGAGCGGGTGGGGGGGGGAGGGGGGTATTTGATGATTTTCCACCCACCAAAAAAAAAAGGCCAAGGAAAGGATGGATGGATTGTGCAAGGAATGACACGAATAAATAAAGGAGTAAATGATGCCATGACGTCTGACAGGGGAGAATGTAAAGCGCAGGCCACATATAAATGGTGTCGGGCGCGAAAATGGCGCAGGTGCCGAAATGGTGGGTCATATCCACGCCCGATACACGGAATGTCGTGGCTCGGGCGTGGATATGACGCGCTATTTCGCCGCCCGCGCCAAGTCCGCCCCCGACGCCATTTATGTGTGGCCTGCGCCTTAGAAGAAAACGCGTTGCGCCGACGACGCCAAAAATAATAGGACAAGAGTAGGAAGATGATAATAATGCATAAAGGCCAGAACAAGAAAGAAAAGAGGTGACTTTGCATTGTAGGTTTACTGCCAAAGAGCTCAGCATTATTCATTTAAAAAACTGATATTTAAAATAAACGTAACAAAATTATCAAATATAATATTAATCATTAAATAAATAATTTATAATAATTCATTCATTCGTTCGCTTGCTTTGCTAATTTAATAATTGATATTTTGTTCGAAATGCTGCAATTTATAATATTTCCATCTCGGTGTTTTTAACCGATTTCCAAAAAGGAGGAAGTTCTCTATTCGTGTTTATGTATTTGTTTTTATGTATCTTCGTCAATTAATTGTGGACCGATTTTCAAAATTCTTTTTGTGATTATATACTTCCGAGGTGGTCCCATTGTCACCAAGTCAGGATCTGATGATAGGATCTTTGAGAAATCGAGGGCAACCCTAAAATAAGTGCTAGCACTTGGTCTTCTAATCATGACGATATTTTTATTGTTTTAGACTAAGATAACAGGGAACTTTCTATTTACGAAGATTTTCGTTTAAAACCCTTCAGATTGTTATCAAAAGTATATTAAAGAACTGGTAATGGCTAACAAATATCAATCCGAGATTGGGTATTTAGAAACCACGCTCGGAAAAACGGGTCAACATTTTTCGGTACAATTAAAAAAATTCTACTTAAAGATATCTTATTTTAAACAGGCTATGAATTACACATGGTGATTCCTGGTCCCATACAGGAGGCGAACGCAATGGCGTGGGGTAGAAAGTTCTGTTCGTAGTTGCCCGTAAAGAGATGGGCCCAGGGGCCCTTGGCGAATACTGCTACGTCTTCACCTCCGTGCGTCTCTCGGTTCATCGGCACCAGGGAAGGATACGTGTAGTTTAGACTGTCTGTAAAAATAAAAAATATATACCAAAAGACCTGAAGGTCTAGACATAATCTATACACACATGAAGACCATTCAGACCAGTCCAGTCAGTGCAAGCATTTTGTCAGTTATCGTGGAGCTCAACGTCACGACGAACAATTAAATACCAAAGACCTTATTTGGGTGGGTCGCTTATAGTACTCAAACTGCCAGACAATCGTTAAAACTAAAGAAAGACCCACATGGTCCTCACATTCACAATACAAAAATAATCAAAATTGCAATTGTTACTCCCCGCGAGCAGCGTATATACCTACTGCTAAATTTGATAAACTCGAATACAAACGAAATCTATATTACTAAGGAAGACTCGCACACAATAATACAAAAATATTGCACGCCCGTCAAAATAATTGTTTTAAAGAAGAAAATACTTACTGAAGTTGTCATCCAAGGCAGCGTTATATCTGCTGTTATGATCGTCCATTAACTTGTAGCCCTGCCCGTTGGCGTAGCTCAGGGTAGTGTATGGGATGTTGTCAGATCCATTATTCTAGGTGAAAACAAAAAATAAGTTATACAGGCGATTTCTACATCAAAACAATACGGATAAACTGGTAGTAATAAAACTGAATGGGTAGTTGTTTGTTGTCATGAGTACTATGACTAATTTACCAGTAAACCCATATGTAGCGGAAGCTAGTGTCACAGTGGAAATGTTCTAAGCTGCATTTGCGAGTGCGGGGCAGTGGTCCAACTGCTCTGTCCTATTAGTTGGACCATGGGTCTTTACTAGGGGCAGTTGTCCAACTTTAAAAAATTTTGGACCACAGCACCTTTTAAGAGTTCCGTGGTCCAATTCATTTAAAAATAACTTACCTACCCTAAAAGGATTGAATTTGATAGTTAATTAATTTAATCCCAATCGATCAAACTACCAGGAGAACAGAAACATTAGAAGGTATTGGAGTCTTAAAATCAAATCTATATGCCTTTCTAATACCATGCAGTTTTTTTTTTGTTGAAGATGAGAAACAAGGACAGTAAAGTCTCACAAAGTACCAGGAGCCCAGAAATAATAGGAGGTACAGGGTTCATTAGACAACCTGTTTTAACTTTTTTTTTTAATTAAGTTCTTCGTCATGTAAATAATAACTTCTTTAACAGTAAAATCTCACAAAGTAGCAGGTGCCCAGAAATTTATAGGAGGTATAGAACCATTAGAGAACCAGATTTAACAATTCTTTTTTTTTTTTTAATTTAAGTTTTCGTCATGCGTAGAACTTCTATAACAGTGAAGTTCTCTAATGGTTCTGGTTCAGCCCAGAAATATATAGGATGTACTCCTATATACTCCTATAATTATATTGCACACAAGATGCAGTTGAGGTTTTTAGTGTTGGTAAGTTATTTTTAAATAAATTGGACCACGGAACTCTCAAAAGGTGCTGTGGTCCAACTATTTTTAAAGTTGGACAACTGCCCCTAGTAAAGACCCATGGTCCAACTAGTTGGACAGAGCAGTTGGACCACTGCCCCGCACTCATTCTAAACACGAACTGAGCACGAGCCGAACACAATTCATCTAGTGTGGACCGACTTACAAGCCTCGAACGAGCGTGCTGCGAGCATTTCGTTCGTACTCGGCTGTGCTCCGCCAATTGTCAGTTTTTTGGCGAACACAAAGGGATTTGACTACGTTCGAGGACAGTGATCGTTGTAGGTTCGTACAGTCCACACTTACGCTGCGAACGACGAAGCCGAGAACGGCTCGTGCTCGGCTCATGCTCGGCTCATGCTCGGCTCATGCTCGGCTCGCCTAGCGTGTAAAATATTATGTCCGTCTTTGAGTACGTACCATAGTAACAAGTCCCAGTATATCAGCTCCTCGCTTACTGTACCCACTGTAAGTCATAGTATGACTGTGGTCTGACGTCACAACCACCAAAGTCTCCTGTAGGTCCACCATCCTTAAAGCCGCTTCCACCGCTTTAGCGAATTCAGCCGTCTCGTCCAGCGCTTTACGGGCTTTTGTTTCGTGGTGAGCGGTATCTATTCTTCCTCCTGTAATCGTGTATTTGTATTGTTAAAGAAAAGCATATTGTACATTGTATCCTCAAAATAACACAGGAATAGCAATTTCTAGATATCATCATCAACAGCAGTGGGAACATTTATTAATGTTCCCACTAATGGGAGTCCCATTATGGGACACATACCTCCTCTCTGTGAGAGGGAATGGGCTATAATCTACCACGCGGGCCCAGTGCGGATTGGTAGATGTCACATGTCTCCGATTTTTTTTAGTTCTTGAGACATGCCTCTCGATGTGTGTTTCCTCACTATGTTTTCCTTAGAGCAGCGGTGGTGAAATAAATTACACAAAGTAATTGTGCCTGCCTGGGTTCGAACCCACGACCTACTGTTTGTAAGAGGGTCGCCACCACTGGGCCACCGCTGCACTAATTATACCTACGCATCCAAAATTTTTTGTGTGATGCTTTCCGTAAAAAAACTAACGAAACTAAAAACGAACGTTGACCAATTTTTGCAGTAGGTACACTTTGTCTATTTTCTTTAATTATTAAAGAGCAAGAATAATTGTAGTTAAGTGGGGTAGTCTATTAAAACCTCCTATTTTCGTGTTTTGACTCTTTATAAGACATGCATTATGTTAGTATGCTTTTAGATCGATTGATTTTTAAATTGAAACGTATGTAACGTGTTAGGTTAACATTAACAAGGAAAAAGATAGAAATGAAATTTTTACATGCATTTGTAGCAGCAATAACTTTTATTATCAAGAATAAATTAAAGCATCTTAAACCTTTTTAAAAGGCGATTTCACCACTCAATTACAAAACCGTAAAAAAGGCTACAAGGTCATACGGTCATTCCATAATCTAAGTAAAGGTATATAAATTATGCTGCAGGTTGGTCACAAAGATACTGTGGCCTCGACATAAAGGGCTAAGAAGGAACATGGGTGGATTTTAGTCAGTAGAAGTCTGACACTCCCTGTCGCTCTGCCCAAGAGCTGGAGGGGTAATTTGATGATTTCCCACTCGCCAATAAAAAGGGTCTACAATAATACTAAAAACTCACCTTCAACAAACAGGAAGAACCCATTTTTCTTCTTTTTCAACATTTGTATCGCTTTCTGGGTCATTTCAGTGAGGGTCGGGTCATGGGTCGAGGCTTCCAAATGGTAGGGCATATGGTCATGTGAGAACAGCCCCAACACGGAGTCATACACTTCTTCATCCAAGCTCATGAGACTGGGCTTATCATACACGTACTTATAAACCTTTTTAGATGCTTCCTTCTTTATTTTCCACTCCTTGATTAAGTCTGCACCGTCACTTCTGTGGCCCTGGAGGCCTGCGGCGTCTCTTTGACTAAAGGGGAAGAAGTTCTTCCTTCCACCTCCTAATATTACCTGTGTGGAGTAAATGTCATCCTCATCATCATCAGCCTATAATGTTCCCACTGCAGGGACTCAGGCCTCCTCTCTAGGAGAGGGATGGGCTATAATCTACCACGCGGGCCCAGTGCGGATTGGTTGATGTGTAATAAATGGATGAATGGTTGTGGAGTAAATTGTGTAATCGTTTAATAAAAAGCAAAGAGAACCAGCATGAGATACTGGATTTCCGGATCGGGCAAATTGTTGTTGGATTTTTCTAACTGAAATTTCACAGTAGCAGCCACGGAATCTGGATTATTGCCCGGATTAGGGATGTTATAATTGACACAAAATATAGATGTACTGTAAGGTACACCTTACAGTGGCAGTGGGCAGTGAGCAGTGGTGGCCCAGTGGTGGCGGCCCCGACTTACGAACAGAGAGTCGTGGGTTCGAACCTCGTCAGGTGCATTACTTTGTGTAATTTATTTCATCACCACTGCTCTCAAAACGGTGAAGGAAAACATCGTGAGGAAACCGGCATGTCTTAGAACCAAAAATTCGAAGACATTTGACATCTACCAATCCGAACTGGGCCCGCGTGGTAGATTTATCCCTCCATCCCTCTCCTAGAGAGGAGGCCTGAGTCCTTGCAGTGGAAATATTATATGCTGATGATGATGAAGGTACACCTTTGCCTAAACCTTCGGGGATTACAGGCAGACTCTTCAATTTCGAGAGCGGTAGTTAAAGTAACATAAACATGCACTGCCGGTTACTGCCAGAGTTGACTGGCGTGCGATTGAAGAGTACTTCCTCCAGCCGGTTTCGGTTTGATCGCTCAACCTTTCTTACTCCTAACTCCCTCCTAACTCTTTAGTTTCTATTGCCACCTGAATTGGTCTTTAAGTTCTAATATACTTACATCAATCTTCTTGCCAACTCGTCCCCTGATGAGTTGCGTGGCGATATCCTCACAGCGTAAACCTTTCTTCGGCAGGTCGCTATCGGCCTCCCAACGTCTGTCTGCGCAGTGAGCATATGATGCCGCTGGCGTAGCGTGGGTCACACGTGTGGTCGTCACGAAACCTGGAAATATGAGGTTACGCTCGTGTAAAGCTGCGGGTTGTTCCAAAGAGATACCGCGCCCCCGGAGAGAAAGGGCTAAGAAGGAGCATGGGTAGTTTTTGGTCAGTAGAAGTCTGACACTCCCTTCCGCTCTGCCAAGAGCAGAAGGAACAGGAGCGAACGAAGGTCGGGCTACGAGGGTAACAGCTAGTTCCCAATAAATCTCGCAGGTCTATGAAGCCACCATTATACTGGTTTTCCAAGTGGCTCTCACGTGACCGTCCTATCAGGATAAAGTATCATACCGTGTCATCACGTTGTAACGTCATAATAACAGCCGCGTCAAACAATCTTCAAGTCAAGCGCTTTCCTAGATTGGTATGTGGATGGAGAACACCCATAACATGCCAAGTTTCCTCCGTGTCTCGGAAAATCAGATGATGATCAGTCCTAATACGAGTCATGGGACTCTGATATTTCACGTGAAAGAAGGTCAGTGTGAAATACTAATGAAATAACTGCTGTCCACTGATCTGGGACCTGTCAAGTCGCTAAATTGGAACAAAAAAACTATTTGACATCTTAAGGTATTTCACCAAAAAAATCTAATAAGTCCGTCAGTTAGATTATCGAAAAATATTGGACACGTGTATAATGTTTACGTTTTAATTAATTTACGAAAATAAAACGTGTCAAAGATCATAAGTGGGGGCTTGTGACGTCACTTTCTGGGTAAAATATGTTCTAATCTGTGACATCACACGACTTTAAACGACTTTTCGAAGCACTGTATCGTCTTCATCTTTTGTTTACGTGAAAAATGAAAAAAATATGTGTCCATTCTTTTTTGGGAAATCTATCTGACGGACTAATTAGGTTTTTTTGGTGAAATACCATATAACTATGTTTTGTAGCTTCCTACCATCCATTGCACAACGCTGACGCAGAGTATCCACCTCAACCCACCGTCCTGTGATGACCCAAACTCACAATCTAGTTGGACACTAGATGTGTTCTTTCAGGTTCTGAATCGCGGTGTTATGATTTTCCGACGTCGAGCGACCCTCGCGCGGTCCTTAGCGAACGCAATGTGTTTTGCCGGCGTAGGGGACCCGTGATCAACAAAGCGGGTCCCCCGGGGCAATGCCTACTAGTAAGCAGTATGGTTGACCCCTGCGATTTATCTCATTAAAATTTGGATAACTCGTACGCGTAATTTTTGGAAGTGAGGGAAAAGTGCTTTTCCCAAGAGATGGTGAGGAGTCATCATTCTCGTGAACTTCTCCCGATTCGTTTGGGATCAGCGCAGCATGTCTTTTTCTTCCATACAGAAGTAATGTGAAGTGTTACTAGTCATCTCATTAGAGGTGGACTGTGCTTCCATCGTTTCTTTGGTCTTGATTTAGGTACTCTTACACCCTCCACATTTATATTCAAAATAATTGTGTTTCAAAATAAACTAGTTCATAAAATTCATGGTATGGTAAATTCATGGTTCAAATGGTATCATTTAAGCTATCACCAATTTAATTAGTTTTGTGTTTCTTAAATAATAGGGTTTGTCCTCAAAATAGTAGATCTGTCACCAAAATGTAGTCACCAAACAATGCAAAATCAGTTCCACAATAAATCTAGGAATCCTGAGATATAAGGTCTAGTACCAAATAAATGTTTTTGTATGTATTATAATTCCCTAAACAAATCTAGTGATTTGATCAAATCCCAGTAGTACTCCGTGACGCGCGCTCGCTTCGCTCGCATATTATATAACACTATTGTCTTCTGTCCCCAAAGTGCCGGGCCTCCGCCGGCCTCCTTCGTCGGCCTACGGCCCGGTGCCCATGCCGCCCATAAAGGATATAAAATGTGTCATCTTCCGGTTTTTGATGAAAAACCTAGGTTTTTCGCAGTCAGGGATCGATAATCGATTTATTTGGTGACAGATCTACCATTCTGAGCACAGAGCTATTATTTAAGTAACAAAACTGTTATTATAAGAACGAAGTTTATATTCATGTAATGCAATATAATTTTATTGGTTATCGATCTCTTATTTTACACATAATTATATTAACATTAATTTGATAATTCTTAGCTGGGAACAATTTTTGTTTATCTGAGAACGAAAATATTTCGTGGCGATAGATCTATTTATTAGGTGATACAACTTGATGACAAATATAAATTTTGGTGATAGAAAATATAGTTCCCATATCTTTTCTATTGTAATTGTTTTATTGTTCGTCGAAAATCATCAAGATTGACTCCAACACTCGTTATCCTCCAACGGAGAGTTCTAAGAATTATTTATAAATTATTATTAATCAAAATCACAAATTAAACCTAATTGAACCATTCCAGTCACCGGTTCTACTAAATATTACAAATTGCCTTTTTTTATATTTATTGAGAGGAACTCGTAGCTTAATAATAGCTAGCGCTTGAGTTCACCTTAAGGTTAAGCCGCCTTTGCCTAGGTTGGTCTGTGCTTGGGTCCACCATTACACATCGAGATTTTTCCGTGTCTCGGAGAGCACGTTAAGACGTCGGTTCTTTCTGGCATTTGTCGTTACAGATGGTTAGTGGCCTAAGTCGCTCCATTTTAAATACTGGTATTTAGCTGCATCCAGTTAGACTGGAGCCGACCCCAACATAGTTGGGAAAGCAGTTTATGATAGTTTTTATTACGAGATATGGACGGACTTTCGATGTCTCACTTTAAAACTTGATTTTCAAGGTTAACACTGATCATTTTGCAACGATTACTGATATTTGAGAGTTCCGAGAAATCGTAATGAATTGTTATTCATTTCCATTAAAATAATTATGGTAGAACAACTTACACGATTAACTCGTCAATTCTTAGAAATTGCATAAATTATTATCAATTACTTAACTGTTGATTATGAATATTTAAATTAAACATAAACATGCAGATTTATTGGTATAGTGGTAAACTGGTAGTGGTTTTATTGTGAAGTTTGTGGTTCTAGTTTTTCCAACTTTTACAATATCTCACACAAATTATTGTCATTCCTCAATATCCCAGGGATCCTATTATCTAATTCTGACATGGTAACAATGGGACCACCTCGGGAATAATATCTCTTTTAAATAATAAAAAGAAAAAAAAATAAGAGAAATGTTGGTGTAGATAAAATAGACATTACCTTGCCCTTCGGAGATTGCTGCTGTGAGTTTATGTTGTGTATATTTTATGTGGCAAAATGTTAATTATTTGTACTAAACAAATACGTTCAGGAAAATTCAGGAGTAATTTAAAGATATCTAAATGAAGTTAAGAGAAACCTGATAATTTTCGACGAATACCAAAACTCACCCGCTTTTACATGGGACAATGTGAACGTGGGTGAAGGCACATCACCAAGATTTAAGAGTGATTTTCTCACGGAATACCTAATACAACTTGGATTAATTGCATTTATTTCTTATCTGTAAGGGCACCAAAATAACTACCTAAAATTAAAATCAAGAGATTAGGAGAAAATCACTTTATAAAGTCAGTACGTATATTATTGTGCTAGTGGAGTGTACTTGTACATGCTAGAAATATGATAGTCTGAAAGTTATTCTCACCAGTTCCTTTTCTTGCTTTTTGTGCCCAGTCCATGAGTCCAGAGACGGAGTGTAAGCCATCTCTCTGCCCCTTGCAATCCCCACGTTTGACAGCCGCGCTGAGTCCCACAGTCCCAGTGTTGGCCTTCACTCCTGAGAGGTAGGCAGTGCCGCTGCAAGCGGAATCAGCTACGTTGCTGTCCACGCAATATGTCTGAGAAAAAAATCATTGTTTTAATTAAAATTATATCCTAACTGTTGTATTAAGCAATTTCAGCCCTAGGACTGAAACCAGCTATAATTTGTAGATCTTTGACTTTAGTTACAATTAGTCTGTCAGCAGAAGTCCGACAACCAGTCTTACCAAGGGATATCGTGTTACCTATTACTAACTGCGTTGTGGAGGTAAAATTGGCAGACGCTCTATGCAAAATACTGGTATTCAGGTGTACTTGGTGAGACTGGAAGCTCCCTAACATAGCAGAAAAAAAAGGCTAGTCTAATGATTATGATAAATAATAATTATGTAAAGCTTCTTCAGAATAATAAAAGGTAAAAACCAAATTAGATTACCAATTTTAATAGAAAGACTCATGTATAGATTTATGAATCAGTAACGAATTAACTGAAGTATTGGTACAAGGAAAACCACTGGAATATTTTCTATAATTTTTATCAAGGTAATTTTATTTATGTAATTCAACACCCGTCTATTCTATCCAATCTCGAACAGGAAAGCAAAAAACCAATCCCGAATCAGCTTATATTTGTTATTTTATTGGAAATTACTAGTTAGACTCAGTACCGCAGTACGATATCGATTATTTGTAAAACTGATAAAATACAGGTTTTAAAAACTTACCACCAATCTACCAATCGCCTTGGATATTATATTATTGGAATATGTGTGAAGGCTTATAGCCGAAGTGCGGCTACACCTAGGTTTAGCCGTTTATAACTAGGTGTAACCGCCCCCATGCGGTAAACGGTCATGCCTTCATGCAACCTAGGAGATGACAAAGCAATTGGAAGCAAAAAGCACAGGACCAGTCGTTTTAGCAATATTTAGAGAGGCCTTATTCCAACGGTGGTCGCCGTACGGTCAAAACATCATCATCATCATTTCAGCTGAAAGACGTTCATTGCTGGACATAGGCCTCATCTAAGTGGCACCACATTGACCGGTCCAGTGTATCCCCCCAACCATCACCAGGTCAGGCCAAAAGATGGTGACATCCCAACCAAAATCTTCTACGTACCTTAGCCAGACCAGTGTAAGGGAAGGCTTCAAAACTCAGCTTCAATTCTTCACCGAGGTGACCGTATTGCTGCCCCAGGTACACCCTGGTTGCAGCCAAGGTGGTGATGCTCATGCCATCGCCAAGGAACAGGATCACGTTCTTCGCTACCCTCGTGTTTAGAGGACTGGCTAACTGAAATTTTGAATGAAGAAGTTGTTAAATTTTAAGATGACCTTCATTTCCCGTCGGGGGTGCGGGTTGTTCGTGAGAGATACCGCGGCCTCGACATAAAGGGCTAAGAAGGAACATGGTGGTTTTTACTCAGTAGAAGTCTGACACTCCCTTTCGCTCTGCGCAAGAGCGGGGTGGGGGGGGGGGGGGGTCATCAAATGTCATCAAATACCCCCCGGTATTTGATGACTTTCCAAACACCAAAAAAAAAGTCATTTTTTTTTAGTTTTTTTGCCGGGAGGCCGTTTAATCCGCAGCCCCGACAGGCGTTGGCCCTTGCGGTCCCCTCTTTGCTGACATCTCTTTGAGGCGCGCGTGGAACACGAACGCTCCGTCGACACGGTCTGTTGTCGTCATAAAACGACCGGACGGCGAGCTAGCCCATTACTCACCGCCCACAGACCCGCGTCTACGGTGGCCGGAAGCCATCACGTGGCCGGAAGCCATCACGTGGCCACCTTCATTTCACTTCCACCTGTAGTGGAAATGTCGTAAGCTGATTATCAGATAAATAGTTTTCAGCTGCATCTGGTATCGCAACCCTAACATAATTGCGAAAACGCTCAAAAAATATTATAAACTCCATGTGACTTATTCCTAGTAATGATTTAAAGCTTTAATGTTGTATTTCAATTTGACATTTTATTACACAACCTTTTAAGGGCGTGATGTTCGAAAATCAACCAAGATCTCATTATTTATGAGAGTTCAAATTCATTAGGAATTCAAAAACAATAAATCCGATGCAGCTAAAGTTAGTAAAACTGTTCGAAATTGATGAAAATCCTGCAATGGAACAACCGAGAACAGTTGAACCAGTTAATAAGTATACATTTTGCAATGTGTGAGTGAAGTCATAGTTATACGCACACACACTAAGTAAAACGAGTGAACTATGTTTCTAATAGTGTGCGTTATGTGCGTATAAGTCAAAACTGGCCTACCGCAGGCCGACTTTACATCACGCACTCATCGGTAACTTTTATTAATATTGTGTGGGTATACGTATTAAACATACACGGGTAAAAAATCAAGAAACGGGGCTCACAGTGAAGGAATATGACCCAATATTTTAGATAAGTCTAGTAGAACATCCGTGGCAGAGTGGTGTAAGCGCTCGACATAGTTATTAGTCTACGCTCGGTGTCGTGAGTTCGATCCCCACTGAGGAATTCAGTTTTACTTTTTTTTACCTTTTCTACTTTTTGTTTTATAAAATTAAGTTTGTGACCAATAAAATCACTTAAACAAAAAAGTAGAAAGGTAATTAAATAAAAACAATAAAATAATTTGTTTTATTTTTATTTATTAGTTAGACAATTTATTTGTTGCCTATGGATGGACGTAAATAATTTATTGAAGTAGGGTGGTATCTAAATTTAATCGAAAGTAAAATTAGCTGGGAAGTGAATCAACATGTTAGATAGTAAGAAATTATGGCAACTTCTATCTGCATAACAATAACATCACTTCACCAGACTTTTAACAATACGAATTGTTGTTTAAAACAGAGGAATACAGCAAGTTGTATATATTATTATAACAAATAAAAATAATGCTAAGTTTTACATTTGTTCACACAAACATGAAAATTATGTATATAACGATAAGGTTCACAATCGTTTAATATTTAAAATAAATTCTACTAATTTAGTTAATACATTCATTATAATTATCTTTCACCACCTTTTCTCCATAATATTTCACGCCCATCCTTATTCAACTTAAAAGTTTTTTCGTCGCTACAAATCACCACATTGTTCTTCCAATCAAAATTAAAATAATTATGACCTAGCGAACTGTAGTCGGCGTCGTCGATGCGCAGTGGACAGTAAAATCTTTCGCGCTTTCTTGCTGCAACGTGAACCAGCAGAACGCAGGTGATTTCTCATCGTTTGTAAGCACACATTGTGTGCTGTAGCTGTGACGCGTGTTGGCAATCTGAATGAACTAGCTTTGTGCTTTGCCACGATGTCATGGTGTCGAGCTGATGAATTCGCTTTTGATTTTGGTCCACGTCGAAGATTTTCCACGTCTCCAGAATCCGCATATCGGTGGACCCATAATTGCTCGGTTCTTCTCTGTGAATATAAAACAAAACAGTATTTAAAATACCTACTTCTACTAAAATACTTGTGATAATAGTTATTTTATAGTAAATAGTAATATTTATGTATACTTAAAAAATAAAATTATGCTTTCATATAGGTATATATAATTAATGTTATTTATATACAATAATTATATAAAATACTTTTAAATATATACCTCTTATATACCTTAAACTATAATACCTCTATTAGCAAACAAAATGGGCTATTATAACAATGGTTAATGCACTTTAGTTAACTTAATGTATACCTATCTATTAAATGATGAAATAATATTAATTTGGTTTATATGTAACTATATATACCATATATAAACTGTAATACATACACACTTCTATATACACCAAATTAATATTATTTATTTTCAATAATCATATGCATAGATACACTACAAGTTAAAATACTTTTAGATATGGTTTAAATAATTAGCAAACAAAAATGGGCTATTATAACAATGTTAATGCACTAAAGTTACGTTAATTTTATTAATTCCTACGTAAACATAAAAGTTATAGTATCTGTTACTTACCGATATCATTACGCGCCTTGCAATTTCACTAATAAATAAGGTTTGCTCATGCAAAAGAACGATTTCTACCTTTTTAACGTTGTTTAATGATGCATGTTTGGATTCACAGAAATAAATTACAAACGAATATATCTAGAGTAATTCTGTGTTATCAATAAACTAAGTAATGCAAATAATCGTAGATTGACCACTAAGACTGCAATTTTTTTATAAATGAAGGTGTTTAAAAACAATTATTATATTTTTAAATTGTCGGTAGTTAGTTTATAAGCAGCCGAAATAAAATGGACTGAGAGTGTCGTAGTTCTCAAACGTTGCAAACTTCATAACTCATCCATGAACGGGTTTGAATCGTTAAAGATTCTACTTTAAATAATGTTTTAACAAAATAATGATTACAAAAAGAAAAGCAGCACCCGTGGTTTGATCTTACGACTCCTCGTTCGTTAACCAAAGGTGTTAACTATTGTGCCAAGATTGCTATAGTTGCATTAGCGAAATATTATATCTGATTCAGTGATAAATGAATGATTACTATATATTGGTATATGGTATTGTTGATGTGCCGCACGCACACTAATAAAGACAGAGCTCGCTTGCTTTACTCAGTGTTTGTGTGGCATAACTATTTCACACATGTAAAGTGTAAACTCATTAGCTAGTGTGCGTGATGTATACTTATTAGCTGTGCAGACTGTACCAAAAGAAACAAAATTACTCAAAATTTTGTCGACCTTTATCATAAACTTCCTCCCCTTTTAAAAAGTATCAAGGAACCGGCAAAATAGGGCAAATCTCCCCTAATCCTAAAGTATTAAATAAAAGGTAAAACTTGGTGTCACTGACTTCAATTTAAAAACTTTAATTTAGTTTTGCATAAGTACCTAATACGGGAAAGAATTGTCCCGGTCAAAAACCCGAGTCGAAAAGACGCTGCTCCATAGCAGCACACAGCTACGCTACACACTTGTACCAAAACTGAAATCCGACAACACACACTCACACACACGCACACACACACTGACACTCACACTCTAAATTTTACTCCCTCTCCCTTTCTTCTCTTCTCCTTTCTCTTCTTTTCTTGCTCTGATCACTTTTTGTTTAGTTTAGCCTTACATTTATCACTGGAAGAAAAGTCTTAGCACAAATTAAACCAAATGAAAGATGAATTCCAATAGAGAGTAGGTAATTACAGTGAAGAGTGAAACTGACATTTTATTATCGTCATTAGATTCGCTTTGTACGAAAATGTAGACAAGATCGTCAGATCTTGTCGCACTTTGATCACTAGAATAACGAGGCAGTCATACCTCGTTATTCTAGTGATCAATGTGCGACTTTTGCAGAGGTCCTGGCTTCGATTCCCAAGTCGGGCTAAGTGACATTGGTTTTGGTTTTCCCATTAGGAATTTTTCAGTAGCAACCATGAAATCTGCAATAGACTCGCCCGGTCGTGAAATGTGGGTGTCGTACTAATACGTATACCTCTGCCTAACAAGTCGAGGATTACAGGCATGGTGTTATGTAGGCAAGATCGTCGACCACGACCACAAGCTGCGATCCATGACCAAGCTGCGATCCATGACCAAGCGGCAATCCATGACCAAGCTGCGATCGGATCGGGCCTGGCTTCCAAATTAACCCTACATAAAAATGGGTTTCACCTGCTAAGAATAGCGAAACCCGCTTTGTGTTTCATCATTCTTAGCAGCTTCTAAAAAGCAATAGATAATTTCAAGATAATTATACCTTTGTTCTCAATATCCATTGCGCCTGCAAATTCCAGTGATCCTTATTCTTTTCATCAAACGATGGTGCGGCGCCATCACTACCTGTTAGATAAAAGGAAATGGAATAAATAAATAACCGATGAAAAAAAGGAGGAGGTTCTCACTCTTCACCACATAATATTTTTTTTAGGTGGGTTTGAACGGGATGTCATCATATGACTCCTCCCGCTCTAGCGGTAGTGGGTGTCAGACTTCTACTGACTAAAAACCACCCTTGTTCTTTCTTAACCCTTGTGCCGAGGCCGCGGTATCTCTTTCGAACAACCCGAGGAAACCTTACAGAGTAAAAAATAAATTCAAAAGTGTACCTTTAATTTTTTTTCTAGACAGAAAATAATTCCCTCAAATAATTTTCAATGTTTTTTTTTCCTAAATAAACATATTAATAGACTACTTTTCCTTTAGAAATATACAAATAACCAACCAACTTATCGAAATATTCACCGGAATCTAACAATTGCCCATCAGAAACTAACAATAGATACATTAGTATGTGGGAATCGAACTATGCCCCTGAGCTGCAACACCAATCACTTGACTATTTGGGTTATTGTTACGCATCTAAACGGGTTCTTTGCATATTATTAACCCGTTTCTGGTTAACTAAACACGCTAGTAAGATTGGTAAAGACGTACTGGGGTGTGGTGCAAAGGATTAGATTTAATAGATGTTAATTAATACATGCAGCGGTATGACTCATTAATTCAAGTAGGTGCTCGGTATTTTACAAAAAACAAATGACGGTATGAT
Organism: Diarsia mendica; assembly: GCA_949316265.1. Taxonomy (NCBI): domain Eukaryota; kingdom Metazoa; phylum Arthropoda; class Insecta; order Lepidoptera; family Noctuidae; genus Diarsia; species Diarsia mendica. The sequence goes on from OX438899.1 coordinate 20,685,168, forward strand.
TTGCTCTAGTCCCTTGTATCTATAGTCAAGTTAAAGTAATTACTTGAACTTAAGTAATTACTTATGCATAAACTTAAGCAATGGACAAGAATTTAAGCGAAGTTAGAACCGTCAATGAAAGCAAACCTAAAAATTCTAAATTTTGATAGTTCTAACATCAAGGAATTACTAAACTACGGAGAAAAAATCGTATCTTAAACAATGACATTTACTCAAGTAATCACTGACTTGTTTATATGATACCGGTGTTAGACCTATTTTGTAAGCGACTTCTACAAGAGGAGGAGGTGTATTCGTATATGTAGAGGGACATGTATTCCTCCAACATTTTTAAAGGGTAAAATAAAATATATCTACTTGTCTTTGTTCATCACAAAAAATACATCACCAGTAATGAAAATAATATGCTAGGTAGGTGTTACCAAGCAAATATGATTCAGAGGAAAATAATGCCAGCGAAAGACAGATCTACCGTCACGTCATATACCTACGTCAGTGTAGCTAGTATAACCTGACCTCTTATTCCGTTTAAACTCCGTACTACGCTAGGCCAACCCATATTAAATGCTACTGTTACCATCATAAGTTATAATATACGGTCTCGAACGCGTTAGAAAAAAGTTTTTTATTAAGGCCATTATATCTGGGAATCCCAGACAATGAAAACCGGTAACAATAACGTAATCACACGTAATTTTGTAACTTGAGGAATTTGAATTACTAATCTTAACATTTTTTGCGGGAGGTTTTGACATTTATTCCGGTATTTTACCGGAAAACCGGTAAAAGCCACTAAATTAACAAGCATATAATTCTGTAGTGACTCTCGTGTTTTAATACCTAGGTCTTAAATTCACGTTACGTATTCATTGATACGTAAAAAAAAAACAAATGAAAAAACATATTTGTTTAAAAGTAAATATATGGTATACCACGCGGCATATAAGTTGAACCTGCGCAGTAGTCGAATTTTGACGTCCCATACAAATCGAACCTGCGCAGAACGACGCCATTTTGTTTCAAGTTATTTGCCAAGTTTACCTAAATGTCCCTTTTTCAGTGTTTCATTGTTAATTGGTATGCGTTCCACAATTCCTGTGTGTTTCGTAGTTCTTGTTCTTCTAAAGGGTTTGACCTGAGCTGTGCAGGTGGCTACATACTAGTAAAACACAATTTGAGCTCGTCGACTCTTAAAGAAGAAGAGGTGATAGGACTGAACAAGTTTTTTTAAACTCCAATCCCATCCTGCTCTTGGAGAAGAGGTCCGAGTCTCTGCAGTGGGTACTTTATAGGCTGATGATGATGATGACTCATTTAAGAAAGCGCATGGTCGTCTATAAAAGTCATTTTGTGATAGATTGACCTTTTAAGGAATAATAATTAAACTGTGGTCAAATGTGTCATATAGGTATTATATTACAACAGGCCAGTATTTTACATGTGTGTATCCGCATGTATTCGCAATAATTACTAATTTCATTAGGTGGTCATCACATTACTAATCAACACATACATAAACTCACGCTCTTTTCTGGGAGTAGGCAGAAACCATAGATCGCAACTTGCTACCATCCTTACATACTCCTTTTGCCTCGTTCACATTCAAACATCTGGTCATACACGCACGTCGGTTACTAATTATTAGTACTTATCAATTCCATTATTTAATTCCCTCAAGATATTATATGCGGTTAAGGCCTTTTATGGTAGCAATTTATGGAAATACCAGAACGTGATAGTTTGTCGGCAGTCTGGTGTCTATCATTTCACCTTATCATCTGCCTAGCCCTTTTAAAACTATGTTGGGATTGGCTTTGCTTGTCTGCTGAGGTCCCGAGTCAGATTCTTGGGCGATTTGGTTTTTCCGTCAGGAATTTCAGGGGTGCCCTGATAATGGCAATAGGCACGCCCCATGTTACGTGGGACATTAATATAACTGGTGAAATTTGGGTGTGTGAGCTACGCCTCTACCAAACCCTTTGGGGATTACAGGCGTGATGTTGTGTACTCGTGGCATAATAAGAACTGCCACTCAGGTCGATCTTTAGGTAAAGCTGTGATTGCCTAGGTCGGTCTGTGGATGGGTGACCGCCCGACATACCGAGTTTCCTCCGTGCCTCGGAAAGCACGTTAAGCTGTTGGTCCTGGAAGCCATATATAAATAGATCTTTGGCAGTCGTTACAGGTAGTCAGTGACCTAAAATTCTGATATCCAGTCTTACCAAAGGGATATTGTATTACCAGTATTAACTGGGTTGTGGAGGTCAGATAGGCAGTCGCTCTATGTAAAATACTGGTATTCAGCTGCATTCGGTTAGACTGGAAGCCAACCCTAATATAGTTGGGAAAAGGCTAGGCAGATGACGATGTTCTGTGTACACACGTACTTACATATTAGCACAAAAGGTCAATGATATCGATGCTCACTGCAGTATCTCATTTGTGTAAATAAATAGGTTTATACTCATTAGAATAGGGTTGTTGACTAATTTTTGGTATCGCTTTTATTTTATAGATAGACCCTATATTTACACAAAAAAAATATTAATTAAAAAATTATGACATTATTTTAATAAGAAAAAACGTAAATAAAAATAGTTTTCACTCCTCTTGCTCAAAAAGAACGTCATAATAGCATACCAGAGCGGGCCTAAAATTGCATTTATTGCCCTAGGGCTAAAAGTAAATCTCGTACGACAACTTGTTCAGCCAGCTGGTGCGTGATTTAGTTTCAAGTAAAAAAAAATGTTGTATTTTAAAAAATGGAACTAAATGCGCTGAATGCCGAACTCTTTGGTAGAATGTGTGCGTTGTATTGCAGCTACAGAAGAAATAAAAAAAGGCATTGGCGCGAAATTTTTGGAATTGTATTATTAAATTAAATTTAATTTTTAATAAAATAAACTCATATTGAACATGGTTATTTTATTTTCTCGCAATCGTAGTGAAAAGTACAGTGTAACACACGGCGCTAAAATCCCATTATAACTCGGTTCCTATTTACTACCTCGCTAAAGCTCGGTAGTAAAACTACCTCGTATATAATGGGTCATTTTAGGCCCTTGTATTACAATGTACTATTTAAGAATTCCGGTTAAAACGCTCTAAACTGTCAAATGGCTGTGATGACGTCACGGGCCGTTTTGAAAACTTTACGATCTGTCACATTGCACTGATCTTGATTCAGTTCTTAGGAACATTCTTTTAAAAACACTAAAATGAATACGACGATTTACAATAAATGTTGTACAGTGCCAATGTGCAAAAGTACGTCAATCAGTACGCCACAAAAACTTTTCTTAAGCGTTCCAAAAAGGGCAGAAATAAGGAGAAAATGGTTAAAAACCGGCCAAGAGCGTGTCGGGCCACGCTCAGTGTAGGGTTCCGTAGTAATAATTCTTTTTTTGTTTGAAATACAGGCCAATGAAACTTGACCTCTGGATTGTATAGGCGCTCATACGATTCAGGGACCAAATTATATTGGTTAACTGCAGTTTCCATCTGTTGTTTCCATCCAAGTTCAAAATAATTTTCCTAGAAAGTCCTTATAAAGTTCTACTTTTCAGATTTTTTTCGTATTTTCTAAACTTATGGTTCAAAAGTTAGAGGGGGGGGGACGCTTTGTTTTTTACTTTTGGAGCGATTATTTCCGAAATTATTGACATTATCAAAAAACGATTTTAGTAAACCCCTATTCATTTTTAAATACCTTTCCAACAATATATCACACGTTAGGGTTAAAATTAAAAAAAAATCACTTCCCACTTTACATATAGGGGGGCTACCCTAATAAAACATTTTTTTTCAATTTTTATTTTAGCACTTTGTCGGCGTGATTGATACACATATTGGTACCAAATTTCAGCTTTCTAGTGCTAACGGTCACAGAGATTAAGCGAGGACGGACAGACGGACAGACAGACAGACAGACAGACAGACATGGCGAAACTATAAGGGTTCCTAGTTGACTACGGAACCCTAAAAAAGGCTAGAATAATTCATCATCATTGTCAACAACAAGTAGGTACCAGTTATTTTTGTGAAGATCACTTCGATGTGAGTTCTAAATAAACTATAAACATCAAAATTAAATCAATGTATTCGAGTTTCTTCCAAAATTTTCGTTAATTACTTGTTTGTTAATGTTATTGTTTGTTTCAAACAAAAACATACTAAAAATTTGCACTTAACATAACTTTTTATTTTTTTCATGAGAAGTTTAAAGTTCTAAAAATGTATATAAAATGAATAAGTTAGTAAGTCTCTTTCATTCATATAAATATATCACTTTAAAAATACTTACAAAGATTACTACACTATAACTTAAACCAACTTATCTATGTAGGTGGCAAAAAACGGAACTAAAATAAATGGATCAAGTTTGACGTATAGATGTAATTTTGCTTGACAAGTAGCGCCACCTTATATTTCACAATTAAGTTGGTCATACTGTACTTCGAAACTCCGACGCACAAAAAATCGAGAAGAAAAAGAACCATCAAAGAATCAATTTTCGGTAAGTTAGAACCATTTCCTTTCATAAATCCAGTCTCCATTGTGATAAATATCGTAGGTATAAAGTAATTTTAATAACTTAATGAAGAAAATCGTTCACCGCTGATACTTTTGCCTTCGATATGACAGAATAAATCAGCTAGTCTCGAGGCTCGTGACGTCATCGCGCTCTGATTGGTGTTCGCAGTCACGTGATATTGGGTATGAAATAACGCAATTTAAAACAATTTTATTTAATTAAAGACAAAAAATTAGTTTCTTAAATTATTAATTTAGGATTCTAAAAACTATCATTGATTTTTAAAACATAAATGTGTAAGCTCAGGACGGCCTTGAGCTTACATCAGATTTATTCATCGTGCAGCGTGGGTATGTGGGTAGTCCAAGTATTAATTGTCTTGATAACTTAAACGATTTTACTTGAAAATAATAATTAAATTACGTAACAATAATCACTTAGGCTCTAATTAACACTCAGTCACTTGAAAAAGAACTTTGATTAAGACGATGGATAGCGATTCGTCGAAAACATGGTGCGCTTGCGACCGCTCTGTACGATCTGCCGTACCAAGATGGCCGCCCCGCTACCATCGACTCGACGCTCCGCTAGAGCGACAGTGACAAGCTGTCACTCTTGACATTGGCATCTTAATGTGCGCCGACACGGCCAGACTGACATACGACCGTCCTCGGGCGTTTAAGTATTCCTTGCTTAATCACCAAAACGTCCGCTCGTCCATCCTGCTGCAGGACTTCACATGGGTTTTCGTTTGTACCATCAAACACAGAGTCAATCACAACTATAGACATTGAAATGAACAAGTGCATCCCTTCAACCAGCCCGTAATGGATCTGGCCCGGACGACACTGTCCCCATCGACTTGCCAACCAACAACAACACATCTGGACCGGACGAGCGCATCCCTTCAACCAACCCTCTATTGGGTGTGGCCCGGACGACACTGTCCCTTCAACCAGGATAGACTAAGGACATCACTTCTGGATCGGACGAGTGCATCCCTTCAACCAACCCTACTGGGTATGGCCCGGACGACACTCTCCGACCAGGATAGACTCACTTCTGGATCGGACGAGTGCATCCCTTCAACCAACCCCACTGGGTATGGCCCGGACGACACTCTCCGACCAGGATAGACTCACTTCTGGATCGGACGAGTGCATCCCTTCAACCAACCCCACTGGGTATGGCCCGGACAACACTCTCCGACCAGGATAGACTAAGGACAACACTTCTGGATCGGACGAGTGCATCCCTTCAACCAACCCCACTGGGTATGGCCCGGACGACACTCTCCGACCAGGATAGACTAAGGACAACACTTCTGGATCGGACGAGTGCATCCCTTCAACCAACCCCACTGGGTATGGCCCGGACGACACTCTCCGACCAGGATAGACTAAGGACAACAAACAAGAGACACCGATTTCTACCGGGCCACGGATACGCTACAACTACTGGAACGGTCGAACACAATAGGGCCTATAGAAACCCTTACTCGATTTTCCACCATAACTCAAACTTGCTCATCATCATTAAAATTCTTATTAACATCGACCCGTACGCGACCCGCTGGCATCTTCCTTAGCATATCGTGTGCATATTTTTAAACGCGCTTAGAATTGAAAGATTTTTCAGTTTATGGCAATTATCGATCAAAAACAAACACATCTCAATCACTCTGAATTTTCAAGCAATATTTACTCTCTTTAGTAATAAACATTCAGCAGCAGAATCAAACTCAAATTCGTAACACTCACCATCGTCATCTGCCCAGCCATCCCCCAATCATGCCGAGTCTCCCAGTCCAACCTGACGCAGTCGAACACCAGCGCTATACATGGAGCGTCCGCCCATCCATTTTTCACGATTCAGCCAGAACCATTCATCATCACCACTTATCCAGTAGTGTAATTCACTGAAGTACTTAACCAGTTCCTAATATTGTAGCGCTTAACCAGCTTACAAATCCTATCACTTAACCGGTGATAATAATAACGCTTAACCAGCGATATTAGCCCACTAACGCTTTACCAGCGAAAGCACATCATAACACGCTTAACCAGCGATTCAATCACTAACGCTTAACCAGCGAAAGCTCAACGTAATCCGCTTAACCAGCGATTACACAACTAACGCTTAACCAGCGATAACACAACTAACGCTTAACCCGCAAGTGAACCTATAGTACTTAATTAAACAGTACTCTCCATTCGACTTTACATTCGACTCTACATTAGACTCTACATTCGACTCTACATTCGACTCTACATTCGACTCTACATTCGACTCTACATTCGACTCTACATTCGACTCTACATTCGACTCTACATTCGACTCTACATTCGACTCTACATTCGACTCTACATTCGACTCTACATTCGACTCTACATTCGACTCTACATTCGACTCTACATTCGACTCTACATTCGACTCTACATTCGACTCTACATTCGACTCTACATTCGACTCTACATTCGACTCTACATTCGACTCTACATTCGACTCTACATTCGACTCTACATTCGACTCTACATTCGACTCTACATTCGACTCTACATTCGACTCTACATTCGACTCTACATTCGACTCTACATTCGACTCTACCTTTCGGCCGGACAATTCCGGATTGAATAATGCTTACAATAACCAACAGACAAATGCAAGACATAAAACCTACCTATGATTGGATCAGAAATAAGCCTCTCAGGAACTACGTGAAAAGTCAAATTAACTGGAAGTTTATCAATGACCACATCGCTTTGAATTTGAGTGGTACATTGAATATCTTCACCGCCTATGGCCACTCAGGTAAACGAGGTTTTTATGCACAGTACCCGCAAGTTTGTCACAAAAGCTTTCCTTTATGAGAGAACACTCGGCTCCACAAACATAATAAAATGGGTACGACTCACCAAGATTCATCGGAACACTGCTAGGATTGCTCACATAGCAAACTTCAACACGTCGCTCGCTATGTGCCACTGCTGCAGGCACTACCCCGCAGCTGCTTGGTCCGTCTGCCGCGCCACCGCGCCACGCTGTTGCTTGCCTCCTTGATATTCTTCCCAGGGCAGTTGGATGCGTAACATTTGAGTCCAGTGTATGGCTCAATAAGGCGGTTCCTCTTCGCATCAGGGTCTTCACGATCGTCATCACCCTACGGGGCGCTCCAGACTATAAACAGCTCCTTAAAATCGCTCCGTTTCATCCCAGAACAAGATATGGACGACAGCCATGACGAAACTTCTCCCATGAGTCTCGTGGAATTCGCTGCGTCCCCTGTAGGCGCGCCACAGCGTCGGTTGCACGGCGCTGTTGTCTTCACAGCACCCCGGCGGTCCATCCCCACCAGGTGAGACCAACGGTTACCCGGAGGAGGCCCAGCGGAGGACAACCAGCGACGGAGGTGCAGACTTACGACGCACCTACAGTGAATGTGTGACTCCCGTCCGTCCCGTTTCTCCCATGAGTGCGCGGTTCAAAGCAATCATCAACGATGCACCTTGACTATTCAGATCGATAACATACATGTCGGCTGTTGCCAACCAGACGAGCGGAATATTCCGTTTTTCAGGGTCAAAATGCGGTAGGCGAATATCCGTACTCGCAAAGGCGATTTCATTGCTTGCAAAATAGTCATAAAGTTTTTGTTAAGCTGCTCGAACAGAAAACACCACATTTCCGTTTCTACGTCACTTTCAGACGCACGCGCATTGTCTTTACACTTTTCCGGTCTAGCACTGTCACTAACACTATGTAGGCGTTAGAGTTACATCCCACTTCTGATGTAAGCTCAGGACGGCCTTGAGCTTACATCAGATTTATTCATCGTGCAGCGTGGGTATGTGGGTAGTCCAAGTATTAATTGTCTTGATAACTTAAACGATTTTACTTGAAAATAATAATTAAATTACGTAACAATAATCACTTAGGCTCTAATTAACACTCAGTCACTTGAAAAAGAACTTTGATTAAGACGATGGATAGCGATTCGTCGAAAACATGGTGCGCTTGCGACCGCTCTGTACGATCTGCCGTACCAAGATGGCCGCCCCGCTACCATCGACTCGACGCTCCGCTAGAGCGACAGTGACAAGCTGTCACTCTTGACATTGGCATCTTAATGTGCGCCGACAAATGTATATGAATTCGTAATATGTGTCAACAACCCTATTGATAATTTTTAAATAACAATGCCTAGTTTTATACGAGTAACCGATTTAAATTGCTTATGTATTTTTTTTTTATTGCAAACTGGGCCTGCTCTTGACCTCAACCCTGATGGAAATTAGTTGGTTTACAAAACCAATTAGTCATTTATTCTTAAACGACGAAATGGCCACTTTAGCCCTGAATTGAAACAACTGGTAGTTATTTTTTTTTATATGGGCTCACCTCAATGGTATTGACCTCAATCTTGCCCTAAGGGCAGAGATGAGGTCGACGATGAAACGAGCTTACCCAGAAGAAGCCTATTTACTCGCGACTTAAATAGATCGGGGCTATAAGAACTCGGGAAGACCGACGCAGGCAGGGTGTTCCACTCCTTGGCTGTACGAATAATGAAAGACTTAGCAAAACGCTTCGTACGAATGTGTGGAACATCGACAAGGTATGGGTGATATCCTGCAGTAGGAAGTGATGGGGAGAGGCATTTATCCGGCAGTCGGATGTCGTAGGCTGACAGTATCATTAACAAAATAAATTAGCTTATCCTTCCAATATTTCAGTAAAATATTTCAAGAATTTCAATCAGGAATATTAAAGATAAACTTCTTTGTTGTTATAGCCGGGGCATGTTTTAATTTTCTCCAATAAAGAACCCTGTGTATCGGTTTTTAGGGAAGAATTCCTATAACTTTATGAGAGCGTCCTCATTGAATGCTTTTGAGGATTTCTCGGTTCTGAGGCCATAATCAAACCATCCAACATAATCCTACTTAATATTATAAATGCGAAAGTTTGTAAGGATGTATGATTAGATGGATGGATGTTTGTTACTTTTTCACGCAAAAACTAAGAAACTATAACCGGCCATTTTCGTTTTACTGTGATTAAGGTCGTGTATTCTCGTCACTTAGGCACCAAAATGTATTTTTGCTGGTTTAGAAAACAAATAGTTAAGCTGAAGTTAGCTTCCAGCCTCACCAGAAGCTGATTTAGATAATTTGCTTATCGGTCAAAGAGAGGCCTTGTCAAACAATAGGAACAACGGATATCCAAAAGTGCGGCTTGGTCGCCCCATAAATGGATAAAGTAAGGAACGAGTGTATCAAAGGAAGTTAAAAGGGAATCGACTGTCTGCAGTTGCATTAACCCATTGACCGCCACGGTCAAGTAAGACGACAAGCCAAAAAGTACCTTAAGTCGACAAACTTAGAGCACTAGTTTGCTTGTTCGGCTTGTCGTCTATACGTGACTGTGGCGCTAAAAAGGTTAAAACTGGAAGCCGACTCCAACATAGTTGAGAAAAGACTAGACAGATAATGATGAATGCAAACGCAGCCGCGGGCAAAAGTTCCCAATAAAATAGCAAATAAAACTCAAAATAAAGGCTTATGTCATCAACTAAAGCACAGACGTATACTTTAGTCATCAATTTCCGGCGAGGTAATGACCATCACGACGCGGCACGAGCCAAAGAAACCAAAACACACGCGTGTGGAAAAACCCAATACTATAGTGTAGTAAGGAAAAACCCAAAGAACACTTGAACTTGTTTAATAAATATGACTATGCCGTGAGACTAATCTAAGTATAACTAAACTAGCTTTTGCCAGCGGCTTCGCCCGCGTGAAAATGACGATTTTCCATACAATCTTTCATCCCCTTTTTAACTCCCTTTGGGATTGCATTTCGAAAAATCCTTCCTTATTCCTTGTCTACATTATAAAGGGACTCTGTGCAAAATTTCAGCTTTCTATGTCCAAGGGTTTGGGCTGGGCGTTGATGAGTCAGTCAGGACTTCTCTTTTTATTTATATAGATAGAATAGATAGATGATACTCTAAAATCTAAACGAAGCAAAAAAGTTTCGTTTAGAAGCACGTAGCTATCGTAAGAATAATGACGTGTATTACCTGATTTATGATACTCATGACGTACTTTTGAAAACTATCGACGTGCGAATTTTATCTTTTGGGTGGGGCAAAGTTTTATTGGGATTTTCTGTCAGGAATGATTGCTCAGTAGCAGCTACGGAATCTGGATTTCTGCCCGGTTGATGGCAAGAACCAGGGTCACCGACATAGCTCGCAGAATATGCAAGTTGAAGTGGCAATTGGGCAGGCCACATCGCTCGAAGAACAGACAACCGATGGGGAAGAAAAGTTCTCGAGTGGCGACCACGAACCGGAAGACGCAGCGTTGGTAGGCCTCCTATCAGGTGGACCGACGACATCGTGAGAGTCGCGGGCAACCTTTGGATGCAAACGGCAGGCTGCCGTTCTTTATGGCGTTCTATGGGGGAGGCCTTTGTCCAGCAGTGGACGTCTAATGGCTGATGATGATGGCAATAAGGTTGCCCCCTTTGTGGGGAATTATGTTTTTCCTACTCCTCCGCTATTATTTTCTGATTAATTTCGTTGCAGGATCCAAGACCGATAAATCGTTTCTCTGTGTCGAGCTTCATCGTCTCGGCGTTTGTCTTGTGGTCGCCACTGTGGGTTCTGGCTAACAGGAGTTACAATAATTTGGGAATAGTGCGGCGGGCTTCATCAATGCATCATCAATGATGATGATGAACTTGACCGGTTCTTATAAAGCATAATAAATGATAATCATCCTTTAATAATAATTAAATTTCCACCGGTTTTTTAATAAAAAATAATGCCTTATGTTGTTCATATTGAAGCTTATTCATGGCGTACATTTTAAACGTTTTTGAAGCATTTACCTAAACTAGAAGAAGGTTTTTTAAAGTGTATAATTATATAATATTATTCATGACGTATATTAAATCTTCAATGACGTACTACCCACGCCGTACCAACCGTACCATATTTTAACGTCGTAAACGTTAGTATATCAATGTCAAGTAAATTAGTTTTAATAGCTGTGTTAATTAATAGCTTTTATCCAAATGAAATACTTTCTGAGTCATCCATAGACTGTTTCGTTGATCTACTGGATGCAAACGCTGTGCCGAGTATGAGGCGTTAGATTTATTTCCATTTTGGGCAGAATTGTGTTTTTTTTGCCATCAGGAGGTACACTTGGTAGCAGTCTGGAATTGTCCTCGGTTGATGACTAATGAATAGGGCTATCACACTAATATTATAAAGGCGAAAGTTTGTGAGTGAGTATGTTTAAGTAACAAACATACTCACTCACAAACTTTCGCCTTTCAAACTTCACGTCTAAACGGCTGCAGCGATTTTAATAAAATTTGGTGCACCGATAGTTTATAACCTGGATAACATAGGATAGTTTTTATTCACCATTTTATCTTCCTGTGGGATAATTTTCGAGTTGTAGCGGGTGAAGCCGCTGGCAACAGCTAGTACGTAATAATTTCAAAGTAGCAATAGCTAATTGAAATTAAATTATGTGAGGTTTTTTTGTTGTGGTTAAATTAGGTTTTCCTTCCATGGTAAACCCATAGCTAATAATAAATTATAAGTATAATTATAGTACCATTATGTTATTAAGTACTTAAGTAAATGTTTTATTGTTAAGGAAAAGTCAGAATAAAAAAGCGCGTAATTTACAGCAATGGGAGGAAATAAATGGTAAAACCATTTATTAACCAATTAATAGTATCGGTAGGTATCCTACCTTTAAAGCTGGGTGAACCAAAAAGTACGAAATCACCAAAACATTGAAATTGGCTGGTAGGTAGATTATAGGTTCCTCAGTCAGGGTCCATTTGACTTTGAGTAGCTTTAAAGTGTTATGTGATGCTACAACGTCCTTCAATCAAGATTGACATAATCTTAATAGTATCGGTAGGTATCCTACCTTTAAAGCTGGGTGAACCAAAAAGTACGAAATCACCAAAACATTGAAATTGGCTGGTAGGTAGATTATAGGTTCCTCAGTCAGGGTCCATTTGACTTTGAGTAGCTTTAAAGTGTTATGTGATGCTACAACGTCCTTCAATCAAGATTGACATAATCTTAATAGTATCGGTAGGTATCCTACCTTTAAAGCTGGGTGAACCAAAAAGTACGAAATCACCAAAACATTGAAATTGGCTGGTAGGTAGATTACAGTTTCCTCAGTCAGGGTCCATTTGACTTTGAGTAGCTTTAAAGTGTTATGTGATGCTACAACGTCCTTCAATCAAGATTGACATAATCTTCTATGACTAGCGTACTACAATTGGATGGCACGGTTGACGCAGCGGCTGAGGCTTCAACGCTACGTATCGTGGGTTAGATCCACTAATATTTATTAGTGTGACTTACCGGTAGTTGTTCCGGGTCTAACTGTTTGTTAGTTTAAATGTTAGTACGAACACGCATTAACGGTAAACGAGGAATCCTATTATAAAGAAATATTAAGATTTTCTGTTTCTTAGACTAAATTATTTCTCCTTTACCTCAGTGAGCTAATAGGTCAAAGCATAGGACATATCCCTGCTTTCCTAGAATCGATCATACGCAAAAGGAAGTAGACAACACCTAAAAGAACCAAAGGGTTATCCCCTTTAACGTCAACCTCACCTGTATGAGGTATAATATGGTACAGTCACCACATTATAGGCACGTTATAGGTAAGTATACCGATGAATATAATTATTATAAGAGGGACTTATGTTAATGAAAACGGTTACAATTAATGCATGCTAAATATGATAATTTAAACAATCTATTTGCAAGTAAAATACATAAAGTAAAACATGACGACGGTTTTCCATGAAAGGGTAATCGGGTGTCTAAGAGAACACCTGTAACCTTTTTTACGGCTAAACAGCTGAACGGTGAAACAGAACAGAGAGCAGTGGTGGCCCAGTGGTGGCGGCCCCGACTTACGAACAGTTGGTCGTGGGTTCGAACCCAGGCAGGCGCATTACTTTGTGTAATTTATTTCATCACCGCTGCTCTCAAAACGGTGAAGGAAAACATCGTGAGGAAACCAGCATAATAATATCTTAGAACCAAAAATTCGAAGATATGCGACATCTACCAATCCGCACTGGGCCCGCGTGGTGGATTATAGCCCATCCCTCTCCTAGCTAATGATGATGATGATGAGCTGAACGGTTGGGGTTGGGGAACCATCCAATGACCACTCTTACTCTGGGCGGAGTTGAAGGGAGCGTCAGACTTGTACTGACTAAAATCCACCTATGTTCGTTTTTAGCCCTTTGTATTCCGAGTCACGGTATCTGGGGGCACGGCAGTGCCCCCGTCGAGTCGAGCGCGAAGCAAGCACTGCCGTACCATCCTTTACTGGAACCATTTCGCCGCATTTTCAGGCCCCTATTTGAGAACCTCTGGATAAGACCAGAACGCTGAAATTTTCGTCATCCAGTAAGCTATACAATCACACTTAAAATAAAAAGTTTCAAGTCTGTAGGTCATTTAGTTCCGAAGTTAAGCGAAAGCAAAGTTTCGCATTTATGAAACTCACTCACTCACTCACTCATGATCATCAAAATAGAACTAGTACTTCCCATAAACTCAGAGAGCTGAAATTTGGTACAGAGTTAGGGTTTAATGGCCACATAAAGGGAAAACTATAAAAAGCAGGAAAATCGTAAAAAAAAACAAAACTACAAAAAAAAAAATGTTGTTTATAAGCAAATCTAATAAAATAAATCAATATGCCCACGTTTCTACAAAAAGAAGTGAAATCCCAACAAAAACATTCTGTAAAAAACTAGCCAAGTCTCGATGGAGCTGCTTGTTTATCTCTAAAAAGTAATGAAATCTAGACAAAGTCGTGCCAAGTCTAAGGTTCCATAATGCGATTTCTTTATTATTATAGTTAATGTTGTGTGACTTGGCCGTTGTTCATTTCGTTTAGTTCGGTCATTTTTCTTCTTGGCGTCCAATTACCAATACCAGTATGGGTTATTATCTCGCTTAACAATCATAGGTAGTTACAACAGATATAACATTACGTATAAACTAAATTGACTTGTACCCACTAACGTATAAAGAATGTTCAACGGCCAAGACACACAACAATAACTATAATAATAAAGAAATCGCAATAAGGAACCTTAGACTTGGCACGACTTTGTCTAGATTTCATTACTTTTTAGAGATAAACAAGCAGCTCCATCGAGACTTGGCTAGTTTTTTACAGAATGTTTTTGTTGGGATCTCTTTTACGCATTCCCGCAGCCCCAGCAGGCGTTTGCCCTTTCGGATCCCTTCGTGCTTGGTAAACCCTGGCATAGGCATGAGCTATTTTTAACGTGAGTTAGTTGATACTAAGTAGATGTTGATACCTCTATTCGCAGTGAACTAGGAGTACAGTCGCCATCAGATATATTGTAGCAGACAAGGTGACCAAATACTTCTGAACAATTTAAAATGTCAATAAGATCCATACACTACAATTAGTTACCATTAATATCTGAACATTCATTACTTCATTAATATCTGAGCAGATGCCTAAGTCAATAATTTCTATACAAACAACTTACCAAAAATATCTGAACACTTACATAATTACTCTTTATACCTAGATTTTTTTGTCACCAACTTCAGTAACTGATTTTATTCTAAAGTTTATTTTTCACTTGAACTCGGTTTTATTGAACACCAAATTACTGTTCTAGGTTTAAAGAGTAAGTAAGTAAGTGTTCAGATATTTTTGGTTAGTTGTTTGTATAGAAATTATTGACAAGCATCTGCTCAGATATTAATGAATGTTCAGATATTAATGGTAACTTGTAGTGTATGGATCTTATTGACATTTGAAATTGTTGAGAAGTATTTTTTCACCTTGTCTGCTACAATATCTGATGGCGACTACATGGAAGTAAAGCATTTATTATAATTTGACTGTACCTTTTCAGCCTTACATTTCGAAACGTATTAAAGATAACGGAACGGGAGTTGCACCATCGCATTGTATGAGTTCAAACGGAAAGGTACTGGGTAGGTGAACGGCATATTAGAAAAGGTTCAAGAAATTCCCTTTTACATACGATTTCACGAAACAGTAACGGCAATGACCAAAGGGATCCGACTCCTTTTACCTCGGTAGTAAGCTCCTGTGTACAAAACCTTGTCTGGCATACAAGAAAATATAAAAAAACTCTGGAAATGTAGCTTTTAAAATAAACAAACAGTTTGCTATGCGACGCTGTCACAGTAAGTTAATAATGACACTTCACGAAACACTGCACTACTTCAAAGTTACGAACTTAACTTGGCAGCATAAGTTTTGCAATAAATTGAACGCTCATTGCTTTAGTTTACGATTTGTTATAAGTTTTGCTTACTCGGACTGTTTAATATTGTTTATAACTTAGGGGCTGTTTTCCGACTATCATTGTTAAATAATAACAACAACTCGCATCGAAATTTAGGTAAAGCAACTTTTGTCTAGATTAGTGCGTGGATGGATGACCACCAATTAGGTACAAACCGAGTTTCCTCCGTGGCTCGGAAAAGCAATTTAAGGAATTGGGCCCGACTGTTGTTTTCAGATCTTATGGTATGGTACTCAGCGATATTTAATCATTACTTAAACCGTCACTTAGTGAAGATTTGGCATACATTTTTATGACAAAACTGTCAAAACCTTTACTAAGTGAGGGCCTAAGTAATCGTTAAAGCTCTCTGATTGGTTACAGCAGTTGCCACATTGACAGCTGCACTTTGTTCATAATTTGACATAAACGCCCACTTTTCAATATAGAATGACAACATCTTCAACATTGGTAACAGTCACATTTTGAATCTTTAGCATTGATCAAAGTAGAATGCAACTACGGGTATGTCAAGGATGGCGGGTGTAGGAGGTTATGCACAATCATGTACGGAAGAAGTAACTTTTTCGAAGATCCGCCAATTCGTCAAGAAATTCTAGGATTTATTAGGTGGGCGATGTCTCCTTGATTCATGACATCGACAGTCTACCCTAGTTAAAAAATGTGGTGTAATTCTGTTGACCACTTTACCATGACGTGAATGCACGTCATTCAAAGTCACCATTACGGTACTTCCTCAATAATGAATGTATGTCCTACGTAGTACACCACGGTCACTATGCATGGTTGTACTGAGCACGTGGCATGAATAATAATATAGTACAAGACATACGTACAGAATAGGTTAACAACTTTAAAGTATGCAATTATTTTGTGTGACGTCTACTGACGTTGCGGTTAAACACGTGCTACGGATGAGACTGTGTTTGTTGCCATGCCAACTGAAGACAACCAAAACTTTTTTCATTTTAATAAGTTATATCATCAAATGACTCCTTTCGCTCTAGGTGGAGCAGAAGGGAGTGTCAGAGTTTTACTGAATAAAACCCTTCCTTGCTCCTTCTTATGCTCTATGAATTCCAGGGCCGCGGCGAAAGAGCTATCTTTCGAACAGATTCCGCAACTCTGCCCTAGTGGGCCTTGTCGCTTATCCTGACAACTCGTTGAGATGCGCGTGGAACATAACACGCTGTCGACCCGGGCCTGGCTGTGATCGGGCGGCGAGCCACTTAGCGCTAGAAGTCCGCAGGCCATCTTTGGTGATACCGTAATACCGTGAATCTTATTTTGTTACTTAGATTAGCTGAACGCTAATTTTCATTCGTGTGAAAGTACTTTAAAAATACTACTAAAGTTTCTATAATAATATTATGATTAAATCTAGGTTCGAAAGACACATGGCACATCTATTTATTGTAAGAACGTTTTTGTGGTTTTCCTCGAGCATGTACTTAGTTTCAGGATGAAAGGTACCCTATGTCTGTTTCTGTATATCTGTCAAGGTATATGCGAAATTTCAGGAGAATCGGTTTAGTGGGTTAGATGTGAAAACATAGGTAGCAAATAAACCAACTTAATTTCATTCGATTTACAATATTCGTTAGGATAGGGCCTTTTCTTTTCAAATTGTTTTTTTTTCAAGTAAGTTTTTTATTACCATTTGCACTTCTTCTATAATAATCCCAAAACTAGCATTAAACTACTAAGTAAAACTTTATTCTTTGTAGTGTGTTAGTTTTGGCATAGTTCAACGTAGAAAGTCGAATATATTTTTATTTTATGACCCCATACCATGTCCCATTCACCTTTTACCATTAATTGACCCCCACAAAGGGAACATTATTATAGGTCAATAATAATTATGTTTTCCAATTAGGTACGTAACTAACACTAGGTTTAAATTTACCTTCAATGTGCTTTTTGTACTACCTAATTCAAGTTTAGCAATAAAATCCACCGTATAAGGTAAAATATAAACTCGTGCGCATTCGAAAGTGGCCGAATAATCTATCGACATTATGCGTCACGCGGTTTTGAATCATTTCTTAATAAATTTAAAGTTGTATCCACCTACAATACGCTATTTATATACAGAAATGTGTTTTTACATATTATTTAAATAACTTGTTTTCTATTCTCGATTTGCGCATACGTCTACTTAATGACGCTTAAAAATGAGATGGGCGTAAATGGAAATTATGGTGACGCCTATTCGACTATAAAATACGTCACTATAAGCAAGGTTTATGTATTAGATACATTAGCATACCTTTTTGCATTTAATATCTAGGTAAAACATGACGCATTAAAGGATTGCCTATAATTTATGCTAAAGGAGGCACATCCGGCGAATTATGGTCAGTAAGCCAGCTAAAAAATTGTCTCACCTAGTGAAGGTTGCTGAGTATCGCTAGATGCGGAACGCACGGGACCAGTCAATGTGTCGACACTAGGGGGAGGCCTATGTCCAGGTGTGGACGTCTTTCGCCTGAAATGTTAATGATTCATAAGATAAAGCTTTTTTTTTGTCATGACCATTACTCTTGAAAACCTCTAACTTTAAAAGGAAGACAAAAGAAGGAAGAGTGAATATAGAGTGTTTGAGCCACAACTAGGACACGTCCCTAATAAAAATTCTAACGACAACGCAGTGGAATATCCTGGGGGAGAAATTTGTTACCTAACTACCCTCTCAGAATCTTAGATCCACACTGGATTCTTCCCATCCCAACTTTAGTCAAACAGGACTGTAAAAAACTTATCGAACGTACATTTTATGAAGCAAATAGGTTTAATACAATAGACTTTCGTTTTTCTTTCGTGTCTAGCCGTCAATCTACGTGATCAGAATCCGAAGATATAAATTATGTTTTAGTCAGTCTTCAGAGACGTATTTTGAATATCAAATTATATATTTAAGCATAATGAAGGACAAATAATGTTTATCATTTATAACGGTAAAAAGGTGAACCCATCTTTAAACGTGAATGCCATACAAAGTTATTACACGTTGTTACTAGTGTTTGCTCGCGGGTTCGCTCAAGAATATCTAACGTGAACGTTTTAAACATAGTCTTCGATGCTCGGGTATAATAGAACTTCCTATTATTGAAAGAATTTTTGAAATCGGATCAGTAGTTCCGAACGTTATCACGTAAATCCGAACTTCACCTCATTACGTGTATTTGTGTAAAAATGAATACGTAAATATAACAGTATGCAATCATTTTGCATGCTGTTGTGCAATCTACCTGTCTGGGGTATCCCCGACTTTGAACGGCTGTTGAACACAAGTATTATTTTTTGTTTTCGTTTTAAAATGCACAAATTAGTGATCTGAAACTGTTTATTATGGGAAAAAACGTTGCCTACAAACGAGAAGGCCATGCTTTGAAGCTGGTGGTTTTATGTAGTGTGTTTATACGTTTGTACCTAATCACAGAGGTTTGCAACTTTTAGCATTCTGTTGCTACGTCAACCTACAATCTGGGATATCCCCAATATTTGAGAGGTATTAGGTGGTTTTATGTCGTGTGATTATACGCTCAAACATTGTTTTATTGCTTTTATTTTAAAATAGGTACGTCAAGAATGTTTGCTATGGAGAAAAACGTTGACCCATCCCCACACGTGGACGCGGTGCAAAGTTGTGGCAAGCGGTATTATGCATTATGTGTCAACGTAGGCACCTAATGAGAAAGGTGTGTAACTTGTTGCATGTTGTTGTGTAACCTGGCTGGAATATCCTCAGCTTTAGAAAAACTGGCGAAGGTTACATAGATCTATCTGTTCTGAACGTGACTCGTCTGCAAACGTAGACCTAAGTGCGAGCGTACACACGTCTGCAATCGAAGAGCCTGCATCTGCGAACGTGAACCCATCATAGATCGAATACCCATCTGCGAACATAGATCCATCTAACACTGTTTTAAGCTTTCACGGTTCGGACATTTTAAATATAGATCCATCTACGTTCGTAGACCCATCTGCGAACGAGGACCCGTCTGCGAATGATGACCTATATGCGAACTTAGACCCTTGTGCAAACGTAGACGCCATGCGAAGTTACAGGCACGCGTTGGACACGTAATCACTTCGGTATTCAAACTTTTTACAAGCTTGTGCAATCTATTGCCTGGGGATCCCCGGCTTTATAGAAAGTAAATGAGGTAAACCTACTCTAGTTTGATTTTATTCGAACAAAATGCATCAGCAATATTAATCTGAATACGAAACAGGGTTACTACGTTAAACCAGGATCTAGGCAGTGGCATCTATGGAGAAACAGAAACATCACAAAGGCCACTAAAATGCGACTTGTCAGCGCACTAGTGTTTCCCATATTTCTTTATGTTGCCGAAACGTGGACTTTCAGAGAAAGTGTGAAAAAGAAGATAGACGCTTTAGAAATGTGGTGTTGGAGGCGAATGCTTTGCATAGCCAACACGGTTGGCGCAGTGGCTGAGCGATTGGACTGCTGCGCCGCGTGTCGCGGGTTCGATCCCCGCACGGAACAAATATTTGTATGACCTACAGATAGTTGTTTCGGGTCTGGGTATTTGTGTATGTGAGTTTAAATGTTTGTAAACGCACCCACGATACAGGAGAAATTCCTAGTGTGGGGCAACGTTTTTTTAAAAAATAAATAAATAGCCTGGACACAGTTCCGAACCAACGTCTCAATTCTCGAAGAACTAAATATAAAACAACGTCTTTCTTCCATCGTTCAAGGCTGTATTCTCACTTTTTTTGGACATATTACACGTCGAGAGGACACGTCTGTGGAGCGACTCGTGGTCCAGGGCAAAACCGAGGGCACGAGGGCGCGCGGTAGATCACCAATGCGCTGGACCGACCAAATCAAAAAGCACTAAATGACCCGCTCCACGAATGCACGAGGCAAGCAGCAGTACGAAAGGAATGGCGTCGAATTGATTAACTCGCCACTACCCCTGTCATGACGACCACGACCACTCTGCCAAGAGTGTGACGACAGAGAAGAAGAAGAGGCAGTGGCAGTGGCATAAGTGAATCTCTGACAGTTGTCGACGACTAGTTGGTCAGAAGCCCGAAATTCTGGAAACCAGTGTCATCAAGAGGGATCATGTTACCCAGTACCTGACTTGGAGGTCAGATAGACAGTCACTCAATGTAAAACACTGGCATTCAGATGAGTTTTGGTAGCCTGGAAGCTGACCCCAACATAGCTTTGAAAAGGCTAGGCGGATGATCCCGTCGGGGCCGCAGGTTGTTCGAATAAAATAGCGCGACCTCGGCACAAGGGCTAAGAAGGAACATGGGTGGTTTTTAGTCAGTAGAAGTCTGACACTCCCTTGCACTCCGTCCAGAGCGGCAGGAGTCATTTGATGATTTCCCACCCTTTAAGACGATGACAATAGCTATTGACTTCTGATGTTTCAGTATTTTTGGACACGCCCACAATTTTTCCGATACCCTAGCGCCATACTACCAAGTAAGAAACAAATAGTCCAGGATCCGCGGTCCATTTTTGCACTTGATTACTATCAAGCTAATTTTGATGAGACGGCGAGACGCCCAACAATTTCCTGCACGAAACTCTCGAATTCTCGATTGTGGTAAGTAATAGGGGTAGCAGGGATAAAATATGTTGGTTTGATGATTCTCAAAAGTGTTAAGTACAAACACTTTTGAGAATCATCAGCTGGGTTTTTTTTGTTAAATCTGATGATAATTATCTAAATTATTTGAAAAAATATTTGTCCTACAAAATGTATGGTTTGATCAAAGAGTCCCCTTCCTTCCTTCCAATATGTATCGATAACGAAGTCATTAAAAATGATTACTTACTAACTGGGTTTTGGGGATTGGATATTTTCTATTAAACCCACTCTTTACAAGTTGCCTACAAGATTCTAAAAATTATATTAAGTGTTTGGCACTTCATCATAAACAACAGGCTAATACACTTTCTGGAGCCACAAATTCCAGAAGAGCAAGCAGGTTTTGTTAAAGGCAAAGACACACGGGAACAAATCCTGAACGTTCGCCAAATTATAGAGAAAAAGCCGGGAATTTAACAGCCCTGTATTGATATGTTTCATAGATTATACCAAAGCATTTGATTGCGTGGAGTGGGGCAAGTTGTGGGGGGTTCTTAAAGACATGGGAACGCCTCAACATCTTATTGACATAGTCCGATGCCTCTACCTACACATCAACAACCGCTCTTTCGTCAAAATAGACACCGACTGTTCAAATGCGTTAGGCAGGGATGCATCCTCTCACCTCTGCTCTTCAATATGTATGAAGAGTAATATCATTCAAGACTCTTTAGGGCTGGGACAAGGGGTTTACTGTTGGTGGAAAGTGGATTTCCAATCTGAGGTACACTGATGACACCGTTCTCCTTGCTACAACATTTGGCAACATGAAAGAGATACGGCACAGATTGGAAGTGGAAAGTGGCAAAGTAGGGTTTGCAATAAATAGGCAGAAAACCAAGCTTATGGTGGTAGATCGTGCGGGAAAGCTATCGGGCGCCTATAACATCTAAGGCATCTATACTGTGGACAGCTTCGATTAACTGGGCTCCAATATAAGTAATGAAGGTAGCTGCGTCACAGAAATAAAACGGCGGATAGCCATGGCTAAAGATGCTATATTACGCCCCCGGAACATCTGGGAAAAACGTGGTATAAGTTTTAAAACGAAGGCCCGTTTGGTCAGAGCACTAGTTTTCCTGATTTTCCTCCATAGAGTTAATAATAATAATAATAATATTTATTTATTTTCAGGCTACTTTGGCCCATAGATAAATACCTTACAGACTAACATACATACGATATAATTGACAGCTTGTGTTAGTAAACAAAACCTTAAAACTATATTAGTATCACTACACTTGCACTACGTCACTGTGCGATCATGTGGCACTTGCCCGCGGAAGCGTCGAAACACCACCCCCTGCGACCAAAAGTCCTCTTCCAAGACGAGGTGCAGGTAGCATGTCGGTACTCGCACCACAAACGCCTTAAAGTTGACGTTGCGGCGCGACTCGAGCAGCTGCACTCTCGCCACGTACTTGATCTTCTGGCGCACGTACTCCACGATGTCCTCCGTCGTAATGGTGTAATGTAGACGGGAGAGGTACAAAGGAGTGTTCGGCTTTGCGGCACGAATATGCACATTGGGCTCCGATGGAGCCGTGCCGCAGCGGTTCTTGGTGGTTCGCTGACGGCGCTTCCTCCTCAAAACCGTCACGAAACCATCATCAGCCTGGATCGTTTCCTTTTCAGGCACAGGCTTCTCGGAATGAGCATTTTTCCCCACAAGTTAAGACATGGACAATCCAAACAAGAGTAAGACAGAGGATAGACGCATTCGAAATGTGGTGTTTTAGGCGGATTCTCCGAATTCCATGGACGGCCAAACGCACAAATGTGTCTATCCTTTACCAACTCGATATCAAGGCTCGATTGTCATGTAGGCGCGCGAGGACTATCGCCTCCAGATCCCACGGCGGCAATCCGGCAAGGAGAATCGCCGCCTCGCGGGAGATCGTGCGGTACCCGCGGACAAGCCTTACGGCCATGACCTTTTGGGGCGCGTTCAGGTAGTGGACGGCCCGCTTCCTCACGGCACGCGCCCACACCGGGGCCCCGTAAAGGGCCATGGACCGCACGATCCCCGCATACAGCCTACGGCAGGAGGCGTTTGGCCCCCCCAGATTGGGCAAGAGCCACCTAAAGGCAGCCGCAGCCCGCTCCAGTCTGGGAGCCAAACGTCGGAAATGCTCCACGAAGTTCCACCGGCTGTCGAGGACGAGTCCTAGGTACTTCAAAGTACACTCGACGCCGATGGGAACCCCTCCCACCATTAGCTGGGATCCCGACGGTAGCACATTCCCACGTCCATGGAAGCCCATGGCCTCCGACTTGTGAAGTGCCACCTCGAGACCCAGCTGCCGGATCCTCTCAACGACTATCGCAAGGATGACTGGCGCGCGGAGGCGCTACACCGGGGGGTCACTCTGCTGCCGCGGCACATTGCTGCGCGGCGGACAGACCTCCGGTGCGATCTCATGGCGGCATGGAGACAGCGACTGTCGCAACCCAGCGCAGGGCACGCCACGATAGTGGCGGTAAGTCCCCTCTTTGAGGAGTGGCTGGAGAGGCGCCACGGCGCCCTCACCTACCGTCTGACGCAGGTCCTCACCGGACACGGGTGTTTCGGGAGGTACCTGCACCGAATCAGGCGGGAGGAAACGCCCGGATGCTTCCACTGCGAGGATCGACCGGAGGACACGGTGGAGCACACTGTGGAGGTGTGCCCTGCTTGGGCGGAGCCCCGCCGTGTTCTCGTAGCGGCGATCGGCGGCGGTGACCTCTCGCGTCCGGCCCTGGTGCAAGCCATGGTCCGGAGCGAGGAGGAATGGGACGCCGTCGCCTCCTTCTGCGAAGCAGTGATGCTAGCAAAGGAGGTGGCGGAACGAGAGAGGGAGAGAACCTCTCAACGTCCCAGCCGCCGCGGAAGGCGCTCCGGGCGTCGGGGGTCACGCGATGACCTCCGGCCACCGTAGACGCGGGCCTGTGGACGGTGAGTAACGGGCTAGCTCGCCGTCCGGCCGTCGTCATGACGGCAACAGACCGTGTCGGCGGCGCGTACGTGTTCCACGCGCGCCTCAAAGAGATGTCAGCAAGGAGGGGCCCGCAAGGGCCGACGCCCGTCGGGGCTGCGGATATCGAAAAGTTACCGCGGCTCCGACACAAGGGCGAGGAAGAAGGAACATGGGTTGGTTTTTAGTCAGTAGAAGTCTGACACTCCCCTTCGCTCTGCCCAAGAGCGGGGGGGGTTATTCGATGATTTTCCACCCACCAAAAAAAAAAAAAAAAAAAAAAAAGGCTCGATTGTCAACAGTTTGCCTACAGCGTATTTTGTCTTATTTTGGCCACATAATGCAAAGAGGAGATAGCAGCCTTGAAAAGCTGGTCATTGTTGGCAATACCGAAGGCAAGCGACCGCGAGGCCGGTCGCCATTTTACAAATTTGGAAGTGTCTGTCTTCCAAACGATTGGCTTTGAGAAAAAATTGTTTGTGGAACCTCAATGTCATTTTTAAAGACCTGTCTAATGTCTATAGACACCCCACACGTAGGTATAGGTTTGATGAAAAAAAAAATATAGTTTCAGTTCCATGTATGGGGCGACCCCCTAAATCCTTTTTTTTATTTTTGTATAAAAATCGTAAAGCGGTTCAGAGAATACTTGTAGAGTTTCAACTGTGTAGTCTCAATAGTTTCCGAATGAAGTGGCTGTGACATACGGGTGGACAGACGGACAAACAGACATGACGAATCTATAAGGGTTCCGTTTTTTGCCATTCGGCTACGGACCCCTAAAAAACAGCTGGTTTGTAGTAATTTTTGATGAGGTCGTTATCAATACATGTTGGATTTAGATAATGATCATCAGATAAAAATAAAATAGTTAGTAATTATATTAGAGTTTTTCGATGCCCTTTTATAGTTAGTTTGTTTTTAGGTTAGTTTAGTTTATATATTTATTATCAACTTACAACTAAACAATGAGTAACACACTTATATTATAATAATTACATATAACCAAGTTAGTAATAGATTTTTGAAAATCATCAAATAAATAATTATAATAATATATAATCAATATATATTTTATCCCTGCTGCCCCTATTACCTACCACAATCGAGAGTTTTCGTATAGGGTAATGTTGGCGTCTCATCAAAATGCAGCTGCTCACGGAAAATTAGCTTGATAGTAATCAAGTGAAAAAATGTACCGTGGATCCTGGACTAACATTGTGACGCGGTCAATAATAATTTATAGATGAACGGATAGCTGTCAGTGGGGCGCAAAGTGACATACGTCCGTCTAGCACCGCGCCTAAGCGCTCACTGTCGGATTGCTTAGGTAAGAAAGAGAGCGCGATGACGCAACGCTCGAATTTCTTACAAACCATATAATGATTAATTACATCAAAATATTTTTTAAATAATCAAAAATTAAAAACAACCAAATTTTGTATTTAAATATGGTACGTTATTGTTATAAATTTTACCAACGTACGTTGATCAGTAATACAGATATTTTTGTTGGAAGATCATTTTAAGAGGTTAGTTTACCATTTTTTTGTATCGAGAAAACTTTTCAAAAACGTGTTTTGAAAACAACGAAATTATCAGAAATATGTTCAAGATTAACATATATTTTTTCCGCCGTGTCAAACTGTATAGATTTGGCTAAAAAATTGTTCAATACAAGCCTATTTGGCTCTTGTCAGCGCCTTAAAAAAAGGTAGCTGCGTGAAAAGGCTGGGCTGATGACGATGATGCTGCACGGGGTATTAGGTAATAAATAACTATCTATTGACGCCATACAATGCAACATTGCGCAGGTCAAAAGCCGTTTCAACGCGTCAACGTCCGTGGTAAAACCCCATTGAATGTTGTAATTATTATGTCAATATGGCGATAAGCTATAAATAAAACCCGTCTTAACCTTCACCCACTCAAGAACTGGTTACAAACAAGTCACTCCAAGTCTTGACGTAACAAACCTGCCTCTTAAGCAAGCAGTTATGTTCTGACGTCAGTACACGTCACGCATATAATATAAGACGTCCATAACATTAATTAAGTCAGGTGTTAACGGTGAGAAAACAGGTTGTATAGAAATAGCTTTATCTATGCAAAGACTTTTGAACTGGAAAAACTCAGAGATTATAAATGGATTATAAATATTATACTAACGTGTTAAACGCGGTTAGGTATTAATAGAAGTCTATCATTTTTAGGGTTCCGTACCTCAAAAGGAAAAAACGGAACCCTTATAGGATCACTTTGTTGTCCGTCTGTCTGTCTGTCAAGACCTTTTTTCTCAGGAACGCGTGGAGGTATCAAGCTGAAATTCATATCAAATACTCAAGTCTATGGTCTCTTGGAGCTGTGAAAAAATCAAACTTCTAAGTCAACGCGATCAAAAGATACTCCCGTTTATGCCGCAAATTTTCGACACTCGCAAGGGAATCAAAACCTACAGGGTACTTCCCGTGAACTCAGAATCTTGAAATTTGGTACGAAGCAACGTCTTATAGCATAGATAAAGGAATAATTACGAAAACCATAAATTTTTAGTTACATCAAGATACTCCCGTTTATGCCGCAAATTTTCGACACTCGCAAGGGAATCAAAACCTACAGGGTACTTCCCGTGAACTCAGAATCTTGAAATTTGGTACGAAGGAACGTCTTATAGCATAGATAAAGGAATAATTACGAAAACCATAAATTTTTAGTTACATCACATAATATATTTTTTTTTATCCTAATTAAAGTGTATGTTTATAGCAGAGAATGACTGTTTGATGCTATTTTAAGACTTATTTCGGAAACTTGAAATTTATGAAAATCTTTTCTCATTATCATTCTCTTATTTTTATTCCAATTCATTTTGCTAATCTTCTCATCATAATAACTATATACCCCTGCATTTAATTAAACATTCTAAGTATTCTTTCGGGAATAGGTACTATCTGTATCTACCAATACAAAAAGTACAAAAAGTAGAATGGATATAAAGTTGCACGACAAAAAGTGTGTAATACTGTAACTAAGTACAAAAAGTACTACAGCGCCATCTATGCCTAAAATGAAGAAACATCAAAATCATGAATCACGCAAGTAAAGTTATTCGTGACTTAAGAAAGAGAAAAACAAAGTTATCCGTGACTTAAGAGTATGGAGAAGAACCCGAAAACATCTGTAGGGCAGTAGCCCACCAGACTTAACACCCATGTGGTTGGAGAACCCTCCCTTCTCTATGGGGGATGAAGAACTTTACACCCTGTTCTTCATCAGGGGGTCGAGTGTGGACAATGTATAGGGGTCGTTTGGACACCAATGAACAAATCTTTTTTTAAGGGTCGAGGGGCCGAGAGACTGCCAAGGATTGCTTAAAATAAGTAGGTTTTATAAAACTAATCAAAACAAATTAAGCATAATTATTTATTTCTGGTTTTACCGTAACAAAATATTTATAAATTTTCAAACCAAAATGTATATTACTCTAGATTACATAAGCTATTGCGAAAAAGACGTCACTGAAATGACAATGTAAGGAAAGCTGTATCCCTTGGATACCCACGTTCCCGTCTAAATGTGGTTTTACTATGAATTTAAAAACTGCGTCAAACTGTTTTCATAAGTGTAATATAATAATTATTATTATAAATTATAAAACCACATAGTTTTGCAATATTTACATATTTTCCGGTTGTTACTAAGGTGACAATATGGTATGATAAATTGTATCCCGTTACTTTATTTCTATAATTTCGTTCATAAACATACGAAACAACACTTTAAAAGAATAGTAACCCACTGATATCAGAAACAGGGTTCAAGCTACGTCAAAGGTCTCCAGAGAGAAGAACCTCCTGACAATACGAGCCCCGTCCAGGTGCATCGCTTTCTGAATCAAGCCCTTGATCCCGCTGCCTAACGAGAGCCTCCTCAGGTGTTTTCGAGGCTTTTGGAAATTGAGCCATTGACACTCTCGAGCAAAGTCAACATACTATTTACACGCTTCTGTTTCTCGGTTGTCACGAGATTCCTATAATTATCTTTATCAACTTGACTTCTGTTTAGAAGTATGAGAAAGGTGTGCAGTTCTTCATCCGTATGAACTAGACGGATGTTTTGTCTGGTGGGCCAAATCCCAATCTCGTGGATAACTTTGATTGCGCGATGTACAATTTTAATTCCGCTGCAGACCAATGTGTTTTGTGCTCTTTCGCTATACACCCGTTTAAACTCAAAGGAAATAGCTAGATTTATCTATCTTTGACAGTCAAACTTTTCACTTTATTTTGGTTATTCCAAGTTTTGGCTTTAAACAAAGTTACAGCAATCATTATAATTAAAATTTTCAGACATGGGTTTACGCTAAAAGTCATTACCGGAACTGTTGATTTTTCTAAGTTACCTATAGATGATAGATTAACAAACAAATTCATCAATAATGACATGATAGCTGACATAATGATGATGTTTACTCTAATCATAAACGATATCTGCCCAACGTTCAAGGAACTGTTGAATAAGTAGGCATAATGACTCTTGAATGCATATAATTTTGAACATTAGGCTTTGCAACACAAGCTCACTTCTTGACAGTTTAGTTTTCTTTCTTTTCGGTGACATCGTAGTGACTATAAATATTTTCTTATGATAAGCTAACCTATCATAAAACCAAGGAATGATCAGAAAGACAAGATCTTTCGTCAATCTTTAGGAGTTTCCTCATCATGAATCATTATTAGAACACATATCGTGACTCAATCTTAAAGACGTAGGTAGAAAAGGTCCGGTAAAGTTGATTATTATAATTAACACTAGTTTATTCTTGACCTTTTCATGTTTTAAGACGTCATACGTTGAGGGTTTTGCTCAAAAACTGCTTTAACGCGTCATAGGCAAGATGCTAGCGTCAATATTCTTAAAATCTTCCATTTCGTTAAGGTAAAAGTTGACGTTAATTATATAAAGAACTTTTTAATGATGCCTTAACTCGATTTTGAGCAAATTGTCTCGAACTGTGGCTTCTTCAGACGTCAACATTGGAATTATCCACTGTTGACTGATATTTATTAAAATATCAGTTATAGTGATAATTTAATGGCGATACGGTAGATCCAAATATTGGATTGATTGATTGGGTCCAAATAACCAAAAACGGGTATAAATCGAAAGCGTTCCCTCTTTCAATTTATACCCGTTTTTGGGTTCGGAAAACCTTTGCCCTGCAGTGGAATACATCTGGCTCATAATAATAATTTCTATCACCTAAACCGGATCTCCAACCTACGCACAAAACGACATTTTTACGATCCAGCATGACCAATAACTCAAGAATGTCCTAAAGTAAGAGGCTGCAGTAAACTTTATAACATCATGGTTGGTTTAGTAATAAAGGCGCGGGCCCACCGCGGCGCATGCTGTGCACGGGCACGCGGCTCATTTTAGCTGCGTGTATTAATTTGTTTGGCAACGTGGGTCAACGTTTCCACTGGAATACACGTATATGACCAACGACTATGTATAGCGTGGCACAGCGCACGGAGAGGCTACGATATAACACAATAAGCGATTGTACATCGATAAGCGAGCTGTGCATAGTCGTGGGTCATATTCGTGTAATTCAGTGGAAACGTAGACCCACGTCGACAGCGTTGAGCTATGTAACCACCTATTCAAGCAAGCCACGCATGTATCAATGACGTCAATTCATGCGTAGCCTCTCCGTGGGTTGCAGTGGACACAACCACATACATTTTCTTACAAAGCGAAGCATACTACACGTGCGTAGCCTCTCCGTGCACCGCGGTGGGGCCGCGCCTTAAAACAAAGGTTGCATTCTTTGCCAGTACCTTTTGCCGGAGATTTTTATTAAAGGACTTCGTCAACCTAATAAATAAATTTACATTTACATTGTATCAAAGGTTACATCTTCCCGTCGGAACTGCGGGTTGTTCGAAAGAGATACCGCGGCCTCGACACAAAGGGCTAAGAAGGAATATAGGTGGTTTTTAGTCAGTAGAAGTCTGACACTCCCTACCTCCCTGCCCAGAGCGGAAGGAGTTATTTAATGAATTCCCACACTCCAAAACAAAAGTGATTAAATCATTGATACACATTTTTTAATAGTCGGTACTGGTAGACAGTGGCCTAAAGGTCTGTGTCTGTAAGTATATTACAGCTTATAGGGATCAGAGATCAGATAGCAATTGCTCCGTGTATAAAATACTGGTATTCAGCTGTATCCGGTTGGCTGAATACCAGTATTTCACCAGTTTTTCTAGCTTCCAAGCGCACCTCAATATACAAGTAGCTGGGAAAAGGTTACTAACTTTATCATCTGTCATAAAGTTCGCATTAAGCTCTGAGCGTCACTTGTTAAGGTTGCCAAAAACCACTTTGTCCACTAATTTACATTCACTTTTTACAGCTACCTACGGTCCCTGACGCATTAAAATAGCTCGCGAAAAACGGAACCAATTAAATCAACCTCCATACTCCATATAAGCCAACGCATAATTCCACACAAGTTTCGGAGTCAATGACACCACAACAAGGTCAAGGTTGCTAAACCAGTCAACCAACTTTCGTCCAATAACATCACGTAACCGGACAATAACCATTTGGAAACCACAGCAACCTGATTTGAATAAAGAATTAATGATGACCTTGCTCTGGGGTATGAAAACCGGTTGATAAAAACATCTTGCTTGTTTTTCTGATGCAAAATTCGCGAATAATGAAATGACCTGTATTATTATACAGGTACAAAAAACATAAAACTTAGTTTTGCCGTGTTCTCCTACTAAGAGAATGTAGTCCAATACACACACATCTTGATGCATAATTTGTTGACTATTATCATAAAAAAGTTATTTACTAAGTAATCTTGGATATTATTATTTATAAGCACTTGAGTGAGTTACCTGAGATACAGGTTTATTCCTAGTTCAGGTAGAATCCAACAAACTGTATACATATAGTTTTAAGGCCTTATTGTAAATATTTTTGTGTATCACTTTTTTCAATAAACAATTTCAATTTCAATTCAATTTTCAATTTCAATAAATAGACCCTTTCCCAGATCTGGTAAAGAATTATTGAGTTTTTCTTTTAGAATTTTTTTAAACAGCCAGCCAGGGAGTCTGGATATCTCCCCGGTAGATGAAAATAAGGTCACTCTTTATTACATGGGACTAAATAGCCAGAAAGTGTCGCGACATACCTCGAAGAATTTGGCTAGACGATCTGGGCAAGACTTGCAACCAGTAGTCCACATTGGCTTTAAATCGAGACAACAGACTGGAAATCATGGAGAGAGTCCTATGACCAGCTGTGGGATGATGCAAGCTAACAGTAGTTGACTCATTTTCTATCATAATCTTTAGAGTATTGGACGAAATCCGGTTATCCGGTACAACGTTTTGACTAATGTACGATCGAAGACAGTTCCGCCTGATCATTTAAAAAAAATTTCGCCTAAATCGTGCCGAGGCGCTGCCACGGGCTAGCGAGCGATTCTATTTCTTGAGTGCAAGCAAAAATGAGCTTAGTGGTGATCAGGCGCATAAGACCGCCATAGTACCTCTCGTTTTTCCAAGAAAGAATCTTTTTAGCCGACTCACAAAAAGGTAGATTAACTATTCGTGTGTATGTAATTTTCTTTTTAATTAAAGATAGGCTTTAATTAATTAACTAAAATTTGTATTTTCTTTCAAAAATCTATCCTGCCTTGTATGCATATGTTCCAAGGGCGATTGCAGTCTTGAATATTACCTAAGTACCACGAATTAATTGATTTAGCCATCAATTGCAAAACGTTTACTATATCGTGATATGTTAGATATTTATGTATTGTGATTGGAGTTTAAGTACTGTATTGTGCAACCGGCTCTTAATCTCAGCCTAGAGGGAATTAACGGAGTGTTGATCGACGGTGAATGCAACAGATAGTTAGAGTAGGTTTAGACAAGACGACGCCGCGACGGTCCAAGTGAAGTAAATAGCAACTGTTATTACGTTTATTGATTAAACCGATTTTAAGCTACTCACAGATAAAAAGTTACCTATGCAATGTCCTATAGTACATCATCAACGCAGAAATACATCATCATCTGAGTATAAGCACGGTGAAGGAAGAGAGTCATAAAACTGCAAAAACATAAATAATAAATAGGGAAGCTGAAAAGACACCCCACAAATTGGGTGCTTAGATCGAAGCTACAGCGGAAAGACATAATTCATGATCTGCCTAGCCTTTTCCCAACTATATTGGATGCAGCTGTACCAGTATTTTACATGGAGCGACTGCCTATCTGACCTCCACAGCCCAGTTAATACTAGGTAATACGATACCCTTTGGTAAGACTGGATGTCAGAATTTCAGGTCACTGACTACCTGTAACGACTGCCAAAGATCTATATATATGGCAGCCAGGACCAACAGCTTAACGTGCTTTCCGAGGCACGGAGGAAACTCGGTATGTCAGGCGGTCACACATCCACAGATTGACCTAGGCAAGCACAGCTTTACCTAAAGATCGACCTGAGTGGCAGTTCTTATTAAGCTCGAGCGGAAAGACATAATTATTACCCATATAATCCTCTACACTATGGTCTACTGATGAGATAGACCTCACTGGGGGACACTCGAACTATCACAACTTGCAACATACTTGTTACTTATTTGCAACATTAGCTAATGTTAATTTTATAGATTAAAAAAATCGGTTGTCTGTAAAATCGGTTTACTGACGATAGTTGAACGTGAACGTCCTAAGAAAATAAAACAAAACAATTGACACCGCCGTTGCTATGGAAAAGAAAATAAAACAAAACAATTGACACGCCGTTGCTATGGAACGCCTCAAAGCGAGGTAACGCGGTATGACGTCATCTTTTTTCGTTCTCGCAGCCGGTCATCGAATTATAAGACGTTATCACGTCAAAAAGTTAAAAATTAAGAAAGGCAGGTCAAACCACGCATTGAGGTTAAACCCTAGCTTCGACACAAGTTTAAATGACTTGACAACTTGGAACTTCGGACTTGAGGACAAAATAAAGTAAGGAATGGTAATTTCGTGTAAACAAAACACGTTCATATTTTTGTTTATACCTAGATGAGAAGTAAAATTGAATGTGTCAATTGCAAATGCAAGACGACACTTTCGCGCACAAAGCTCTCAAATGTACAACAGAATCAACAAAGAGCTTTCAATTTATAAACTGACTCTGCATAAAGTCAAGCAGAGACTTAAGCTATGGTTACTGTCGTTGAACTACGACGAAACTGAGAAAATTATTTTATCCATCTCCTAACACCAATCCCAAGGTGTGACCAGACTTTTAATTTCAAGCCTCACTTGCATTAGCTGATAACCCTTCCTGATAATTCAATTCACACTCACACTCACTACTACTACACACACACACACAATACACACACACACACACACATACGCACACGCAGGCACATACAAACACACTCAAATTCAATACAGGCTTCTTTAAACGCTTATAAATTATTTTTTGTTGTTGTTGTTACTATAGTTTTTTATTTTTCATTAATCTTATTGCATAAGATTCTGAAATATCTCCGTCTGGGAGAGGGCACTGACTTCTGTAACACAGGTCTACCACCTAGCACAGGAGTCAGGGACTTCACACAATTTTGTAACCATTTCTTGTGTAATAAAGATTATTCTTATTCTTAATTCATTAATTATGGGAGAATAGACATGACTAAGTATTGATTACATTAACGGTCTCAGTGTGTCCATTGCGAAAACTATTCGATCAATCGGAGCATTACGGTGAATGCTCCGATTGATCGAATACCTTTAGGACGATGCCTTTTGTTTTTTTTTCAAATCATCAAATGATTCCTCTCGCTCTGGGCAGAGCGCTAGGGAGTGTCAGACTTCTACACACTAAAAGCCACCCATGTTCCTTCTTAGCCCTTAGTGTCGAGGCTGCGGTATCTCTTTCAAACAACACGCAGTTTCGACGGGAAACAGCCACAGCCCCGCCGGGACCCGCAGCCCTGACGCCTTACTACAGTTACACATGTATTACGGGATTATGACCGATATTGCGAACAACACATTCAGGTTGGTCGAGAATAGTCGAGATTACATAACATAACATAGCGCCTTTAATCCCCTTAGAGTTAAGCTGAGACGTACTTAATAGTACCTACATCTCCATTTCACCGATTATGTTTAAGTCTCATGTAATAAGGGGCGATCCTATTGCTATCAACCAGACCCAAAAAAAATAAAAAAAAATAATATGCAGTGTTGTTAATTATTGTAAATTTTATTTTAATACTAACATTAGGCTAAGTTATTTTATAATTACTAACGAAATATGGAATTTATTCCGAAATAAACTATTTTTGAATTTGAATTTGAATACAGACTCTGTAGCTGCTTCTGAGAAATGGAAAAATAATCAGGAATATAACCAAGGCTGTCATGGTCAGCAGTCGCGTTTGCGACCACGTGACCAACTAGTCAGTCAGGTTGAGATAATTATGATGCACTTATATCTTCGAATATTTGGGTTCTAGTACATGAAGGTTTTGTCATGAACACTCTTTTTGCTTTTCGGGGGTGGAAAATTATCAAATAACCCCTCCCGCTCTTGGGCAGAGCAAAAGGAAGTGTCAGACTTCTACTGACTAAAAACCACCCATGTTCCTTCTTAGCCCTTTATTTCGAGGCCGCGGTATCTCTTGCAAACAACCCGCAGCCCCCACAGGAGCACTACTTACCCTCATTTAACAAAAATACACGTTTCATGACAAAATCAATACAGAATTCCTTACCGATAGTTACAAAGAGGGAAAATCTACACATTACACATACTTGGGCTTTTACGTTCATAAATCGGTCGACCTGTCAAATCTAGTATACCTATGTACTAAGAAACTTAAGAGCTACCTACTATGCTGTGGAAAACCCAGCAGGGCCTGCAAGAAAGGTATTAGCAAACTACCTACTTATAATTCCCCGGTGCATTGGACGACGCAATCAAATCGATTTACCTATGATTAGGTATGTGAATGGCACTGGTACTGTTAGCCTGTATCATCTCACTGCATGACAAAGGCCTCTCCACATGACTTCCAGTTATCCGATCTAAGGCCAGGGTGGAACACTGGTTCCTCGACAGCCGGTGGAACTTCGTGGAGCACTTCCGACGTTTGGCTCCCAGACTGGAGCGGGCCGCGGCTGCCTTTAGGTGGCTCCTGCCCAATCTGGGGGGGCCAAACGCCTCCTGCCGTAGGCTGTATGCGGGGATCGTGCGGTCCATGGCCCTTTACGGGGCCCCGGTGTGGGCGCGTGCCGTGAAGAAGCGGGCCGTCCACTACCTGAACGCGCCCCAAAAGGTCATGGCCGTAAGGCTAGTCCGCGGGTACCGCATGATCTCCCGCGAGGCGGCGAATCTCCTTGCCGGATTGCCACCGTGGGATCTGGAGGCGATAGTCCTCGCGCGCCTACATGAGTGGCGCGCGGAGGCGCTACACCGGGGGGTCACTCTGCTGCCGCGGCACATTGCTGCGCGGCGGACAGACCTCCGGTGCGATCTCATGGCGGCATGGAGACAGCCACTGTCGCAACCCCGTGCAGGGCACGCCACGATAGTGGCGGTAAGTCCCCTCTTTGAGGAGTGGCTAGAGAGGAGCCACGGCGCCCTCACCTTCCGTCTGACGCAGGTCCTCACCGGACACGGATGTTTCGGGAGGTACCTGCACCGAATCAGGCGGGAGGTAACGCCCGGATGCTTCCACTGCGAGGATCGACCGGAGGACACGGTGGAGCACACTGTGGAGGTGTGCCCTGCTTGGGCGGATCCCCGCCGTGTTCTCGTAGCGGCGATCGGCGGCGGTGACCTCTCGCGTCCGGCCCTGGTGCAAGCCATGGTCCGGGGCGAGGAGGGATGGGACGCCGCCGTCGCCTCCTTCTGCGAAGCAGTGATGCTAGCGAAGGAGGTGGCGGAACGAGAGAGGGAGCGATCCTCTCAACGTCCCAGCCGCCGCGGAAGGCGCGGAAGGCGCTCCGGGCGTCGGGGGCCACGTGATGGCTTCCGGCCACCGTAGACGCGGGAATGTGGAAGGTGAGTAATGGGCTAGCTCGCCGTCCGGCCGTCGTCATGACGGCAACAGACCGTGTCGGCGGCGCGTTCGTGTTCCACGCGCGCCTCAAAGAGATGTCAGCAAGGAGGGGCCCGCAAGGCCCGACGCCCGTCGGGGCCACGGTATTTTGTACTAGATTACGTGGCCTCGGCGCAAGGGCAAAGAAGGAACATGGGTTCGGTTTTTAGTCAGTAGAAGTCTGTCACTCCCCTTCGCTCTGCCCAAGAGCGGGGGGGGTAATTCGATGATTTTCCGGATCATTCCCACTAGTTCTACTGCACAGTTCTACGATAGAACTAATGGGAACTTTTTTTAAATATTTTTCCCACTAGTTCTACGATTCAAGATGGTACGAAATCGTAGAACTAATGGGAACGAAAAGTCAATGATTTTTTTCGTTCCCACTAGTTCTACGCTATAGGGGTGTTACAAAATCGTAAAACCAGTGGGACTCAAGTTTCTCATTCCTTCTATCACACAGTTTAGGGTACAACTACGCCACAAACTACAGGAGAATAGAAGTGGGCCCTTTTTTACATCGCCCTTTTTCCATGGGGGTAGAACCTCAGAAAGCCACTTGCTATGTACAGTCAGCATCAGAAGTATATTAACATTACTCAAAGTTTCGAAGCTGTTTTTTTAATAAAAACTTGTTAGATATTACTCGTTATTACATGTTATTGGAGTGTAAGGACTATTTTAACGAATAATCTTCTGAAACATTAAAAATAATAGCTAGAGTTCATAAAGAATTGTATTTCTGTCCGTCTGTACATCTGCCTCGTTGCAAGCACAACTGCTGAGGTCCTGAGGTCGAATCCCGGGTCAAGCAAAATATTATTGGGTTTTCCAACAAGAATTTCTTAGCAGGAGCCACGGAGGCTGAATTTTTGTCCGGTTCATGACGGTAAATATGATTAACAGGACAAAGAAATCTTTAGTAAAACGATCAAATACGGTATTAAATCTTCATGGAATCATGAGTGGTTGACCTGGTTTAACTCAAACAGATTGTATCCTATTAGCCATGCCGTGTTATCAATTAGTTTAAATAATTCATATCATTTCAAATAAGTTGATAATTGTCACGATATAATTGTGTTGATGTTGCCCTAGGGACCCAGACAAAATATGCCATTTTGATTTTACTTTACTATCACTTTCTGTAAAAACATGTCTTTCCCTCTTTTCCTGTTGAGTTGACACTTTATATTATTATTTAAGAGGATTTATCTAAAGCTCTCTTACGGTAAAGAAAGTTAAGTTCAGCAGTTTTCTGCTTCTTACCCTTTTCATTATTATCTACAGCCCATTTTGACCCACTGCTGGGTACCTATAGGCCTCTTTGCTTGTGCCAAGCTCCTAGTTTTTATGCCAGCCTCAAACAGGGTCCCTACCATCTACCATGTCAATAAATCAGAGAATCGACCAAAAAGTTCCCTTACTTAAAAAATCGGTTCAAATTAGGTGGTAATACCACAATGTATCACCCACCGAACCGTCATAGGTGACGTTTACCTTATTGACCTAAATGAGGTGTGCTTCCCCTTGTCACCAACAATTTCTGTTTAAGAGGATTTGTTTATAGCCCTCTTAGGGTAAAGAAAGTTAATGCAGTTTTCTGCTTCTTATCCATTTTTCAACCCACTGGACGGTAGGTATACGCCTCCCGTTGCTTATTCCAAGCTCCACGTTTTTGTGCCAGCCTCTTTCAAGACCCCTACCATGTCACTAAATCAGAGAATCGACCAAAAAGTTCCATTACTTCAAAAATCGGTTCAAATTAGGTGGATACCACAATGTATCACCCACCACACCGTCATACGTGACGTTTACCTTATTGACCTAAATGAGGTGTGCTTCCCCTTGACACCAACAAAATATAACTACAGGGCATAATATGACGAGGACACGGTGGAGCACACTGTGGAGGTGTGCCCTGCTTGGGCGGAGCCCCGCCGTGTTCTCGTAGCGGCGATCGGCGGCGGTGACCTCTCGCGTCCGGCCCTGGTGCAAGCCATGGTCCGGAGCGAGGAGGAATGGGACGCCGTCGCCTCCTTCTGCGAAGCAGTGATGCTAGCGAAGGAGGTGGCGGAACGAGAGAGGGAGAGAACCTCTCAACGTCCCAGCCGCCGCGGAAGGCGCTCCGGGCGTCGGGGGTCACGCGATGACCTCCGGCCACCGTAGACGCGGGCCTGTGGACGGTGAGTAACGGGCTAGCTCGCCGTCCGGCCGTCGTCATGACGGCAACAGACCGTGTCGGCGGCGCGTACGTGTTCCACGCGCGCCTCAAAGAGATGTCAGCAAGGAGGGGCCCGCAAGGGCCGACGCCCGTCGGGGCTGCGGATATCGAAAAGTTACCGCGGCTCCGACACAAGGGCGAGGAAGAGGGAACATGGGTTGGTTTTTAGTCAGTAGAAGTCTGACACTCCCCTTCGCTCTGCCCAAGAGCGGGGGGGGTTATTCGATGATTTTCCACCCACCAAAAAAAAAAAAAAAAAAAAAGGCCATAATATGACGTACTGTCTACGGTTCAAAGGTGCATTTCGGTATTTTCCTAATGCAAGGGTGACGTGGCCTGCATGCAGGTTGGTGATGACGAGACAATCATAGAAGAAGGGAAATCGGGCATAATTAGTAAGTGACATCTACCAACCCGTACTGGACCCGCGTGGTGAAACCACAACACGGGCCCAGTGCGGGTATGATCATAGCCCATCCCCTCTTATAGAGAGGATGGCTGAGTCCCAGAAGTGGGCACATGCAGGCTGATTATGCTGAAGCTACACAGAATAAGTGAGAAGAAAGCTCATAATAATCGAGATAAGAGAGCCCAGGTTTTGCTTGGCTTGAAGGAAAGCATGTCAACAGTCACCAAGGCAAATAGAAACTGTGAGCAGTAATGACAATCATGACTGTCAGCATGATGAACTGAACTGAGAGTCATGTTTTGTAGTGGACTGATCATCATCAGCCTACCAGTCCAGCAGTGGACATCATGTGTCTTCAATCAAACGCCACTCGATACGATTCTCAGTACCTCTCGTACGGTTGCTACCAGCCACCCTCCTGCGAAGATCGTCACTTCACCGAGCCTAAGAGCGTCCTTCCTTATTCTTCCCGATTCGCAGCTAATTTGGACACTATGGGCCAAAAAAGCCAGGATTCTAATTCATCATGTTCAAATGATGCACCCAGTGTTTGCATCTACGAATCCTAACTGTCTGCAAAAGTCAAACCCAGTACTTTGATTCGCCATACTGAAAGCTAAATCGCTCAAACGAGTAATCAATTATAGTTATATAATTTATTAGATAAACTTAGGAAACGACTTAATCTATATTCCTCAATGTGACGCATTTCGACTCGTATTGACGTCATAACTTTTAACCACGACCCTGGGCCTGTAAAAATCAGTAACTACATGAAATTTAAACAATAAACATTGTTTTGCTTATCCGGTCATCACTTGAATAAACAAATTGTTTAACAAAGTTGTTTCGTATGTGAGCTACTTTCTTTTGTATTTCTGCTGATTGTTCGAGTCAATGCTGGGAATGACGTTAATTGTTTTAAGTAATTAAACATTATAAGTACATTCTCATAACAATTTAAATGATTGTTATTTTATTAGTGTAACATCTTATATTTTTTGTTACTTAAATAGGGTGACTGGTAATTATTAATTAGTGATCGATAGTAGTAGTAGTAGTAGTAGACGTTGCGTTGGAAGGCCTCCCACTAGGTGGACCGATGACCTGGTGAAGGTTGCGGGGATCCGCTGGATGCGAGACACACGGGACCGGTCAATGTGCCGACACTTAGGGGAGGCCTATGTCCAGCAGTGGACGTCTTTCGGCTGAAATGATGATGATGATCGATAGTTAAACTTGTGATAACAAACATCTTTTACTTTACGGGACAAAACCAGAAATTGCGTCACATCAGTCCCTATTGTCATCATCATCAGACGGAACACGTCCACTGCTGAAAAAAAGCCTTCCTCTAAAGGAGGGGGTTGCCATAATCCCACGCTTGTCAGGCGGCTTGGGGATCACAGTGAGTTCACTGAAAGTTTAAAGGACGCTGCTACCCGTCCCTCGATGGCTGGTCGCAGTTTAAGGACGTACCCGGGTTGACCTATTGTCATCAACTGAGCAAGACTCCAGGTTCCGTGGCTGCTAAGTTACTAAGAGATTCGTGATGGGAAAACCCAATAACACTTAGTTTGACCAGGAAATCTAACCACGCACCTTATGAACAGCAGTCGCACTTGCTACCACTATACCAAAGAGTCAGTTAAAAATAAACAGAGGCAGTATTATCTATTAATAAATAAAAAGAGAAGTCCTGACTGACTGACTGACTGACTGACTCATCAACGTCCAGCCCAAACCCTTGGACCTAGAAAGCTGAAATTTTGCACAGAGGTACCCTTTATAATGTAGACAAGGAATAAGGAAGGATTTTTCGAAATTCAACCCCTAAAGGAGTTAAATAAAGGATTATTATTATTATTATTCTTTATACTAATATTATAAAGCGGAAAGACTTGTCTTGTATTTTTGTATGTAACAAATAAACTTAAAAACTACTGGACGCACGGAACAAGTATTTGTATGGCCTACAGATAGTTGTTTCGGGTCTGGGCGTGTTTGTGTATGTGAGTATCAATGTTTGTAAACGCACCCACTATTATATGAGAAATTCCTAGTGTGGGGCAACGTTTAAAAAAAAAAAAAAAACTATCCCCGGGTGAAATAGGCTACTTTTTATCCCCGTGATCCCAAATTAATGAGAAATACGCGGGTGAAACCGCGATTATTAAAAAATACGTAAAACCCTTCTTAATTACAACCGTGCACAAAATAATTATAACATGTAATAAATTGTCGCTTTAACTTTTCCTCCAACGGATATAGTAGACGACAATGGGATAGGTGTATTAATAATATTATGTCTGTCTAGACTTGAAACGAGTAGCATTGCCCTTTTCACTGGCTAATAAAAGGAATAGGTCATTTGGAAATTACGACAGCTTTAAGAGCCAATTTCGAGAAAATTTGGTAGGTACTGGTACAGTCAGTAACACCAATATGTAAACACTTAGCAACATTTAAAAGTATTGTTTCGCTTACTGTATTGATTTTACCAGCTGTGGGTCAAAATAACCACGTTGTCGGACCCTGACACAACCAGATGGCGACGCGGTAGACCTCGTAGGAAATGACGGGACGAGCTGGACAGAACCAAGAACCAGTGGTCCACATTGGCCTTTTTTTTTTGGGGTCTGGAAAGTCATCAAATAACCCCTCCCGCTCTTGGGCAGAGCGAAAGGGAGTGTCAGACTTCTACTGATTAGAAACCCTTCTTAGCCCTTTATGTCGAGGCCGCGGTGTCCACATTGGCCCTGGATCGCAAAAATTTGTAAGTCATGAGGGGAGGCCCTTGCCCAGCAGTGGAATGACACATTTTTATAGTACAGTCAGTACCCAGCATTACTTGACCTCTTGTATAAACAAGAAAGGGCAAGTGGTGAGAGAAGAGGGGTCAGATAATGCCGGGCACTGACTGTATAGGTATCTAAATTATACTTGTATTTTGGAACCCTTTTTTTATTGGATTCTTCAACGATGAGTGCACTATTTCATAAATATAGGATAACATAATCAAATTATCAAACTACGACGGCACGGTTGGTGCAGTGGCTCGAGCAATTGACTGCTGCGCTGCATGTCGCGGGTTCGATCCCCGCACGGAACAAATATTTGTATGGCCTACAGATAGTTGTTTCGGGTCTGGGTATTCGTGTATGTGAGTTAATATTTTTGTGAAAGCACCCACGATACAGGAAAATTTCTAAAGAGGGGCAACGTTCTAAAAAAAAAAACTTTTTTTTGATTTTTGCAATTTCCCGGTTAGTGTAAAGTCATCATCACTACATAGTATAAAACAAAGTCGCTTTCTCTGTCCCTATGTCCCTTTGTATGCTTAAATCTTTATAACTCCGCAACGGATTTTGATGCGATTTTTTTTAATAGTTAGAGTGATTCAAGAGGAAGG
The DNA here is from genome assembly GCA_949316265.1 of Diarsia mendica. NCBI lineage: Eukaryota > Metazoa > Arthropoda > Insecta > Lepidoptera > Noctuidae > Diarsia > Diarsia mendica. The sequence goes on from OX438899.1 coordinate 20,727,891, forward strand.
TTTTAGTATCTTATTTGTACCCGTGCAAAGCCGGGGCGAGTCACTAGTGTTAAATAAAATAGGATTCGTGGCAATAACGAATGTCTATTTACTGAGTAAAAAAATGATTAAAATCACCAATACAACCGTCTCAGTTCATATAAGTCTCAATATTGCCGTTTTCATCAAATAGTCACTCAAGAGACAAGCCATGTAGATATCCCACAGTTGATCTATGTATAGGTTGGTGCCGACGATACGACAATAATTGAAACCACTGGCAGTTCCAGTTCATAGGAACATTAATTGTAAACTATCAAATAAACCGTAACACCGAAAAATAAATTAAAAAAACCAAGTAGCATAAAACTGTAAATAAAATACAAAACAATTTACAAATAAATATTGGTGTATTAACCTTAGGAATAATTATTTGCACCGATTAACGTGTGGAAATATGACGAACGAAAATGTAACGAACGAATTTGGCAAAGACTAAAGGTTATTGTAGTTTCGTCGGCACCAACCTGTAGAATCAGTGATTTCTTCTTAAGGTTGATGCACTTTAAGAAGGGCACTACATGCACTATAATAATATTATGCCCATAAACAGCAAGTTAAACAATGAACAAAAGAATAATAAAAATAACAACCGAAGTAAATTAGTATAAACAGTACCTACTATCATGAAGGTCATATCCCAAAGTTATTTTTTTTTAATAATTTTTATTTCACTTTGCCAAGTGTATACAAAGTTTTGCGTGTGACTGTACTAAAAAAACTAATCTCTTACTTCCAAAATCTGCTTAAAGTGTCTGCTTTGTAACGTTTATAAGCTTGTCTTGTGCCATTCGACGTAGTAATATGAAAACCGTCCGTAAAATTAACAAAATGTCCATGATTAAACGAATATAAGTGTCTAAAAATAAAAAATAAAGGATTTAGGGCTCCCATACATGGAATTTGAACTATAAATACCTTTGTCGTCAAACCTATTCGTTTGGGGTGTCTAAAGATAAGTTTTTAGAAATTACATTGAAGTTCATGAAACAATTTTTTTTTCGAATTCATTCAAAAAAGAGGTCCCCCCCCCCACCCACTAACTTAAACTAAGAGAGTGAAAAATCTAAAAAAAAGATGAGTTGTAGATCAAAATCAAAATTATACACACAATTAACACTATAAACTGGATTGGGCTTCCCTACTAGGATGGTACGGAACCCTTCATGGGCAAGTCGGTCTTGCACTTGGTCAGTCTTTTTACTCTGTTTTTCATTGACATAGGTACGATGAAAAACAAATTTACTTTTACTGGTCAGTATAAATTCAATGTATAAATGAACTGAATAATAAAAATAATCTGTCTGTATAAATAAAAATGAATTGCTGTTCGTTAGTCTCGCTAAAACTCGAGAACGGCTGAACCGATTTGTTAAATTTTAGTCTTGAAATATTCGTGGAAGTCCAGGGAAGGTTTAAACGGTGAGAAAGTGGTAGATAGGTATGTAAGGTAGAAGGTAGGTAGGTAGGGTAGTAGGTAGGTAGGTAGGGTAGTAGGTAGGTAGGTAGGGTAGTAGGTAGGTAGGTAGGGTAGATGGTAGGTACGTAGGGTAGTAGGTAGGGTAGTAGGTAGGGTAGTAGGTAGGGTAGTAGGTAGGGTAGTAGGTAGGGTAGTAGGTAGGGTAGTAGGTAGGGTAGTAGGTAGGGTAGTAGGTAGGGTAGTAGGTAGGGTAGTAGGTAGGGTAGTAGGTAGGGTAGTAGGTAGGGTAGTAGGTAGGGTAGTAGGTAGGGTAGTAGGTAGGGTAGTAGGTAGGGTAGTAGGTAGGGTAGTAGGTAGGGTAGTAGGTAGGGTAGTAGGTAGGGTAGTAGGTAGGGTAGTAGGTAGGGTAGTAGGTAAGGTAGTAGGTAGGGTAGTAGGTAGGGTAGTAGGTAGGGTAGTAGGTAGGGTAGTAGGTAGGGTAGTAGGTAGGGTAGTAGGTAGGGTAGTAGGTAGGGTAGTAGGTAGGGTAGTAGGTAGGGTAGTAGGTAGGGTAGTAGGTAGGGTAGTAGGTAGGGTAGTAGGTAGGGTAGTAGGTAGGGTAGTAGGTAGGGTAGTAGGTAGGGTAGTAGGTAGGGTAGTAGGTAGGGTAGTAGGTAGGGTAGTAGGTAGGGTAGTAGGTAGGGTAGTAGGTAGGTAGGTAGGTAGAGTAGGAAAAAGAGCATTGCAACGCATGCCGGGAATACCTAGTGTTGTTATATTTTTTCGTGTTACTACGGATCCCTTTATGTTTTTAATTATTTTTTAGTATAGGCGTTGTTATAACTAGTGTGCGATTATAAATAATGACGAAAAGCAAAGAAAAATTGTTAAGTATTTACTTTTATGATCGGATCTACATCTTTGTTTACAAGCCAAACACGCAAATGTTGAGCATCCCATTATAGAATGACGATGATGATATTTTACAATAATAATTATAACACTTAGAAATGTAATTGTTTAGATTTGCGTAGTTTTTAGTTTACATCTTTTGTCCGAGATGCTCTAAATAAATAAACACTAACGTATATTGCGATACGTATTTACGTAATTGATGATGAAATATGTCTCCCAGGATTAACCCTTAAATTGTTTCTGTCCGTTGTATGTGACGTTTAATATAATCGAACGTATGAACAATTTGAATTAACCGCTGAGACTAACGCGCTAAAACAAACTATTTATAAAAACTGTTGGCCTAACGTTTTGGTAGATATTATTATACAAGTAGTAAACGATCGCTTGTATGCTTTATGCTCCAAGACCTACAGGATGCCTCTTCCAAAATAGGATTAGGATGAATATGGCCAAGACGAAGGTTATGGCAAATATCAACAGCTATTCAAATTCTTCTGTCAAAGTTGGAAATGAAAAGTTGGAGATAGTTGATCAGTATGCCTATCTCGGCCATATTCTTTCCTTTGGCAAAGAACATCAACATCCATGCCAGGCATAAAACTTATAGATCGAATTCCTGTCGTCGAAATTCGAAAACGTACAAAGGTTTTCGATATTGGAAATCGCGTTACGGGACTCAAATGGAGTTGGGCACGACACCTAGCAAGGCGCAGTGATGACAGGTGGACTAAGGCTGTCGCCGAATAGCATCCAAGAACTGGAAAAAGAAGTTTGGGTCCTCCAGCGGCGAGATGAGCAGACGACATAGTTAACCTGAATGAGGCTGGTACAGGACCGTGGAGTGCGTAAATGATGGTGATGTAAAAACGAACCCATCACAAAACCAAGAGATCTTGTGTCCCCATTACCATGTTTATGTAAAAACAAGTCTGCCATTTTTAAATTTGAGTTTATATTTAGTTTACTAGCTAATGTCTCAGAGTAAGGAATAGATTGTAACAAGACTTATCTATGCGAGGGTAGATTGATATTATAGTTAACAGTCCATGGGTAAGTTTGCTATTATTATAGTCGAGTGACGTTTATGTCATTTTTAAATATTTCAAAGTGTCACTGTCAGTTATAAAATCATTTTGACATTGAAGTGAATTGTCAGTTAATAAGTTCCCGACATGGGTCAGTCTTGAACGAGGCACCGGAGTGACAAGTTTTAAGGTTAGCCAAATGATGTGATTAATTATATTATGTACTGATCTAGGCTGAATAATTTATAATAAACATTGTTATTGCGTTGATTTATCCGTTGTTTCAATTCTATGATTCCCTTCTGAGGTCTGGTTATATCTCAGAAGTGGGATGAACGAAACAATTTTATGCAGTAAACCACCCCACGAGCTCGACCGCCGATAAATAAAACTATATTCATTTTAAAACGGGAAATCAACGCAAATACAAGAAGAAAATCAAGAAAATGTGTGAATTAACATGACATGATAGTATTGTGAGCCCCGATTTAACCGATTATAGCAGATGAGTTCAACAGTTTATTTTCGAAAAATATTTTTGTCAATGGTCGTAATGGAGTACGTAGATAGATAATGTTATAGAAATATTGGTTTAAACTGGTAATTGAGTGTGATTAACGTCAAGGAATGATATTATTTTAATAAAATTATTAACAGTTTTCATGATTAATACAGATAAAAAAAAGAACGAAAACAGGTGCGTTCAGAAATTGAATATCAGAAAAAAATGTAAATGGTCGTAATAGACCAGGTAAATGGATAAATTTTAGAAATGAGTATGAATAACGATTAACTACGTTATACAATTATTGGTTTAAACTGGTAATTGAGTATGATTAACGTTAAGGAATATTATTTTTTTTATAAAATATTTAACATCTTTCGTGATGAATACAGATTAAAAACATTATATGAATACCTTTAGTGAATATATAACTATAATAATTCCTGTAGTCTATTAATCTTTGTCCCATCATTGGAGGTAGTTTAGTGGGAGCCTAGAAATATAAATCAAATAGAGAAATTTAGTCAACAAAATGCTTGGAAACTGACAAATAACCCCAAAATGCATCGCCATTCTTGTGATGAATACAGATTAAAAACATAAATTCCGAAAACATGTAAGAGAATTAAATATAGTAAACATACAGCTACAAAATAATGCTCAAATACCCACTATAATTTTAAATTTAGTGTCTTAGTGACTGTGTGTTGTGAAATTTGTACACAATACATTAACAAAATGTTCCGAGTTTCAGAGAAAATGAGCGACAAGGAAAGCAAGGCGGATTATCGACGCACCAGCAACCCTTCCCGCAACTATGAAAGACAGAGGATGCGTAGTGAATCATCACGTAGTCGGAAGCGAGACTCAGGGGAAGTGGAGAGGCGCAGTCGAAGCCGCAGTCGTAGTAGCCGTGGCGATGACCAACAACCAACGCAAAAATCTCGGAGGCGCAGTCGCAGGAGAAGCCGAAGCGTCAGCAGCACGCGAACGCTACTCGAGCAAGAACGTGAGCTGTCCAGGGAGAGGGAAATAACCCTTGAAAACCAGGTACGCAAAGAACGAGAGAGATTAACGGAACGGAACCGATCACGTAGGCATTTCGAGGCGCCCGAACCGAGCAATCGTGAGCAGGCTAATACTGGCAAAAGTAGCTCAACTCGGTACCGTTCCTTAATCACCCCCACGAAACGACACGCACCCAGTGATGACAAACATGAAGCACATGACAACAAGAAATCTAAATTTATAACTACAGACTTGTTGGAAGATTTCTTTTTTTTTAAACTTTTTAAGTCGTGAATCGTTTCCCAGTTCATCCTTTAATAATGTTGTCCAGACTTTGACCCTATGTCGAAGGAACAAACTATTCATATCTGGCTCGATAAAGTCGATGAATGCTCCGAAATTTATAACTGGAACGATAAGCAAACGGTTCACTATGCCCTGCCCAAACTCACCGGATTAGCTAAGACATGGTTTCAGGGTCTGCCCTCTATTAAGCATAGTTGGCTTGAATGGAAGTTGATGCTAAAGGAATCATTTCCTGCAACAGAAAATTATGCAGAAGTTTTGACAGATATGCTTAATAGACGGGTACGCTTTGGAGAATCTTATGAACTTTATTATTTTGCGAAAATAAATTTACTGAATAGATGTAAAATATTTGGAAAGCAAGCAGTGGATTGTTTACTTTATGGGGTAGACGACAGGGGAGATCGTGTAGGTTTTTAAGCAACATTAATACGTGAAAATAGTGTTTTTAGATTAGGATTTAACTGGAAAGGCGTTAATGGCCCTTAATGAGAGGACTAAAGAATATACCATACTTACCGTTACGGTGTACTTTGGCGAGTGATATACAAGGCAATTCGGAAAAGGATGTCGAAGTGCTTAAAGTGGATGACCACTTAGTTAATTATGACGTGTAGCTTGGATATAGTTTTGCTGAAAATCATTTTAGATTATTAAAACTCCAACAGATGTAATATTTGAACTAGATCACTATTCTAAATAACATCAGTCTCTATACAACTTGTGATACATCACAAGTTGTATAGAGAATACCTACATACAGGGGCTGATATGATCTCAACAATGTCTACAGACATTGTTGAGATCATATCAGCCCCTGTAAGGACAAACGTTGCCCGTAAGGAGATATCTATGTAGGCGGATCGGTTAGGGGCTGCGCGAGTCATGCATGAGTAGGTTCTACCTCTTACCTGGAAATGTTGGGTTGAATCCAATACTAAGTATTATTTTACAATTTCATTAGATAATATAATTTAGCAATCTAGTATGTATTTATTTGTTGAATATCGGATAAAATATGAGAATATAATTTGTTATTAAAACATTGAGATAAAATCTAGGAAACATTAAAAGTATCATTTAATATTAGTAATTAATTTATTGACAAAAAAAATACTTGGGTCCTTATAATATCATTAGAATAATAAAATTGCAAATTTATTGGGTTTAATTGCAATAAGAACCTTTGTTTTCAAGGTATTAATTTACGATGATTATTAATTAAACAAATATGTAGGAGCTCGTGGCTTAATTATAACTGGCACTCGGGTCGATCTCGAGGTTAGGCCACGCTTGCGTAGGTTGCTTCGTGGATGGGTGACTTACCCATTACATACCAAGTTTCCTCTTGGAAAGCACTGGCTGGTCCCGGCTGCAATATATAGATCTTTGGCAGTCGTTACAGGTAGTCAGTGACCTGAAAGTCTGGCAACCAGTCTTACCGAAGGGTATCGTATTACCCAGTGGAGTGGAGGTCAGACAGGCAGTCGCTATATGTAAAATAGCATGTATTCAGTATTTAGTATGTATTCAGCTGCATCCGGTTAGACTGGAAGCCGGCCCCTGCACAATTTAAAAAGGCTAGGCGATGATTAATTCAACAACAACGTCGTCATAAATCAATGTTATTTGGCATCATGACAGCCGACGTTGCTACGTTAATTTGGTCAATGCCGAGAGTTGTTAACAGTCAGATACTCTTATATTAAGTACTTAAGACTATACCATTACACTCAGTTGTTGGATCGGAGTATTTAGACTTACATGCATTCAGAATAACTACTGGGCTGAATAATCACGATTCTATAACTCTTATCGCGGTAAATACTTATATTTCTATTGTTAGATAGGATGGTGGCGAACCCGAGCCAAGGCATATTAAATAACTTATTGATGATTGATGACATAGATAGGACAGAGTAGTATTCGAAGTCAAGACGAAAACGTAGTTCTGGAAGGGAGTGAACCTATTCAGAGAAATCAGGAGAAAAATAAGAATTGGTATGACAAACACAACAAGAAGGCCACGAATTATAAGGAGGGCGATGTGGTTAGGAAATAGGGCTAAGTTTTAATACCCTGCTTGCTCGTCCAGTGATGAACATGACGATGAAAGTGATAGCAATTTTAGGAAATAATATTGTAATTAGATGTGAATGATGAGTTTATGAGTTACTTGATTTATCGAATGATTATAATAATGATTACATGATGCTAGATGGCGTCTGGCTTATGAACTTGCCAGTCGCTAATATTGTTGATTAGATGTGAATGATGAACTTATGAGTTACTTGATTTATTGAATTGATATTTATTCTAATTATGATTTGCGATGATTATATGATGATTACATGACGTTAGATGGCGTCTGACATATGAACTTGCCAATCGCTAATATTGTTGATTAGATGTTAATGATGAGTTTATGAGTTACTTGATTTATTTAATTGATATTTAGTCTAATTGTGATTTGCGATGATTTTAGGATGATTACATAATGTTAGATGGCGTCTGGCATATGAACTTGTCAACCGCCAATATTGTTGATTAGATGATATTGATGAGTTTATGAGTTACTTGATTTATTTAATTGATATTTAGTCTAATTGTGATTTGCGATGATTATATTATGATGATTACATGATGTTAGATGGCGATGGATAAGTGAGGGACATGAGGGTGCTTTGAGTCGGGCAGGATTAGGCGTTGGATTCGCCGCCCAGGATTGGCTCAAAGTATCGCTGCCGATGACGGAGTGATGGTGAAGGAAGTAGCCTCACTTCGCTCGGCAATAGACATGCTGTGATATGGCGTCTGGCATATGAACTTGCCAGTCGCTTAGGGATAAGTGAGGGACATGAGGGTGCTTTGAGTCGGGCAGGATTAGGCGTTGGATTCGCCGCCCAGGATTGGCTCAAAGTATCGCTGCCGATGACGGAGTGATGGTGAAGGAAGTAGCCTCACTTCGCTCGGCAATAGACATGACGTTAAGTTGAGTGAGAATGTTTGAACTGGGCAGGATTGGCGTATGAACTCGTCGCCCTTGAATAGTTCAAAACATTGCGGCTGAAGTGTTGTGAGAGTGAAGGAAGTAGCTTTCACAGCACTCAAGCTATAAAATAGATGATAACGATGATCTAGAATTAAGCCTGATTATTATTATTATTTTTGTTATAAGTAGGTAAGTACCTAATCTAATTATATGTACAAGTTATTTTTTTATAATTGTTAATGATTGAAAATTGTTTGATAGATAGAAGATACTGATCAAATCTATTCTTATACAATATTTAGGAACGAAGGGACTCGTTCTTGAAGGATGGCCGACTGTAACAAGACTTATCTATGCGAGGGTAGATTGATATTATAGTTAACAGTCCATGGGTAAGTTTGCTATTATTATAGTCGAGTGACGTTTATGTCATTTTTAAATATTTCAAAGTGTCACTGTCAGTTATAAAATCATTTTGACATTGAAGTGAATTGTCAGTTAATAAGTTCCCGACATGGGTCAAGCCGTCTTTTCACTATGGGATATATATTACATCTTGAGATATAATAATTATGTTATCGCTCGCCATACATTTTGTACGTGACCGTTCACACTGTGCTATAAATATATCTTACAGTTAGACCGGGAGATGGTGACACAAAATATTACGTCATTTGTAAGTATGGTTTTTCTTCAGGGATCTAATTACGCAATGACAAAAACGAAAATGATGGTAGCAAAAAAATAAAAATTACTCATTTGGAGGTATGGCGGCCATTGGGAACCGCGGGTAAAGTAAAGCAAGGTGATTTTCGTGGAATGGTTACTCCACGACATTTAGCTGCGCAAAAAAATTGCCTGGTAAAAATGGTTGAATTGTTTTTTTTTAAATATTTATGTAGGTATTTGCGTCGGTATGGCGGGCTGGCATTACGCTACTGCATACTTCTTTTGATTATAGACTATCGGAAAACACAAGCATTTTTGTGGAACAAATCGATCGATACTCGTTGTTTATCCGACACGTTCGATTCGTGCCCACGCAATTGGGCCGCCGGTACTGGTACCGGCGGCCAAATGACAAAAAACGAAAATGTTGGTCATAGCACTGGTGCTATGACCAACATTTTAGTTTTTTGTCATTGCGTAATTAGACCCATGAAGAACCGTCATACTGGTACAAATGACCTAATATTTTGTGTCACCATCTCCCGGTCTAAGTGTGATGTAATATTATTACATCCCATAGTCAAAAGGCGGCTTCAGTCTTGAACGAGGCACCGGAGTGACAAGTTTTAAGGTTAGCCAAATGATGTGATTAATTATATTATGTACTGATCTAGGCTGAATAATTTATAATAAACATTGTTATTGCGTTGATTTATCCGTTGTTTCAATTCTATGATTCCCTTCTGAGGTCTGGTTATAAGATATTAATAAGTTACGTCTTACGTGTGCGATATAACGGTTTTGTGACAAATCTTGGAAAGTGAGGCACATTTCAGTAGAGCTTGTTCAGGTAGTTTAGGCTAAGTATTATGCCATGTAAATAGCTTCGATTTGCAAGTTTGTGAAGTTGGCACACTCGTAAACTCGTAACTGACATAGATTAATCGAGTTTCACGGTACGAGCTATGCGCATTCACATAAAAATAAAAGCATTCTGCACATCAAACTAAGGTACCTATGCAAACATTGTAAAATCACGTTTCGTGACGCACTCAAAATATTTTGCTGAATGATGCATTGAATAGTAAACGGGTCAAATGGATAATAAAGTTATTGCCTTAAAAAATAGTATTTAAAGCAAAATATTGAAAATGTTGGAACTTTGACCCCAATATCCATAACTACAAAATAATCGCAATGAATCACGAGGAGAATTTATTACATTTCGGTTTCGATACGAGTATTTTTACACCCATTATAAATTCATTGTTACAAGAAACGACTTCCCATACTTCGACCTTCGACTTTCCTATAAATATGAAGTCGTTCCTTAACTGTCAGTCACATGGGGTACTGACAAGGCTTCTGACTTTTTAAAAAGCCTGTCAAAATTTTACAAATAATAGCCGGACAAACGCTATGACATGCTTTCTCAGACACGGAGAGGTCTAATGGATGGATAGAGGTATAACGAATGATTATCCATCCACGGACCTACCTAGTCAAGGCAAAACAACACTGTCGAAATTTGCGTACCTATAAGAAATACTTTGATTTCATTAAATTATTTAAGCCCACTCGGCAATCTTCACTACCAAGGACTTCTGAGAATTTCTGTTGACACAATAACCACCTTTTGCTGTGAAAATGTTGAGTATGCGATCTTTTTGAGCTTATTTCGGCCAAATGTTTAACAACTTTACAAAAACATGCTAATTATGCAGGAAAGAAAATGTGAAATATTTTACGTAAGTAGGTACCTACTGAATGAATTACCATTTTTGTCTGAGAAAGTCGGTCACATTGTAAGGAAAATGTGTTTAAAATTATTTTCCTTTCATACAAAATAACGGATTTAAGTCAACAATAATAAACCGAAATTACTTTTTTGTCATGCTATACCTACTTTGCTATAGGTGTTTGAGTTTGAGGTTATAATTATGGTAACGATAGGTATACAAACTACTGATTCATACCCTCAACCACACCCTATTGCACCCTATTGCTTATTTACTACTTAATAGAATAGAATAGAATATGTATAATATTATTATTTACGTAAACAGATAAACTACTCACTTTTATGAATACTCCTCGTACTAACGTAAATTAAAGTCACTAGTAACAGATACGAAAATGTCAAAAACCGCGCCATTTTTCTTTCAATAAAAAAAAACACACATAAACAAAAATAAAACGGCACTGGCAACCAAATAATTGATCAGACACTCGAACGAACATTAATATTCATTTTAAAAATCGAATACTTTTTTTTTAAGACACAATGATCACGGCGCAACTGTCTTTACAACACTGTTCAGGAATTACTTTTAGTAATGATTTAAAAAGTGCAATTCGGTAGACATTGAGAGGCGTGGAGTGTACTGTGCTATTTTTTTTTTCTGCCTTGAACTGAACCTTGGCAGTGCGTGTAGAAAATGCATTCCTGTTCATATTAGACCCTTTATAACAATAGATTTAAATTGCATTGGGTAATTTAAAACGTGTTAGTAATTTGTGTCAACTGTCAATAAAATAATTGTGCAATATTATGTACTTTATGTGTTGTTATTAAAGCGGTGAGGTGTTATTATGGTGAATGATATCACGTGTTCGTTTTGCTTTTTCTATTTTGTAGCGAATTGACCGGTTCAGTTATTTTAGAGTTATAATAAAACAATACCTACATGTAATTGGATTTGAAATATAATATAAACTGAATTGATATACTTAATTGACTAGGATTCATTGACTGAATGAATTACCTGTTAGGTAGATTTTAGATTATCCTGTTATCCAATGAGTATGTATATTCAAATAAAATAGGTATACAATAATATATGATATATTATTATTATAAATATGATTTATTTAATCAATTTCATAATTTTGTTTGCAGGGCTAACATGGCCAGATATCGCACAGGATAGAGAGATAGGAAGAAGTGGACTAGAAAAAAAAACTTAGTAGTTTAATTCGTTCAAGACTTCTTAAATCACAAATTATCAAGGTTCATGGAATGTCGTCCTTCAGAATCACAATAAAATTAAGATGTTTCTTACATACATGTGTTTTATTGCCCGTAAACGTAATGACGGCATAAATGTACTCACACGGGCACTTTGGGGCAATTTATTGCCCGGTGACATACCTACGCCAAATTCAGTAGTAATTTGGTATTAAATCTTGAACAATAGGTATAATAATTACCTACACAGAAGTGTGTAGCAACAGTTTACCCTTTGCCTGCTGACCTATAGCTGTATGTTACTTCATATGGCCGTGATGCCAAAACTATTAAGTTGCTAAAATTTTGTATTGTTTTAAACGCTGTAGTTTAATCGTTTTCAATACCGAATTGTTTTTATTATGAACTCCTTGAGAACCACTCTATCCATTAGTGACAACAGCATGAAAATCGGTGTACTTAGTAGTTTTTGAGTTTATCGCGAACAGTTTCGTTTTATAAAATTACTAGCGACCCGACCCGGCTTCGCACGGAAGCATAAACTCTACACATAAACCTTCCTCTTGAATCACTCTATCTATTAAAAAAACCCGCATGAAAATCCGCTGCGTAGTTTCAAAGATTTAAGCATACATAGGGACTGACAGCGGGAAGCGACTTTGTTTTATACTATGTAGTGATAGTGATGTATTGATAGTGATAATGATATAGCTTGTAGACTAGTTACTATTAATGTAATTTACGACGAGTTTTTTTTATTTTTTGACGGCACGGTTAGCGCAGTGGCTCAAGCTGCGTGTTGCGGGTTCGGTCCCCGGAACAAATATTTGTAAGACCTACAGATAGTTGTTCCGGGTCTGGGTATTTGTGTATGTGAGTTTAAATGTTTGTGAACGCACCCACGATACAGGAGGAATTCCTAGTATGAGGCAACGTTTTTAAAAAAAAAAAAAAAAAGAAAGAAAGAAATTGTTATTATCTTAGATGTATTATTATCTCTTTCTTTTAGAAAAGAGACTTTGTTTTTTTTTAATACAAAGTTTAGTCAGAAAAAGAGTTTATCTTAAGTCGTGTCGGGAGAAGTTATAAATCAAATACAAAGGTACATTTATTTATGTAGGTAGGTACGTACATTATAATATTTTCACAAGTGCAATTACTGACCCTTTTGTCCTCCAGACAAAGTTACTTATAACAATCACTGGGGATTATTTTATCAATGGTTATGTAAATCAACATGCAGTCTATATCGTACCACACTTATTTTATCAATTCATTATTTTATATATTGCAGCTATAAAAAACTGTGCTCCTAATACAATTAGAAAGAAAGAAAGAAGAAAGAAAATTGTGTTTATTTGGCAAAAATACCCTAAAAATTAACAACACATTAATTTTTTTAATTGAAGAGTAAACGTTTACAAAAGAAACGTTATTAAGAATATTATGCTATATTCATTACTCTGGTAATTTATTTCATGTTGTGTTGTAATGCCGAACCGAACCGAACCGTTTATTAAAATGTACAATTAAGATGTAAATTAATTTAAACTATTCTCTGTTATCAATATCATGAAATCAATTCGTAAATAGCTATATTAAATGGAGTCACAAACAGGCGACCTACCACAAACATTTTCTTCGGATATTGTCATAAATAGCTATTTATGACAATATCCGAAGAAAATATTTGTGGTTTCCTAGCTACTACCATTTTGTCCACTGCTGATCTTCTTCAAATAGTTGAATAAGTAATGTCAAACCCACAGATAATGTTAACGGGACCCCTGTGAAGATTCTAATTGGTATTAATAGGAACTCTAAATTATAAGGTAAATTCCAATACTATAATTTGAGATAAGTAGGTACTATTTTTGTGTATGAAATGATATATTATTTGAAGTATACCATGTGCATTTATACACATTTATTAATAATAATTGATAAATGGTATGGGTATGTACATATTTTTTTAACAGGAATATACAGATGTTCCTTCAAAAAATTGGGTAGGTAGGTACACAGTGCACTTAATACTGGTATTCAGCTGCATCCGGTTAGACTGGAAGCCAACCTCAATATAGCTGGGAAAAGGCTAGGCAGATGATGATGACTTAGTGGAATCAAACCCAAGGATTTTAAAGCCTGTGCGTTAAGATAAAAATATTACAAAAAATTAAATATAAAAACAATATAGGTACAACTATAGGTAAGGTAAATAGCATAAAAATGCAAAAAATCAAAAAAATCTAGATCACTGAAAACAAAGCAAAACACATCGAGTTTACACAAATAAAAACTTTTTACACTCGAATTCGTCTCCACGGCCGCCGCTGTCCAGCCGTAACTTATCGATATTGTAAATAGTTCACACACAGCAGTCCGTCTGTGTGCGTAGTGATTGTATTTATAACCCGGTTCATTAAAGAAAGGAATCTAAAATGGCAACACATGGCATGTCCTCTCGCTCGCTCACTATAGTGTGCGAGCGTGAGGACATGATAAAAACCGCCATTTTAGATTCATTTCTTTAATGAACCGGGTTATACTTTACTTTTATAAACTTACCCATTGTCAATAGGAGATACGGCCCAACGTACATTCTCACGGGACCAATAAATAATTAATTAGGTAACTGTCTTATTAGTAATTTAATTCCCTTTTGACCAACATTTAGGGACATCTAATTAAAAATGTGCTGTTGATTTTGCAGTCTTTTTTTTGGTCGATTTTCCATCAGGAAATTTTCAGTAGCAACCACGGAGTCTGGATTTTTGCGCGGTTGAAGGCAATAGGCTCGCCCCTTATAAAATGGGACATCATAACTGGCGGAAAGTGGGTACACCTCTGCCTGAACCTTCGGGGATTACAGGCGTGATGTTATGTACTGTGTTTGCTATTCTCTTTGGAATCTGAGCCGATTCAGCTAACCTCACACTGAGAGTTGAAAATACAATTTAGTCATTATATAAGCTGTCACTCAAAGGCTTAAGGACGCATTTACGATTGATAAGTCAAATCATTACTTTTTTAAACAAAAGTATGTTTATTAAATACAATGCTTTGTATTTTTAAAATGTTTTTGCTACTTATTGTAGGTAGATGTGCAAGGTACAATTCTTAACTATAAATATAATTTTAGATATGTCCAGTTTCTCAATAAATGTATCGAAGTAAAAAATGTTCACTTCGGTACATTTATTGAGAAACTGGACATATCTAAAATTATATTTATAGTTAAGAATTGTACCTTGCACATCTACCTACAATAAGTAGCAAAAACATTTTAAAAATAGAAAGCAACAATCTGCCGGAAGTCACTATACCACGCGAACGAAGTCGCGGGCAAAAGCTAGTTATTTCATAAATTATGTTTGAAATATACATCTCATCGGAAGCTAGGTCAAAGACTTCTATAGTATACTGAACTAAGGTCATGAATATGCCAGATACAAAAGACCAAAAAAAACTGGCCAAGTGCAAGTCGGACTTACACATGAAGGGTTCCGTACTATGACTTTTAATAGGTGTTTCTGTAATCTATACATGTTGAACTAATTTCTGTATTTTTTTCAGAATTTTAGGCTCAGTAGTTTCGGAGATAAGGGAGGGGGGGAATGGTCGGACAGACAGACAGACACACGAGTGATCCTATAAGGGTTTCGTTTTTTTCCTTTTGAGGTTCGGAACCCTAAAAAGTGAAAGAAACGAATGATGCTGGTAGACCGCTTTGTCTGCTCACTCTCTAAACACCCAGCCGCATTAACTTTAGTTTAGTGTTCCGACCCGTAACAAGCGATCCAGTATTATTAGGGTAAACCCGGTCATATGATACTTTTTAAACCCAAATGTTGTGTTAATACACTACACTGTGTTACTGTGTAGTGTGTGGCATCGGAATTTATCACATATTCATTTTCATATTTATTTTAATTTAAAGTAGGTAATTATAATAGTATTTATACGAGCTGTTGCCAGCGGCTTCACCCGCTACAACTCAAAAATTATCCCACGGGAAGATGAAATCAGGATAACATTAAAGCATATTTTTTTTTTACTGCTGGATCTATGGCCTGTTAAATAATTAATAAATGGTTGATTTTTCAGGATCATGCTAGTTTTATTTAAAACAACTATTGCCATCTAGCGGATTACCTTAGAACTATTTGAGACCAAGTGACTGGTTCGGCTGTGTCGAACTACAAACAGTTTTCTTTAATTGGTTATCCTACAAGTATCGCCATCTAGTATCTATAATAAAAACAACTATTAGGATTTTTTCAGATTTTTTGTCTTGTCTCTTTTGTTCACGTGAAAAGCAATAATTGAAAGGGCATTGAGGCACAAATAATTTCATTTTCGATTATATTATTATTTTATTTATTTTAGGGCTAAGTAAAGTAATATAAGGTACTTTTATTTTCTAAACAACTACACTTCACGAATTGTTATGTTTCTTTAAAAAAATATTAATGCATTTTTATTACTTTTTCAGGCAACTAAAACTTTAAGGGAACATGTCACAGTTCGTCTGTGCTGCCGTCTAAGAGCAGTTTGCAAAACTTTTCATATTTTAGTTCAAGATTCTATACTAGAGGTCGCTACGTGGCTGGAAAACTCAACGTAATATTTTTAACAGTAAGGCTTCAGCCTCGAATTTTGCGGGCAGCGGGGCGGTGGCGGCGGCGGCGCGGGAGCGGCAGGATCTTATGCGTACAATCAAATGGACCAGTTCTCGGAATACAGCGGCGCGGGGGCGGGCAACGAGCGGTGCACTCCATACAAGCCGCGCCGCCGCCCCGCTGCCCGCAAAATGCGAGGCCGAGGCCTAACTAGTTGTTGACAGCGGCTTCTCCCGCTACAACTCGAAAATTATCCCACGGGAAGATAAAATCGGGATAAAAGCTATCCTATGTGTTAATCCAGGTTATAAACTATCTGTGTTCCAAATTTTATCTTAATCTGTTCAGTAGTTTCTGCGTGAAGAAGTAACAAACATACACAATAACTTTCGCCTTTATAATATTGATGTAATTGTACGAGCACAAAATAATATGTATAGATTTTTGAAAAACATCTTTCGATACCCGAAAAAATATATTTTGGTGAAAAAGTAATATTTTTTGAAGCAACTGTCACTGGTTACCGCGCTGTAGTAAAACCGTAGCCCGTAGTGCCACGTATGACGGGAAATGGCATGGCTGTCCTTGCGTGACGCCCCCTGCTGCCAAATAAAATCAACCTGTTACCATTGTAGGTATGTTTTGAAATGGTTGTAGACCTATTGCATTTTTGATGGGGGCAGGTTCCTCAATAGTGATGTAGATCGTCCATAGACAACTACCTTCGAATTTATGGTTCTAAAACACGTCGATTCGATGTCCATGAGAGATCTGGGTTCCTGTCCCGTCGAGGCTGCGGGTTGTTCGCAAGAGATACCGTGGCCTCGACATAAAGAGCTAAGAAGGAACATGGGTGAAGTCAGTCTGTAGAAGTCTGACACTCCCTTTCGTTCTGCCCAAGAGCGGGAGGGGTTATTTGATGATTTTGCAGACGACAAAAAAAAGACCTCGGTTCGAACCCATTATCTACAATTTCTACTACTCGTAAGTCGACAACGGGGCTATGATTGCTAGCACACAATCCAGGTAATTTAATTTATTATCAAAAACTTGTCTCAGACCATTTTACAAGTAACTGGATTTGGAAACGTAATTTTTAAACAAGTCCGACGGACAAGTTTCACCTTAAATATTATTCTGCTTAGAAATTCTGCAAATGCAAAACTTGTTGTATAGAATCCAGTTCTCAGAAACAAAAACATGATATCAATTATGGCAAACGAATACAAATCGTGATCTTTTAAACGGGTTTCTCGCCTTTCTTAGAATTCAATCGTATCATTCTTTGGTAAAAAACGGAGGAAGAAGGAAGTGTCTAACATGAAATTCTTCATCATTTTCGTGGTTGCTGCATTACTGGTTGCGTTGTGTTTGGCGCAACCGGTTGACAGATCAGCCCCTAAGCAACCAGGAGGTTTTGGAGAGCCACATTTCGACAGACATGTTATAGGAGTATTTAATTGCCGTTGCCCAGAAAATCATGTTTTTCTTGTACACCAGTGCGTTCCTTGTGCCAAGTAAGTACCAAACAGTTTGAAAATCGCGTTTGTGTTTGCGTATCTTTAATAATTAATTGACGTTTTTGCACTACTCTTTCTGAAATATCAATCTTCGTAAGAGTCCTCTCCTGTCTTGTTCAATACTTAATACCTATCAATACAAACGCATTGTTGTCATCGAATCCCCTTTATTAGAAGGAAACACCATACAAATAGTTTCCTTCTTTTCTCTCCTGATTGCTGTCGCTAAAACAATCATTAATTTACAAAAACACGAACATCATGAAATCATTAAACGAAAACATAAATATACCAGGGGGCCAATTCTCGATTTTCGACATTTATCTCGAGTTCGAGTTCGTAAGTCTATCTCTATGTCTATCAAAATTAACTCTATCTCTACCAAAAAATTCGAATTGAGCAGAATTCCGTATTCTCAGTCAAAATACAAAGAAATGTCACGAAAATGTCGATTCGAGTGAAGCTAATGTTACCATTACGAAGAATCGCGCGTTCCGTTTTAGGTAGCTATGAGTGAATGAATGATTTTGTTTTAAAACGCTGACTAAACCTAACTATTTAAGTATAAAAGAAAGAGAGAAAGAAAGAAAAAGTATTTATTGGTTTCACAAACAAACAAGTTAGTAAACATAATTATGAGAAACACTTAAAATTAGGACATAATTTATATATTAAATTTGAATAAGTCCCATGCAAAGCCAAAGTAAAACGAAACGTTTAGTGTAAAAATAATCAGTTTGACAGCTGACTGTCTGTCAGTGACTAATAAAATTATGAAGCAAACAATTATTTACCTTCGTTTTCAGGTCTATTTTAGTGGTATCCTGAATTACAAGAGCCAATAGATCTAAGTAAGATTAGAACCCTTATTAAATCTTTATTTAGTCTGAAGTTTTAAATGACTTCTGTTTCGCTCAAGTCGTAAATATCGACGGCGGGATAGCTGTTGTCGCCGTGTATTGGCCAGTTGCTCACCACTTTCCAACAACTCCGAGATAAAAATGCTAATAAACTCGTCCATCTTTCAGTGGTTTCAAGTCCAATCGTAGGTACACAAATTACAGTCTGTTATCTGCGCGAAGGTCGTCGTTTCAAGAGAGTATAAATCGAATTTCCAGTATGAGATGCCAAGCCGTATTTTATTTAAAAACTAAAGAAAAGAAAACACAGTGTACAATCCAAAACTCAACAAATTCACTCAGAAATGACGTATCTATATAATCGACATGACATCTCTACTGCTCAGAAGCACTCGACATGAACTCTAACGTTAGCCTTCGACAAATGTCGAATTCGACATCTCCAGAATAGCAACTTTTAAAATTTCTCGAAAAAATGACGTCATTAGAAATTTTTGTCGAGTTCGACACCATCTCTAAAACCGATAATTGGCCCCCGGATTACGTTCTGTATTCTCTACTACCAAACTTACTTAGTAAGTACTGCGTTTTCAGATACCTACCTACTAAAATATGTTGTTGTTAAAATCACAGTACTTCGCTGACAAATCTTACACACACTAAGCGCGTTTCAGAAATAATAATTCCTTTTCATTGATTTTCGGTTTTCGTGAACACGATCAAAATATAGTTCGTGATATTTGTCCATAGCTGCATGCAAGTTATTACATAACACAATTATTTTGATTAAATTATCGACATTAAATCAGCTTACTCTTATTCTTGGAACTGCTAAAGCTCACAGTCCACCACCACCACCAAACCCACCCACCACCACCCACACCACCTCACCTTGCAAATAAATGTAAAAAATTGGCCAAGTGCAAGTATGACTTGCACATAAAGGGTTCCGTAGCATTGTAGTACGGAAGCCCCCTTTAATTATTATTTCTTGTTTTAGCGGCGATAGAAATACTCATTTTGTTACAAGTTTGTTTTTCATAGTAAGTATTTGTATGAATGACAATGTAATATTTGCGGTTTTTTGTTGATAGTTTTCATTGCGATCTACAGCATAATTATATATTTTTTTGATTTTTCACTCTCTTAGTTTAGAAGTTAGAGGGACACTGATTTTACCAATTTGAGAGTGTCTATCTTTCAAACGATTGAATTTGAGAAAAAATGATTTCAGGAACCTCAGTGTCATTTTTAAAGACCTATCTTTAGATTTGTCTAAAGATAGGTGGGTGCCATACGAATTGACTTGATAAAAAAGCTTAGCGTAATACAGTCTTAATGGTTTTCAAATAAAGTGGCTGTGACATACGGACGGACAGACATGACGAATCTATAAAGGTTCCGTTTTTTGCCATTCGGCTACGGAACCCTAAAGAAGATCAATCAATAACAAAAACACAACAATAATATTATCTACCTATAAGCAATATTGGCTTATCTGGTTAACAAACCAATATGGTATTTATTTAAGGCTATTTATAGAATCGAAGGATCGAAACTCCTCAGTCGTCTCTCAGCGTTCGATTAAAACACATATCTTTATTCACGTTAACATGAAGTTTGTTTACTTTATCGTGGTTGTCGCGTTACTCGGCGCTTTTTGTTCGGCGCAACCGGTTGACAGTCCAGCACCCGAACAACCAGATACTTCGATTATAACTCGGTTCAGGAGACAAACGTTTGGATTGGTCGGCAGATGCAAGTGCCCTCGAGGACAAGTTCTTGTGAAACTAAAGTGTGTTCCTTGTGCTAAGTAAGTGGTTCAAAATGTTTGTGATTTTACAAAGCTATATTTCGAATAGTTTCAATTCCTTAAAAACCCTCAGGACTTCCAAATGGGTGGTCACCCCGGACGAACCAATCCAAGCGAGAGCAGCTTTAACCTGAAGATAGACAGCAGCTATTATTATTATTTAGTCAGTTCCTACGAAATATGCCTCATATAATAATGCTTGCAATATATACAACAGTGACAAAATTACGCTAATTTCAATCTTTGATCCATTATTATTATACAAGGTGCAAGGAACAACCCTTAATCTGAAAAATAGGGAGCAGCATACATTTTAGCAGCATTATTTATTACAATTATGTTCGCATAACTCGTCAAAGTGTAAATTACACCTCTTTTTCGCATTTTTAGTGTTGGGCCCAGAGTAAAAGTTGTTCATACAGTAAGTAGGTACAATGATCCCCTGAAATTTGACGCGGATGCAAAACTGCACCCTGTATTAAAGGAACAAAAAATAACAGCTAAAATATACCATCATCGTATGGTTGTAGGTCATCGCCAACAGGAGATCAAGAGCCATCAAAAGGAGGTCGTATTTCTCAGTTATTTATAGAGTGTTATTTATGGAATTTACCATCAGTTCGGTGACCTCTGCCTTTACAAGTAGTTGACCACTCGACCTTCTCGATCTTGTGCACTTAGCTGTCTCATCATTTACTTTAACTGTAAACAATAAGGACTATAACAAGAGTTATAGCACTGACGACAACATTTTGTGACACATGTTTTATTTACATCATTGTTCGAGCCAACCGCGAGCGCCATCTTTTGCCATGCGGCCGAACTTGATGACTACTGTATGAAGCACTCCAGCTACCAACTGGGTTTACTCATGAAGTTATAGATAAATATGGAGACCACACTTCGAATACCTACTTGAAGCAAAACTTATGCATCGCTATCTCGCTCTCTGTGGGCTGACCCTCTCTTTCTAAGTAGGGTAACCTTTATTTTATTTTACCTAGGACATTACGTAGTTCCTTTTCATAACTTGTGTTTGATTAAATTAATATATCCACATCTCTGTTCACTTCTAGATTGATGAAAGATGCCAATGATAAATTACGAAAGAAGCTGTTTGCTTACAGTGTGTAAGTTCCTGATTTTTTTTGGCAGTTTGTCATTTTCAATCACGCAAAAAAGTCTTACGTAATTTCGCACAGAAATAGAATATAGACCATGGCCAGTATAAAACTTTAGTTCCTGTAGCAATACGAAATTAATGATCTTCTATCTATCTATCTATATAAATAAAAAGAGAAGTCCTGACAGACTGACTCATCAACGCCCAGCCCAAACCCTTGGACCTAGAAAGCTGAATTTTTGCACAGACGTTCCCTTTATAATCTAGACAAGGAATAAGGAAGGATTTTTTGAAATTCAACCCCTAAGGGAGTTAAATAGGGGATAAAAGTTTGTATGGAAAATCGCCATTTTCACGTGGGCGAAGCCGCTGGCAAAAGCTAGTAAATCATAATGACAGAAGAGGTGGTGACACGACCACGGTGGTTGCCTACCGCAAGGGCTGGTGGGGTGGCTCAGGATAATGAATCTGGAAGGATTTGGGAGAGATTTTTGCCCAGTACAACTCTTACTATAAAATCATGAAATCACAAAAAAGAAATTAGATGTTTCTTTTATTTTGTAGACTAATGAAAATGATACATATAAGATGATTTTTTTTTAAAGATTTCTGGGTAAGTCAGTGTTAAGGTTTTTTACCACTGTGGAATTTTTAATATTATGTATTTTCATCTAAATACGGGGCTATAATAGGAACGGTAATACATATGTATAAAACCTCAAAAAGAAACAAAAACACTTTCTAAATTAAAATCATTTTATTATATTACGAAGACATGTCCTGATTTTTTTAGTCTGTCGTAAAACTCTTTGCTTAAGAATCTTAGATTTATTCTGCAGTATTTTTTCTTCAGTTGATTTTATTTACACCTGTACGCCCCTATCAATCTTCGTAGAGACCTGGGCTTCGCTGTTGACCTAAAACCAGAAGAGTGTGAAATCAGAACATAATTTTTTATTATTCATTACATTTACTGTATTATTTAAATAGTAATTGGCTATTTTACTACTGTTAAAAATTCACGAAAATGTTATGTTATTTCAAAGAACTAACAGAAATAACATGGTGTGTGAAAAAAGTAATAAAATGTAATAAAGCGAGTATGATAATGACTATATAATTAATGAAGGTCCCACGGAAAGTCCCAGATATATCCCCATTATGGTCACACTACTTCAGTATGACTCATGGAGCAAAATAACCAGTGGAGAAAGTATGGGCACGTTTTTGTTCTAAATCGAAGTCACTAATATACTGCGGGGGGAGAGGTACGTTTCGGACTCTGTGATTGGTTGACGAACTGACAACCAAATGACAACTCATTCTCTAGGGATTCCAAAAAAGTAATTGAAAAAGTATCGATATCGATAATTGTTTGACTTATTAGTATTATAACGATTTGTTTGCAATAGAGAGATTACGGGTTCGATTTTGAAATAAAACAGGTAATTATTAAACTTAGAAGACTGTATTTAAAAAAATATAATATATTTACTGGTTTTTAAAATGGATTAGTTTTGAATATGTTTTTCTTATATAATCCTTTGAATTTGTATTATTTTTCGTAATAAATGTCAGTCGAGTATCAATATATTTTTTTGCTACACATGAAGCTAAATTAATTAAATGGTTAGTCGATTCTACGTCAAATTGGTGAAAAAAAAAGTAAAAAGACCTTAAATTAGTTCAAATTAATATTGTGTGTTAAGATCATGATATCACGGGGGTAGCAAAGGGGGGTTAAAATTTCGGTCATTTTTTGCCTAGGACGATCCATTTTCAAGATATTATTTGTATTTAACTTATTTTGGTACAATAATTTAAACGCCCATAACTCGAAAACGGTGCATCGTAGGACCATGCTTATCGGACCCTAAATGGTGTATATGGCGCAGGTTAACCCGATACTGCAATAAAATTGGTAATCAAAAAAATTAAGTCCTCGTTCCATAGCTAGGCTACACAATCCAACCAAATTTTTTTTATCCCTATCGTGTCAGTTTTTTCATAGGCCTTTGCCTCCGTTTTTCTGCACGCACGCCACTGCCAGCAATGTGTTCACATGCCGATGCGCGTATTGGCCACCTTTACTCCAAAACTAAAATTGATAACGTCTGTTCCATACCTACACTGGCCTATATAAAAACATTTAAAAAAACATATTTTTCTAGGATTGCAATGATTCAAATAGATTCCAAGCAACGCGTCTAAATTTTGTGTAAAAGGCAGGCAGAGATATCATACACTTAATTTTTTTACTGTTATGTACAAGTTTGCCAGTATTATACACATTTGCGAGTAAAACCAAGGGAATAAGTATACTTGAAAATATAGCAATAATGAAACTAAAAAATGTAAGGTATTTTATGAACTTATATTTTAAATTATATCGATACCATAAACCGTCGCGATACTGCGAACTCGAACATCACTATCATGAAAGAAAGAGACAACTGCATTAGTGCAAATCAGTGTACCAGAAAGAGACAGCAATTATATGATTCTTTTTTCATTGTTTTGATCAAATTGAATAGAAAACCACATAACTGTGCAATGTTATCCCATCTTTTGTGTAACTTGAAGTTGTAGTACACTTTCCACACCATTTAATTGCACAACTAGGCATTATTTTTCGTAATAAATGCTTTCAAAACGGGAGCGCGTGACGTTCGTGCGTTAGCCTACAATTTTTGTGACTGAGCAAAATTTCGCCACGTACGCTTGATAAAGCGTGTGTTTGGCGCCCGCGGTAGCCCCCGCACGCGCTCTCCACTGGTTATGTGCTTCATGGTATGACTCCTTCTAAACAAAAACAAATAAAATTGCAGAAAGTCCATGAAATTCAATGTAAAACTGTTTGGTCTTTACATAGTTATCTAAGTTATCATTGAATAAATCATAGGTCAAGCTTTTATGAAGTAATTAATTGAAAATACAAAGAAATATGCAGAAATATGTTTACAATTATTCAGTGTCAAAAATCCCGATTTAAACACTTACGCGTGAAATCTTATATCACCTCCTGGACACCACGTACTACCACAACCACGCACTACACAAGTTTGCACCATTTTATCAATTATAACTTTGATTACAGGCAAATATCTCAAACGAAACTGTGAACCGCAAAGTAAACAACCGCCATATTGGTACGATTTATGTTGACATGTGGGGCCAATGTTGCCACATTACCACAACCTTAGGAAATGGGAAAATAATTCACTGATTCGCCAACCTTGTCAAGCATTCGTGACATACTATTTTGGAATTTTAATTTCAGTAATCTTAGTTTAGCTTTTTATTTAATAGCACATTATTTGACAGTATTTAACTTCTGATTACATTTGTGTGGTGACTCTTTTTAAAAATGAATAAGGAGATTTTAATAACGAGATAGCAATACTATCGTCCACCTTAGAAAGAGAGGTAAGCCCACAGAGAGTGAGATAGAGAATCGTAGGTATTTGACTCAAACTTTTGTTCTAAGTGTGGCCTCCATATTTATCTATTTCTTCATGGGTTTACTACGGCTCTCACCACAAGCAGTGGCGCTACGGTCACGTTAACCCCTTCCATTTAATTGCGACATCGCACTCACAGTAGCTATAAAAGCTTTTGTTTTATATAGAATCACTTTTTTCCTTCACCTCACATCCACCATTCATACAGAACCCACAGTGCAGTCTGTAATTTTATTTGAAGGAAAATATACGGATGCCTGAGTTCTAAAAGTCACTAAATCCATTTTCCTTGTTTTGAGATATAATCATTTGAAGTGCAAAAAAAATTGTTAAAAGAAAATGGCCGTATAAATAAATTTGAAAAAAAATGGGACAATAGTTTATTGAGTAAGCTTTAATAAGACGGTCTGAAATACAATATGTTCTTATTGTAATGATCAGTATTAAATACTTTACATACAGGACTTAACGCAAAAATAGTGGAGTTAGGGACTTCTAATGAAAATTCTTTGGAATTAGTGACATATTACCATAACTTATGACCTTAATACCTAAAGAACAAACAATAGCAAAACTATAACTTCTTTTCATCATTAGCCCAAGCTGTTAGGTTTAACATAAAATTAAACCTTACTTCTAATCCTCTAATTACTTTAAAATCACGTTTAATCAAATTGAACACAGTTTCATTATTATATTATCACTTTATTCATAAATTTCTTCTGTGTATCGTTATTTATAAAATCCAGCTCTCTTGCTGAAGAAGTAGCTTCTAACAGCATCATCATCTGCCTAGCCTTTTCCCAACTATATTGGGGTCAGCTTCCAGTCTAACCGGATGCAGCTGAGTACCAGTATTTTACATGGAGCGACTGCCTATGCGACCTCCACAACCCAGTTAATACTAGGTAATACAAATACCCTTTGGTAAGACTCGATGTCAGAATTTCAGGTCACTGACTACCTGTAACGACTGCCAAAGATCTATATACATGGCAGCCGGAACCAACAGCTTAACGTGCTTTCCGAGGCACGGAGGAAACTCGGTATGTCGGGCGGTCACCCATCCACAGACCGACCTAGGCATGCACATAAAGATCGACCTGAGTGGCAGTTCTTAGTAAGCCACGAGCTCCTTCTTAACTTCTAACAGCTTCTTAGCTTTTAACAGCATATCATCAAAAAATAGTCGTTTTAGAACCGGAACATACTCAAGCAGTGTCTTGATATCCTGAAAATTTGCTGGTTTTAATAGTATCATCCCTTGGTAACAGTTGCTGATATCTGCAATGATCTGACCACCGATGCCAACACGATACAATGTCATCTTCTTAATATTTTGACCTGTCATTTAAGTAGCAAATTCAGGGTGTCGAAATCTTTGAAAGCGTATATTTCAGCATACAGCTATTCCAGTTACTGATGGCTTAGCATGAGCACACAGCTATTGCAGTTATTGATGGCTTACATGAAAAACGAGTCAAATTAAATGATAAAACGGGAGAAATTCTATTGTATGGTGCAGTTGATCATAGTGAAATTGAAGAAATAGATGTTGAATATTATGATGTACAGTATCTTAAAATGAAAACAACGTTTCCAATAGGTATTGAATTTCAAGCTCTGGACAAGAAAAACCTAGTTTTTTTTTTCAAAATTCAATATTTAAACTGTTGTTTTTATTATATGATACATCATAAACTTTAATTTCACTATGATGAACTCCAATTTCTGATACAAAACTCCCGTTTTTCATTTAATTTGACCCGTTTTTCATTATTCATTTTCATCATGATTTATTTCTTTTGTTAAAATCGTGGCACTCTGTGAACTAATAAAATCTTGAATAATCCATGTGCTGAGTCGTTAATTTATCATATGCGGGTAGTTCTAGTTCGGTAAATTATCTGTTGCCTGTATATCAACACTGGCAGAGTTTGAAAATTAATGGATTTAGTGACTTATCACCAAAATTTCACTGGACTTGGGTATTTTTTGCTAAAATTTGTCACTTAGTGACATTTAGAACTCAGTTCAAAGGATTTAGTGATTTTAGGAATTGGAAAAAAGCCACTTCGCGACATTTAATTTAGAAAAGGGTGAGACCATCTGATAGAGAAAAAAAAAAGATTTTTTTTGAACTGGTCAACTCAATATCGGTAAAAATGGACTTAGTGACTTTTAGAACTCAGGCATCCATACGTCTTATATCATCACGCCTATTTCAATTTTTACATCGACGGAACAACTGATCCCCAACAATCATATTATTATAACATCACGCCTGTAATACCCGAAGGGTTAGGCAATGATGTAACCTACTACCATGGTGTTTGTCTTTTCATAATGTTTTCTTGTCTTTTTATATATTATTTTTACCGAGTGTTTGTCGAGGTACTTAAGCTATAACATGATCATAATTATTGTAAAACAAAATCATTGTATAAGAGTAAACATGTAGTTCTTCTTATCTTATCGTTTCCTCTCCTTAGGAAAGGTCTAAATACCTGGAAAATTGGAAACAGCGAGATATAAATGAGTTTAAAAATATCGCTTTTCTTTCGATATAGCTGCATAGTCTGCAGCTTAATTGGGCAGTCAGGTGGAAGCCTCAACAATAGGAAACAACCCTCCAGCCAGGGCAAAAATACTTAGCAGCTAAGCTTATAAGTACACGCTTATGTCATGGTCGCCCATACACGGATCGACCTTGCCAAGCGCAGTTTAACCTGAAAATTGACCCGTGCGCCTGTGCCACATTCGGTACTTTGGAACATCATCTATCTATCTAATAAATAAAGAGAGAAGTCCTGACTGACTGACTCATCAACGCCCTGCCCAAACCCTTGGACCTAGACGGCCTTATTAATAAAAAAAAGTTAAGCCTGCTTAAACTTACGCTTGGTTTATCTCGCATGCCGTCTCACTTCAAAAATATTCAAATGAAAGGGACGGCATGCGAGAT
Source organism: Diarsia mendica (assembly GCA_949316265.1). Taxonomy (NCBI): domain Eukaryota; kingdom Metazoa; phylum Arthropoda; class Insecta; order Lepidoptera; family Noctuidae; genus Diarsia; species Diarsia mendica. The sequence goes on from OX438899.1 coordinate 20,756,084, forward strand.
AAACCAAGCGTAAGTTTAAGCAGGCTTAACTTTTTTTTATTAATAAGGGGGTACAAGCTGAAATTTTGCACAGAGGTTCCATTTATAATGTAGACAAGAAACAAGGAAAGATTTTTCGAAATTCAACCCCTAAGGGATTTAAATAGGGGATGAAAGTTTGTATGGAAAATCGTCTTTTTCACGCGGGCGAAGCCGCTGGCAAAAGCTAGTACTTAATAAAAATAATCGTAAAAGTTTCACACGCGTAGGTAGGTACCGGTTTAAGATGTTTTGGTACAATGAAGACAAACATTTAATAACGACATGAGTCAATATTTTCAATCTCAGAATGCCACTAGCACCTGTTTGTTTAGGTATTCACCACAATGGTATTTGTAAAATACCTTATTTAATCATTTAAACTCAATCCATAACATCGCCCCTGCAATTTTCGAAATGTTAGGTAGACGTGTTTAGTACACGTCTACCTAAATACGTCTACGAAAATCTTGATGTGAACACTTTATCTGACATGGAAATTAAATCAAAGCCAAGACGAATAAGATGCTAGTGGGTTCGAAAGAGATACCGCGGCCCCGGACACAAAGGGCTAAAAGAGGAGCATGGGTGGTTTTTAGTCAATAGAAGTCGGACACTCTATTCCAACCCAACACTCGAAAAAAAAAACAAGACCAATGAGACAAGTTACTAAATCACGGTTTTCTTCTTTTCAGGTATACCGAAGTAACAGGAGAAGATTGTCCAGTTTGCAAGTAATAGCAGAAAGCAATAACAAGTGATGTGTATTAAATATTTGATAAGGTGCTAGACAGTGCAGATGATTTATGAACAAACCACTTACCAAGTCTGTTCCACCTGCTTTTACAGTGTTTGGAATGGAAAAAGGAGCTACACAGGATATCTAGATCTATCTTTTTTTCCACATATTACTGTAAATGGTGTTATTAGACCCGGGTGGCAAAATTACGGAGTCAACAAAAAACAGCTCCATAATTATAATACGATATGAAAAGCAAAACACATTTTTATCACTTATTCTATGTTAGAATTTTAACTAGAGTCATTAGTCGTTTACCAGTAGTTGATTAATTCCTTTGAAATTAATTACGGAGTCAGTGATTCAAATTATAGCCCATAACTGTTAAATAATGTAGTACCGTATAGCAGCATAGCATAATAAATTATGTCTATTTAATTTGTAATATTTTTTTGTAAAATGTAGTGTTTTGTATAAAAATTATAATAAATGGTTGTGCCTTCACTTTATCAATTAATAAATTAAAATAATATTAAGCAGATTAGAGAACTTGTCTTTTTTTAAGAACAGATCCTCCTTAATCAATTATATTTACCTACTAATTTCATTTAAAGTGATTAAATATCAACTGGAGAAGAGAGCCGATTAAAATTTGAGAAATTGTATTTTTGAATTTATCACCTAAATAGAAGCTCAAACAAAAGCTTTTTTTTATTGTTATTAAAAAAAACATATTAAGATTACAATTTACACAATACGTTCCAGAAAACCACAGAGGTTTGTTAGGAACGTTGATTCAGCAAGTAGGTAATAAAAAAGAAGACAATATTTTAAGTGATTGATTGATGCACTAAAAATATTCAATATCGCGCGTGTGTGTGTGTGATATTTTATTCTAAAGAACAAACAAAAAAAAAGTAAAGTAATTAAAAAGGTATCGTTTTATATCGTTTATCCGGTATTGTGAGTATTAAAGTGTACACGCGGCAAGAACCGTGTCAACCCAGTTTTAAACGGTTCTGGTCAAGGTATTTCAGAACCTAGTGTATACCGTAGTTAGCACCTAGTAGAGAAGGTTTCTTTTTATCCAGCACTCCATCATCGTAAACTGGAATGATGAGAAGAATGAAACAGATATTTAGGTAAAAAAAAAAAAACGAAACAGAACATGAAATAAATTTTATTTCAAGTTTCACAGTTAGGACCGAATGAGCAACTCCATAAGGTTGTTGTGGTAGTCTTGCAGTTGAGGACCTCGCGGGCTTTCGCTTCGGATCTCGCCCACTTTGCCCACCAGAAAGTACGTCTCCATACAACCCTTGCCCTGGAGACCAGACATAAAGAACACATTAGGTATATATATTATATATTTTTAATGTATAGTCGACCAAGAAATTGGTTTACCACCGGTTTGATGACATCTCCCAGTAACATAATTATTCGCTAAGGAATGACAAATGACAGATTCTGACGTAGCAGTTATTAATCTGTCAAGCGAAAATAGCACTTGATGTTTTGTACGTGCAAATGATATTCAACCTTAGAGTGGTAAACCAATTTCTTGGTCGACTATACATTCATAGACCAGTGACATTTATGGCCCAATTACACTCGGTCATCACCAGGAATTCGGGTGGACGAATGATTTTACCGGGATTCGGGTACTCGATGCATTTGTTATTGCAATGAAATACGACAAGCGATTTGAACGATGTCGAGTTCTTACAACTGTACCCAAAACGATGAAGGCGAAAGAATTTGTTGGAAGTACTCGGACTCGTTTATATAAACTTGGTCGATTCTCTGAAATTCATAACCAAAGGAATTCGAACAAAAAACGAAGTGTAATTGCGGCATTACTCACTGCATTTTCGCTTTGTACAAAACTTTATGATTAGGATATGTCTATTCTATGAAAACGATATACAGCATGATAACTTGCATTTATATTTAAGATTAATCATAAACATTATTAGAGACTGATGTCGTGTGATGGCAAACGCTTTATAAAACAATATTGCAATAATTATTTTCAGTGTTCTGGAATTATAAAGATGTCCGCCTGTATACTTATTAGCTTGTTCGACTGTACATAGAAGGCAGTGGTATCACAATAATCTGTCATACCGATTGGACGGGTTTGATATAATTATTTCAATAGGATTAGAACAGAACCTCATCGTCTTCCCGACCTTGTCCCCGAAACACATTTTATTTCTTCCATACTCCTCTGTCAGACGTCATGGCATCATTCTTCCTCCTATCTCTTTCATATCATTCCTCACACAATTCATCCATCTTTTCTTTATCCTAGGGTAGAATTAGAACAGGATAGTTGTAATAGTATTCTTACCGCAACATTGACGGGACCTCTCGTCTCAAATTCATAGTCTCCAATCTCGTCGAGTGCTAGTTTCGTTGTATAAGAAATGTGTATTTTCATAGCTGTGGGCAGAAAAATAGGGTCTTCAGTTTTCACATATAGCGCGGTCACAATAACTTGACGCATGTGACCGAGTAGTAGGTACGAGGAGTTTTTTTGTATCTATATTGAACTTGGAAGAGTCTTGGCGCAAAAAATCATCAGTCTGCGGGGGGTCAAATTTTTTCTAGGTGTTCGACACAATCCACTAACACCATTTTTTAAAAAAAAAATCGATACCTACGTAAAATTTTCATATTAAATCATTTTCTCGAAAGAATTATCCGCTCTCCATGAAACGTTAAAACTTTGTGATGTGATATCTCAAAACTTTTGTATTGAGTGATACTAAAAGAAAAAACATGACGTATTCAATGATTTTCGCCAAAGATTAATATATCAGAATTTGGACGGTGACTAAAAAATCATCTTGTATATTACACGATTAGACCTGCCAACTACTAAGTACAATGCATTTAGCGCACTGTACCTACTATGTGTAAGCCTAATTAGTTTAATGTACAACTGATTAATATTATTCTATATATCCTGGAATTATTATACCTCTAAATCTAATAATAGATGTTGTATTGACTGGACTATGTAGCAACAGGTAGGCAGATGTTAAAGTTTAAACAGTTTTGATTTATAATGAAATATATTACATTGTTAATCTAAATGATAATAATTAAATGTATTATTAATTATCAACTAATTGTAGATGAATAATCGTTTGTTAATAGCCATTATATTAATTTAAGATAGTGTATTTATAATCGAAAGTTAATGTCATAACTGACAGCCGTTGCGATAGTCAGTCATCGCGTAGCCGTTGTACAAGGAAGAGGTGAATCGTGTGATTAAAGTGCTGTGGAGATATTACTGGATTTTATTTTCTGCAATACTTCTGAGGCTATCCCAATAGCTTCAGAAGTGGGATCAACGAAAAGTATTACTCTTTTCGACTTACGCCTACGAGAAAAAACGTAAGTACATTTATTTGTATTGTACCAACAACTTAACTGTTTGATTTGAATTTTTTTTTTTACCGTGAAAATGTATGACTGTTGTCTTTATAAAAAAAAAAAATATGTCGATCAAATATTACCACTATGTAATTACGACGACTTCGAATTGAGGTTATTTATCTCCTATTTAAAGTGATAATTATAACGGGTTGCTAGTTGGTTAGAGAGTTTACCGTAAATAAGAGTATTTAACAACCAAACATACTGATTCACAATAAGATAAATGAAATCATCATTTAACTATTTGGCGCTTGTGTAAGTAGGTACCCACGCTTATCGAAAGTAACGAGTATTTTTTTTATTTATTAAATATAGAATTTCGGTGCTTGCTGTACAAAGTCAGTTTAATACAAATATTTTGGAAAGCATTATTTATCGTTGCTCGCGATTGGCGGGTACTGGGGTCGATTGTTGCAATCGAACAGAGTAAATGTGTTCTTTTTTTTTCTCTTTTCTCCCTGTCTCTGAAATGATTGCGTTTTTCGAGATGAACATTGTGTGGTGTGCTACGGTGGTAGTAGCAGTACTATGTGAGAAAGACCGAGCTTAATCAGGAGTGATTCAGTTACTATTACCGAAAAACATTAAAGAAATATACATATGGCTGCATTAACTTAATCTATGTTAATGATGTTAAAAATAATGGTTTACTAAGCTATCGTCTGTCAGTTTCAGTGCTCGACATGGAGAGAGAGAAGAGTCAAACCCGAGATTATAGGACTCTTAGTCCGGACCCAGGAGTACCCAGGTTTGAGGGTCAGGGTCGGGAAGCGGTAGATTTGAGGCGTGAGTCTAGCCACGCAACTCGGCCAAGAGTACCCATGTATGAGGGTCAGGCTAGGAGGACATGTTCGGAACAGCCAGGGGTATCACGGGTGCGTGATACTGAGGTTGATAATAATTATGATAATATTGACGGAGAGCGTCAAGGACGAAGGGTGCTTCGTCCACAAAGGGTTAAGGAGAGATTTCTTCGCACACCTTCGAGGTCAAGGCGTAGCCGTTCGTCGAACGATGGATCCTATAGCCGTGAGGGTACCAGAGAGAGAAGTACGAGTCGACGAGGTAGGAGACCGGAGGACGATAAGGATTCAAGGTCGGGTTTTAGTCGTGACCGGAAGAGGAGCCATCACCTGGAGCGAGGAGATGAGGGTGAGCAATAAATGTCATCTACTTATAAAAAACCTAGAAGTGTAGATTTCACTGAGATTATTTTAGATAAATTTTTGTCAATTTTGCAATCAGTTAAGAGTTCAGATAAGTCGAAGTTGCCTTTTAATACTAATATTGTTCCCGAGTTTGATCCTATGACAAAGGAGCAAACTATTTTGACTTGGTTGACAAAGGTAGAAGAATGTTCAGAAATTTATGGCTGGGAAGATAGAGAAATAATTCACTACGCCCTGCCAAAGTTGACAGGGGTAGCGAAGAATTGGTACCAGAGTTTGCCGACAATGATGTATACGTGGAGTGAGTGGAAAAAGAAGTTGATCGAATCTTTTCCTGTTCGCGAAGACTATGCTGAACTCTTGACTGAAATGCTGGGTAAAAGTGTTAAATATGGAGAGTCACTTGAACATTACTATTACGCCAAAATTAATTTGCTAAATAGATGTAAGATCTATGGGCGTCAGGCTGTCGATTGCTTGCTATACGGCGTTGAAGATAGGGCTGTTAAAATAGGTGCGCAGGCTGCACAATTCTCTGAGCCCGAGCAAGTGCTGAAATATTTCAGAACTGTGAAAATAGGGCATAGTCGGGAAAATACTGATTCTAGTTTTAAATCCCGAAACGAACGTAAGGGTACAACTCTTTTATCAGAACCAGCGGGTTCGAAAATGACATGCTACAATTGCGATCAAATTGGTCATTCAAGTTTCCGTTGTGATAAACCCCCAGCTAAGTGCGTCACTTGCGATAAATCGGGTCATCTGTCAATTCACTGCTTTAAAAACAAACGCTTAAATAAAGATCGCGAAAAGGAAACTAGTCTGAATAATAACAAAACCGAAAAACAAGTGTCCCAATTATGTTTATCTGAAGACTTGACTGCTAAGTACATGCTTGAGATCAAAGTCAATAACCATAATTTAGATTGTCATCTAGATTTAGGGAGTCAATGTTCTCTTATAAAGCTAACAAAAGCTAGGGAACTCAACTTAGACATAGTGGTACCGGAAGATTTACCTGTTCTTAGGGGTATAGGCGCTAACCTAATCTCTCCAGTAGGTATGACGATTGTTTCCGTCGAAGTTCAAGGCATAAAGGAGACGATCAATTTATATGTAGTAAACGATTTCGTAATCAACCAGTCAGTTCTATTAGGACATTCCTTTACCGAGAAACCAAATATCGTTATTACGAAAACCCCTACCGCTGTGATATTTAACAAAATTCCGAGCGTTAAAATGCGTCTCTCAACTAGCGACGGTGCTGAAATCCCGTCGAATACTTTACGCGCTGTGCAAGTTTCTACGGATCCTAGCGTAGATGCACGTGTTTATGTTAATGGTTCCTTGCGGGGTCCAGAAGGGAAGGAATACTACCTCCTGCCTGGAAAATATGAGGTAAAGGGTGGGCGTAGCGCGCTACTGATTCACAATGCATCATCCAGTTCAATCACACTTGAGAAGGGAACCCTTTTGACACGAGTACAATATAAGCATGTAGACAATTTGGAAAATATCTTAAACTCGTGCAATGTCACAATCTGTGAATCCCAAAACAATGACGTTTTGAACTGTAACGATGCCCTAAGTGAAGAAGATAAATTAAATTTAAAACAACTAATTAGGTAATAATATAGTAACTGCTTTTCAAAGGGACTTGACGATTTGGGGTTCACAGATCTGACAGAGATGGTGATTGAGCTTGAGGATTCAGAACCAGTTGTTTATAGGCCGTATCGTATGTCTTACGCGGACCGCGTTTTGGTAAGAAATATGGTGCAGGAAATGATCGACCACGGTAAAGATGAAAAGTCTTGGGATGAACAAGTTCTCGATATTCAATTAGGTTTAAATACTACGACTCATAAAACGACGCAAAAGACTCCATCAGAGTTACTTTTCGGATTTAACATTAAGTGTAGGAGTGAAAGCATATTGAGTGAGGTTTTAGACGACACCGCGACCGTAACATCGGCGGAGAAATTAGTAGAAGTAAGGGACGTAGCTGGAAAGAAAATAAGTGAGACTCAGATTAAAGGTAGGGAAAGGTTTAACCGTCGTAGGAAACCAGCGAAGAATTATTCAGTAGGAGACTTAGGGCCGGTTTCACCACTTGCTGATAAGTCCCTGATAGCCTATCCGGAACTTATCTGCCAGATAAACTACAACTTTTGATAGCATTATCTGTCAGATAACTGTCAGATAACTATCTGACACTTTATCCGTAACCGGTGAAACTGGCCCTTAGTATGTGTAGAGCGACAGGTTCCTAACGATGGACAATCACAAAAACTGGTTGTCAAATATCAGGGTCCGTACCGGGTAATAAAAGTACTTCCCAATGATAGATATGTCATCGAAGACACTCCCTTAACGCGCTAAAATAATCGTCGTTACGAAGCCGTCGTAGCAATCGACAAAATGCAGCCCTGGTTAAATTTTAGTAGAAACTTGGAAAGTAGTTGTGAAGAAAGTGGTTCAGATAATGAGTAAAACTAAATTTATAAATAAAAAAATAAAAAAAAAACTAAATAAAAGTTGTTCTTGTTCGGTAAAGTGTTTATTTATATTAATCAAATATAAATAACTATTAAATTTAATGTACTATGATTAAATAACATTATTTAGATTATATTAAGATTAGTGTCTCGTGTAATTATAAGCCTCAATCAGCATTTGTACTTGTTTCGTGTCTAGATCTGTATAGATGTTTATGTCAGAACATTATATGCTAATAATACTCTGTTTATTCCGATAATAATAACGTCAATTTTATTTTTATTGTTTTTCTTTCGCGAAGGGACTCGCTTTCACAGGAAGGCCGAGCTGTAAGCCTAATTAGTTTAATGTACAACTGATTAATATTATTCTATATATCCTGGAATTATTATACCTCTAAATCTAATAATAGATGTTGTATTGACTGGACTATGTAGCAACAGGTAGGCAGATGTTAAAGTTTAAACAGTTTTGATTTATAATGAAATATATTACATTGTTAATCTAAATGATAATAATTAAATGTATTATTAATTATCAACTAATTGTAGATGAATAATCGTTTGTTAATAGCCATTATATTAATTTAAGATAGTGTATTTATAATCGAAAGTTAATGTCATAACTGACAGCCGTTGCGATAGTCAGTCATCGCGTAGCCGTTGTACAAGGAAGAGGTGAATCGTGTGATTAAAGTGCTGTGGAGATATTACTGGATTTTATTTTCTGCAATACTTCTGAGGCTATCCCAATATATGTATAATGTGTCTTAAGTTGATCGAATTGTGATACTTTTTTGTTCATTACAATATGGGCTTGCTCTTGACCTCAATCACACCTGCCTGATGGAAACCAATGGATGAGGTCTATGATATAGGTTCTCTTTCTGATAAACATTTTTCTCGTGAACTAGCTTCTGACCGCGTCTTCAGCCGGTCTAGTTTTTGGGAATATAACACATTCAAATAATGTGGCTTTCTATTTGTAAATAATGTTTATAATCGGTTGTGTAAAAATAGTAAAAACCTCACAAACTTTTCCTCTTTTCAATATTACTTAGTATAGATGAAACAGTTTGAAAATGTGTTGAGCCTACCTTCGCCAGTGCTCTCCATGCGGCTGGCGGTATTGATGGTGTCTCCAAAGAGGCAGTAGCGCGGCATGGTGGTGCCCACGACCCCCGCCACGCAGGGGCCCGTGTTGACCCCCGCGCGGATCATGAGAGGCGCGCCGGGCCTGTGCGGCACACACGCGCCCTCTAAGCTCCGTATTATAGACAGTGACATGTCTGCTATCTCTGAGGCGTGTCGTGTACCTAGGAATAACTTACTATCAGCACAAACAATATACAGTGACGCAATTATATGGAACGACTATCGAAATTCAAAAGGGATATTTTCCTACTTTTTTATCGTTTGATTAGTGTCAAAGTTACAATATTAGAGGTTACAGTATTTTTTTACTATTTAAGATTGAATACTAAAACACTGTTTTTGGGGGGGGGGGGGGTAAATTAATTAATAATAATAATAATATTCCACAACTATCACACAACGCCATCTAGTCCCAAGCTAAGCAGAGCTTGTGTTATGGGTACTAGACAACTGATAAACATACTTATATATTTCTAAATACATACATAATTATAGATAAATTACACCCAGACACAGAACAAATGATCGTGCTCATCACACAAACATTTGTCCTGGGTGGGAATCGAACCCACGACCTCCGGCATAGCAGTTAGGGTCACTAACCACTAGACCAACAGGCCAGTCAAAAAATTGTGTGACAGGGTTTTCCTAGTGCAGATACCAGTCTCCCACAAAGGATTTATCTGAAGTATTATGTACATATTTTTAAGGCACCTTTGTGGAAGAGAAATAAAATGTTTATTTATTAAAGTTTTTAGCCCACCCTCAGCCTCTGATTTGGCATTACATGTCGTCAAGAAATATCTCTCAGACATACCTACTAGTTTCCTTAGAATGTTTTCTTTCACCGCAGCAAATGATAATAACCAATACGCACATGAATCCGAAAAATCACAGGTATACTTGTCCTATTGTATTGCATTTATTTTGCTAAGTATTGATATTTCATTTATTTATTTAAACTTCATGTACAATAGTGGTACATAGGCGGACTTAATGCCACAAGGCATTCTCTACCAGTCGACCTTAGGGTTAAATAAGACAGCACTGTGGTAGAGTACAAAAAATCCTGACTGCTGGCTAATGCTGTATGTTTATGTGTCCCATAGGTATGCATTTTAAAATAGAAAAACTTGCAATGTTTTGCAAAGAAAACACGAATTAGGCCGACATAAATTGGTTATGACTCAATTTTCTACATCCGATAAATTTAAGGATCTATAGAATTCTTCTGAGAAGAAGCAAAACTTCAAATGACTTACCGTTTCTCTGCGGTAGACCCGACACGACCATATACGCGTCGCCAATAGTCTCAACTTTGTATACGTCGTAATGAGTAATCTTCTCATCGAATAACCTGGACAAAAAAAATAACGCGAAACGTTAGTCATACATGTATATTTACATTTAAGTTTCTTAAACTGACATGGTCACTAACACTCACGGTCATTGTCACTCACTCACTCATTAACGTTATAGTAAACTAGCTGACCCACGCAACTTTGTCTGCGTCTCTATATATAACTTTTAACTTTCCTCGATAAATCAACTATCCAACCAAAATTATTAAGATTAATCGTAACAAACAAAAATTATTATCTTTCCTCTTTATATTAGTTAAGATTATACTAAAATGAGAATAACTATAAATATCTCTTACTGTTAAATATACGATGTCGATAACACCCTGTACTTGTAAATATTATTTTCAATACACTTCCTCGAAAACTAGCTCTTATTGCACTACGATTAGGTTCGACATGCATCATATTTCGCACGCGTGCGGTAATAAGAATACAGCGTGCTGTAATATTATTACCGCACGCTGTAATCATAGAGCAGCGGTAATTCGATTAAAACTTATGAAATTAAAAAAAAAACACCACTGACTATTATAGAGCAGGCGTGTTTTTTTTTTAATCTCGCCATTTTGATCTGCGTCTTTACAGCGTAAATATTTTTTGAATATTTAAATTGTGTTTGTAAAAAGAATACTACTAATAAACGTAAATATTTTAAACAATTATTTACTTTTATGAACAAGTAAGCATTTTTTTGTGTTCTTAATTAAAAAATATTTAAATTTTATATTTTTCCTGTGAGGCTGTTTGGCGGCTTTATACCTTTGCTTCTTTTTCAACCTGGCGAAATCAAACCGCGGAAAAAAAGTAAATTAAATCATAGTCTCATCAAATTTGTTGACAAAAACACATAACGTTTTTAGTTAATTTCTTCGAAAGTGTATTGAAAAACGTCGTTTGATACACGTGGGAATTTGTTATTGCATTTCTCGACCCCATGAACACCCTCGCCATACGGCTCGGGTGTTCAATCTGCCTCGAATGCAATAACAAACTTTCCGCACTTGTATCAAAATGTACTATTTGTTTGAATTTGAATTTCCCGGAGGCCAGCCAGAATCCACCGTACCTACATTGCGACGCAACCCGCGTAATTATTTTTCCGCGCGGGTATTTTTACATTGCGATATCTTCTAAGATATTTGTTTAAACTTTATAGAGTAAAGAGCACAAATATTCTATATTAAATTTCCGTTCTAACGAACACATTTATTTAGATATAGATTAATACCATATGGGTTAAATAAGCTTCGCAAAAAATAATTCTTTTTAACCTAACATTTTAATAGTAAAAAATGGTTACAGTGAGTCAATCTTAAAAGATAGACAGATGCTGTCGTGGACTTTTTTTTAGAACTTTTAAAGACGAATAATTACTTCATACATGATATTCTCGTAACTTAAACCGTTTTCGCAGCGCACGCAAAGGAAGCTCTCAGAAAGGAATTTTCTTTTCCCGTTTTTGCAACATTTCTCATTTATGCTCCGCTCCTATTGGTAGTAGCGTGATGTTATATAGCCTATAACCTTCCTCGATAAATGAACTATCCACCACAAAAAGAATTTTTCAAATCCAACCAGTAGTTCCAGAGTTTATCGCGTTCAAACAAACAAACAAACAAACAAACTCTTCAGCTTTATAATATTAGTATAGATAGTGGCGTAAATGAGACTAGACTGGTATGAGAAGTCATTGAAAATATCAAATAGGAAGTTTAACCAGAGGGATGGTTGCATTTGTCGAGAGCCTGGAATTCAGTGGTTAAACAGTGTAAAAACCATAAAATTGCTGATAAAAGTTGCGCGTGGCCCGAGTGAGTTTTGTGTGTCGAATAGAATCGAGTTGTGAGTGACAGTAGTAGCGGTACCGAGCGCAAAAACCGAACCAGAAACCTGCAATAACTTCAGATTATCAGATTATGGTGCTGTTGCGCCGAAATATCGGAAAATCGAAACAAACAGTAAACATGATAAATATCCCGTGAGTGTTATTGATAATTCACATTATTTCCCAGAGTAAGTACAGTTTGGATGAGTAGTTCAAGTTAAAATTCTTTTACGTGATCGGTTTGATGCATATTTGATCTAATTTGGCGAGTTTTATGCGAATTTCCAAAATTATTTAACCGGTTCGTTAACAGTCTGCTTTGTGTGAAGAAACTAAACATAATTTAATGTCCTTGATAATTTGATCTTCCTTGATCTGGCGAAACCATAGATCAAAACAAAGTTACATAAGAAATATTTTAGAAAGGTGAATAGGCGCCAAAAAGTATTAGGCATAACTGATTTCTAAGTCATGCACTAAATTAACCAGAATGCATTAAGAAGGTACTAGCTGTAAATCGTAAATGTACTAAAATAAATAAATACGTAGGTTTGTATCTTCTTAATGCATTCTGGTCGCAATCTGTAGTCAACCACGTGTGGAGTGTGTGGAGGTAAAACTTTGACCTTGAGTTGGCCTAGTCTTCGGTGTTTCAATAGAATAGTTACAAACACAGTTTATGCTTAGGAAAACTAAGGGAAAAAGCTAGTCCGAATATAAAGCTACTAATTATGAAAATAAAAAGACTAAGACAATATGAAAGTTTATCAGCATTAACTATGATGGAAACGTCAAAAAATTTACTGGGTTGACATAGACTCTTGAAATGCTAATGTCAATCCTGATAAAAATCGTTGAAAAAAATATGAAAGGTTTAGAAAGTGCTACTAGTCCAGGCGGCTTAAAGGTTTGATCAATAAACTTTGTAAATAAGGTTTCCAATACTGCGAGTGAGATTTTCCCAGGTCTTAGTAACATAGAAGTATTATCGACCCGGAAAGAAGAAGTGAACAAGGGTTAAGTCGCCTTTGATTTAACAATTATTATTAACAAGATGGAACGTGGTTTAGCCAACGGACCTGTACAGCATATTGAGCATGTTTATCACCTCCATGGGAGTACTACTGGCCGATATGTTGGTAAACCCGACGATATCGCTGAAGAATATTGTGACGGCATCGAAGGCTTCGGCCGGCACCGCCTTTTGTGCTCGTAACCTCCTCAGAACGGGAAGAGGCAGCATTCTCGATAAGAGCAGGTCACTCTTCTGTTTTTCTGCAACTAACTTCTGTGTGCTCTGCTCTATTGAGTTAGTGAATGCCTGAAAAGAGAGAAAAAGGCTTTTATTCAATGAGTTAACTTGATTAGAAAGGTTGCTTCTTAGCTGAGGGAAACTTTGTACATACTCGTAATACACTAACGTATCCCATATGATATCATTGAGAGTGTAGATTTTACTTTAAAAATACGTAGCTTTTCCTTTTAAGACCACGAACAGTTTAATTAAATGGAAGGAAGGTACTGCATAGATCTAACGTGTGGTTTCAATTAATAACGTCACAGTTGACTATGCTACAGCGATAACTTCTTTTAAGGAAAATATTTAATTGGATGGTTACGTCATCTGAGTACTTATTTACCGCAAAAGAAAAATATAACACAAAAATCAGAATCCTTGCAGTGAAACCTAGGCAATGTCCTACTTACGCGAGGCAAGTTATTGAAACTGTGACAACAAGATAGTGCTAGTAATCTAGTAACTCCGACTTCGTGCATATAGAACTAGTTTCAATTCTCAGCTAGTAAGCTTGTAAGAGACAGGTAGTAAGCTAGCCTTTTACTTTTGAGATCCCGCCCCCCTCTGATTAATAACTATCATGGCTTTGCGGTAGCCACGAGGCTAGACGGTGAATCTAAGACCATCCAAGATCCAAGGACCATTTGGACTCAAGCTAGCAAAACAAACATTACGGTGACTAGCATCGCAATGTTTGTTTACAATTTACCATCGTCAGAACAACAGACTTTAGCTTGTGTTGAGCTAGTAATATCCTGGCTACCTCTCCTGTCTACCTTCCTTACTGGTTTTCCCAGCTTTAAAACTAGCTTCCACACGAACATGCTTGTCAACCAGGGAACAACCAGTCAGTCAGCGAATTTAGGACAGTCAGCCACGGAACTTGTCATATTATACAGTCTTTAAAAACGCTGCCTGAATTATTGTTGTTATGTTTTTATGCTAGCACGATGGCAGAGGCAGCCTCAATCAACATCAGCTTATGTTTTTGTTACTAATTTATGTAATGGCTCCGCCGTTAGCAGCGAAACCTGTTTCTTTAAGGAGTCTCAAATAGGTACTTATCGACTCTTACTTGTGATTCACTACTAGTACGGTAGTACGGTACCTATATCGTATTCCAATACAGTAAAACTTATGAGTCACTGCCTGTGAGGATGCCCAATGATCAATATTGAATGTTTATGAATCGAAGTTACGAGATGAAACGTCACAAAATTCACTAATAGTCACAAATACATAAAAAAATACAGTCACATCATCATCATAAATAAATTGTTGGTACTCGTAAAATATACGCAGTACACAAGTAATGCTCCATTGACGAGCTATGTTTTAAGGTTATACAATTAATATTTATTGATATCTACGTTCGGTCGTTGGGGTTCCGTTACCAAATGGCATAAAAGAAACTGTGAAAAACTAACTTAGCATTGCTGTTAAGTGTAAATTGACATTCTAATGAGCTTTTAAAATTTTGGTTTATTGTTTAGTGATAAGACTAATATTTGACCGAGATTTCAATAATATACTTAAATGCTACAAATTCAAAATATCTCGTTGTAGTGGAACTGGACAAAAAGAACGGGAATTAAATGAACTTGATCATGTTTCTTACAATGATTTGTGGCCATTATAATGTCTGAACAAACCAAGAGCTTGACCTCATATTCTTTCGGAGTTTTAAAATAAGGAACTCTGAAATTACATAGACATATCTCAGCAATGGACTTAGGCTTTCGACTAAGTTAACCAAAACATTTTACTTAGTAACTGTAGTGTTTGTAGATTATATAGTTCTGTCGTCTCACACGCCGCGCGCTGTAGTATGGTGGGGGAGCGGGGCATACAGCCCGTCCCACACCCACTCTGTTTGGAACCACGAAGCGGGACGGACGCGCGTGCGGCGAGTTGGGCAGTGAGCCGATATAAAGTTAAGTGCACGAACAGTACATTTTGGCGACGAGTATTGTAAGTACTGTGTTTTTTTTTTTTCTGATTGAAAAAATGCGAAATTGTCGGCGTTTATTTTTTTGGTAAGGAAAGGTTAGAAGGAAAGCTTAATATTGGTGTGCAAGTTTATAATAATTTAACGTGGGTTATTTACTGCAACAAAACTTTGCTTTGTTGTTGTGGATAGTTGACTTTTGCGGGAGGAAGGACATGAGTTAAATACTTATAATATACGTTGATGATAATGCTTAGCTTGATCATTTTGTTTATGTAAACGTGGGTGGTATCATATAGTTTTAAACATTTTTATTTTATCATGTGATAAGATCATGTTAAAACGTAAAAGGAAGTTGTTACGTAACTATGCAAACAATACCCTCTAACGTCTATATTATGTAGCATTATAAGCATTAATCGAATTTCATTTTAACAAATATAGTGCTAAATGGAAACAAACACCAACAAAATGGTAGTTGTGTATAATGCAGGTATACCAATAATAAACATACAGTTAATTAGGATATTATAAATCTGTAGTTATTCTACCTACCCTCTATTCTATCGGGTTCGAGCCCCGATTTAATCTGCTGATTTCTGGTTATCAAAATATAACCAAATATGTTTTTATCGTAATTAGTTAAATACAGAGTATCTGTTGCTTAAAACTTGAAAAAAGGATTGTTTTATTGTAGAACAAAACGGTTGATGCCGTATTGTTTACATATTTTGAGCGATAAGGTGTTGATTAATGGGTTGAATTGTCCTATTAATTACGGTTACATTGCGTACATAGGGAAGTTAGTCAGAACGGATGATGCCCGTTCATGACTAGAAGTGTTATGATCAGTAATGATTGAAGCTTTCGTGAAGGTTAGTCAGAACGGATGATGCCCGTTCATGACTAGGAAGAAGTATTATGATGAATTATGTTGGTCAGAATGGATGATGCCGGTTCATGACTAGAAGTATTAGGATGTGATGATGGAAGCTTTCTTAAAAGTTGATTAGAACGGATGATGCCCTTTCATGACTAAAAGTATTATAATGATTGTAGACTGCTATTAATATGTTGAACGTAGTCGTTACTTCAAAACGGAACTGATTTAGTTACATTGATTGGTACCTAAACATTCGTGTACTAATACAACAAACGTCAATAATCAAAGTTAACATTGTCGTTAGAGGTAGTTGCTTATGCAGACGGTACCTAAAGATCTCGTAGGTATAAATTTCGGTCCAAATGGACTGGGATGAAATACAATCAGATCAATAGGTAGTTTCATTAATTTGGAACGGTACCTAAATGGTCTGGATTCATTAATTTGGAACAGTACCAAAATCAGTCCAAAAGTCCAAATGGATTGGGATAAAATACAATAAAATTAATAGGTAGTTTCATAAATAACAGTCCAAATGGATTGAGATGAAATACAATACCTACCTAAAATTAAAAGGTAGTTTCAGTAATTTGGAACGGTACCTAAATGATCTTGTATAAATAACAGTCCAAATGGATTGGATGAAATACAATAAAATTAAAAGGTAGTTTCATTAATTTGGAAAGTTACATAAAGAGGTAGTTCCATTAATTTGGAACGGTACCTAAAGAAGTAGTTTCATTAATTTGGAACGATACCTAAAGACTTAGTTCTATTAATTTGGAACGGTACCTAAAGACGAAAGTTACATCGTCAGAGGTAGTTTGTTATCAAACGGTACCTAAATGAGCTTGTATAAATACTGGGATAAAATACAATAAGATCAAGAGTTATTTCGATTAACTCGAAACGGTACCTAAAGAAGGAAATTACCCCTTCCATCCAGGTAGACCACAAGTATGTCGCACATACGACCTCAACAGTCGTTGGACTGTGTCGGTGACCTAGTTTCAGTTGGTTTACGTTGGGAAAAAACGTGCACTAGAGTCAGACCTGACGGCTACCAAGTTACCACACTCAGGTGGCCTTAGGGCAATAGAGCTTTACTCTTACTCATGGGTCGGTTAACCCTTCCAGAAATATAATATTCCCGATGCACATGTAGAAACTACTAAGAGGACCTTGTGGCTTAATAATATCTGCCGCTCAGGTCGATGTTTAGGTTAAGCCACGCTTGCCTTGATTGGTCTGTGAATGGGTTGATCGCCCATTACATGTCGTTTCCTCCGTGCCTCGGAAGGCACGTTAAGCTGTTGGTTCCGACTGCCATTTAGATCTTTGGCAGTCGTTACGGGTGGTCGGTGACCTGAAAGTCTGACAACCGGTCTTGCCGGAGGGCACCGTGTTACCTAGTATTAGCTGTCTTGTGGAGGTCAAATGGGCAGTCGTTCTATGTGAAATACTGGTGTTCGGCTGCATCCGGTTAGACTGGAAACCGACCCCAACATAGTTGGGAAAAGGCTAGGCAGATGATGACTGGTAGAAACTACTAGTGGTAACAATTATGTATTTACTGTTGCTATCAACAAGCTCGATGAATATTTGCCCCCTAAACAAAGTCGTGTTTATAAGCGTCACTTGTTGAGGCTCATCAAATAATAAAGTGTGGGAAAATTTACAAGTTTCTGGTCAGACTTGGACATCTGAGCTTAAAAGTAAATTCATGTGTGCGTTGTGGTGGCAGTCATTCAACTGATACTAAAGTTGTCCAGCCCGAGATAAGAATTGTCTCAAGTGTGGGATTTTTGAATATTTTCAAAACAGTGTAAGACTAAGGCGCTGTGTTGAAATTGAGATGTAACGTCATTCTCAAAGACAATGGTGTCCTTGTTGAAAATCAAGTAATATCTAAAAAAATGAGATTTATGGCCTACGTTAGTCTTAATACCTTAACCGTTCTAGGGTCTATTGACTCTAAACAATTGGTAACAGTTTTTGTAGAGCCAAAGCCAAATTTTATATTGTAAAAATGGGACTAGAAATTTGTTAGGGAAAGACACCGCCAAGTGCCAATGCAGTCTATGGTGCGTTCCCTAAAATTAAAGATGATCTAATTCATATTCTTATAGATAAATTAATTCAACCAGTTGCTCAGCTTTATCGAAGAGTATACCCTAACGGGACAGCGTTAGAGTATAAAATTAATAAAAATAAAAAGACCAAGAGTTTGTTGTGTTTGACACTATATATACCCAGTATAGGCCCATCTGACTGGATCCCTCCATTGGTACCTGTTAAAAAAGCAGATTTACCATTATGAAGGTACAAATAGCAAATGTGAAAAGATAACAATGTTCTACTAAATGATGCAAAATGTGCATTAGAGTTCATCAAATTGGTTTTCGGTCATCAGTTCATCACTTATCTTTGTTTAAGGACAATTTATTGTTGCGCGAAAATAAAATAGGATCATAAAGCGAGGTCAATTATTTTAGCAGCTGCTCAGAAGGTCACTCGAGCATAGTAGTCATGGAAATAATAATAATAAATTTATTTTTTCTCATTTATACACAATAATCATACAATGTCAAATATCTACATAGAGACTGGTGTCTGTTTTAGGTAGAACCTGTATTACAGATCACCAGGCTAACCCTCCGTCGGACATTTCTCATAAGACATAATAATTATAATTAAATGAACAAAATTAAATGAGTTTACACAATTCAAATAAGTAAATACAAATGAATTAAATGAGAGATAAATTAAATTACAAATAAATCAAATTAGAACAATAATAAGGACAAGTAAGGACTTCGTAATGTAAAATGTTACCAGTTGATGCCTGGTAGTCCGGAAACAGGTAACGCCTGTAAGGACTTCGTAATGTTAAATGTTACCAGATGATGCCTGGTAGTCCGGAAACAGGTAACGCCTGTAAGGACTTCGTAATGTAAAATGTTACCAGTTGATGCCTGGTAGTCCGGAAACAGGTAGCGCCTGTAAGGACTTCGTAATGTAAAATGTTACCAGATGATGCCTGGTAGTCCGGAAACAGGTAGCGCCTGTAAGGACTTCGTAATGTATAATGTTACCAGTTGATGCCTGGTAGTCCGGAAACAGGTAACGCCTGTAAGGACTTCGTAATGTTAAATGTTACCAGATGATGCCTGGTAGTCCGGAAACAGGTAACGCCTGTAAGGACTTCGTAATGTAAAATGTTACCAGTTGATGCCTGGTGGTCCGGAAACAGGTAGCGCCTGTAAGGACTTCGTAATGTAAAATGTTACCAGATGATGCCTGGTAGTCCGGGAAAAGGTAGCGCCTGTAAGGACTTCGTAATGTAAAATGTTGCCAGATGATGCCTGGTAGTCCGGAAACAGGTAACGCCTGTAAGGACTTCGTAATGTAATTTGGTACAGGTGATGCCTGTAAGTACATGATGCGATGCGACGTAGTTATGTCAGTGTTTGATACATGGAGGTTTTATATGGGTGATGCCCGTAATTTGGAGTTTTGTGTACGGACAACTCCCGTTTACTGAAGTTTAAAGAAAATTGAAACAATATTGTTAGTCTAATATGGACTATGGTTTAAATGTATACTGTATGAAATAAATAATGAATGTGTCAGGTTGTTAAAAGGATGATGCCCATTTGGTGACCTAAATTAGCCACTCTGTATTTGTTTCATTGTCCACAAATTAAAATATGATGTCAAGCCTTACCTTAGAACAATTTGAGTGCGATGGTGAAGCAGGATCTGTTGGAGGATTAGAACGGAAGCGAAGTGTTATAAGGTTAAATGTTAATAACAAAAGATTAATTGGGAAGTGAAGGAAGTATTAAATTAGTTAGTTATTTCAAAGTGTTTGTTAAAACCAGAATATTGGAAAGATTATTGATGCTATTAATGTTATGCTGAATCGTAACCTTTAGTTGATTATGATATTTGAAAAGTCAATGGAAAAAGAATAAAGAAAAAAATAATAAAGAATATCTGACCCAATTGGCGAAAAGTGGAGGACATTGATCAAAATAGTTTTAAACTAAAGAGTACATTACCTTTGTGATGCCAATTAAAATGTAGAAGGTTGTTATGATGCTCTAATAAAGATGCTACTAAATATAATAAAAGTTATTATTGTATCTAAAACTTTCATTAAAATAAGGAAGAGATGTAGTGTTTGTAGATTATATAGTTCTGTCGTCTCACACGCCGCGCGCTGTAGTATGGTGGGGGAGCGGGGCATACAGCCCGTCCCACACCCACTCTGTTTGGAACCACGAAGCGGGACGGACGCGCGTGCGGCGAGTTGGGCAGTGAGCCGATATAAAGTTAAGTGCACGAACAGTACAGTAACTATAAGCGCTTGGCTTTATGCGAAAAGTACTAAAATTCCTGTTATCTTACATAAGAAGTCGTAAACAGATACAATTAATTAATCTAAGGAAAACTTAAGTGTCAGATTCACGGATTGTTAAACGTGGAGTCCTACAAGGGAGTACACTGGCTCTCTTATTATTCCTCATGAATTAGGTTACCATTACCATCAGAACTAATTAAGTTAAGTCGGTGAATATGACAGTAAATATGTAATGGTATTGACGAGCAATGTTCTCACAGTTACTCTCAAATTTTTTAATTGACAGCACGGTTGACGTAGTGACTGTTGCGCTGTGTGTCGCGGGTTTGACTTCCGCACGGAACAAATATTTGTATTGTCTACAGGTATTTGTTCCGTGTTTGGCTGTGTCATTGTGTGAGTTTAAATGTTTGCAGACTCACCCACGGTGCAAATGAAATTCCAAGCAAGAGCCATGGTAAAAAAACAAACTCAAAATTAGCTCCTAAATTTTTCACAGTATTTTTAAAAAGCAAGAACAGACAGTCATACAGTTTGTCTCATAGATTTTATCATCCACGTACACATATTAAATTATCATTTAATCAAAGTAATCCTAATTCAAAGTCTATTAGCAGAGCAAAGCACTGCATTGAAAACATCAATGATGTTAAATGTTTACATTATAACGGGATATTTTAAATATCTATCCGCAATAACATCAGTATATCCAGGTGCTTGCAAAAGCACAGAAATATCGGAAACATGGTAAATATCACGTTACAAGTGTTAATAATATTAATAATGTTTATTTTTGTACAGGTACTTATTTAAAGTTATTTATGTTTTTTCTTCAATCGCAGCCAGTATTTCTGCCCGGTTAAAGGCGATATATGGGTGACTTATTAAAATCAACAGACTCTCACTAACCTTTCGGAGATTACATAGTATGATATTATTTTATGTTATAATCAAAGATAACATCATTAATTTGCACATGACGAACCATTCACTGTTGAGCCGTAGAGTGAGAAAGTCGTGTTAACTTAATATGCATCGTTTGATAAATCTTGTTGTGTTGTGCGCGTGCGTCAGTGTGAGCGTATCTCACGTGTTGAGTCATACTACTAACGACCTTGCCGATACAGCCTCAGACCAAATCTCCGACATTGTAAATCGAGAACCGGACGCTAAAATCAGTTCATTAGAGGTTATAATTGAGTATATTGTATCTTCAAGTTCAAATGGTGTTGTGAGTGTAAACAGATATAGAAGAAATGTTATATACTCAGATAATTGTCCTAGAAATCAAGTTAGACTAGCAGACAGGTGTTTTACGTGCAAAGAGTAAGTATTTTTAATTTTCTTATATGTGTATTAACTTCCTGTATCATTTTTTGATTCGAGGCTCTGCCAGTCAACTTTTGGGTCAAATAGGACACCGTGTAGTAGAGTACAAATTAAATAAATAAGGGGAATAACATTTTGTTAATTCATAACATAATTATTAATTCATGTAAGTACATAAATAGGTACATACGTATACAGATAGAATTAAATAATAATAAGTCTTAAATACGAAAAACTTTATAATTACTATGACTAATGGTGACTTGATTGTGAGCAATTGAGTCCAATTCTAAAAAGTATTTCCGAAAATTATAAAATGACAAAATGGTTTCAAAATGGGTTCTTCTCAAATGACATTCCTAAGGTCGTCTGACAGAAAACCTATTGATAAGTCGACCATCTACGTTTCTATTCTTCTTACTGAGGCACGTAGAATGACAGATACAATAACTAAGCATAACTAATTAAATATTGTTTTGTACCTACGTTTTCTTAGTAGATTTGAGTTGATGACGGTAGGTACTAATAGTTAATGATCAAGGAAAAACAAAGACAGATTATTATTTAGAAGAGCTAACCAGCAAGTCTTGTACTTGTTGTCATTTTGGCTGTGTTTTCTCAGCATTGGTTTTTATTAGCGACAGCGCCTATAAAACTTGAGTTCGTTCGTGCACGACCATTTGCTGTTGACCTTTTACTGATTGAATTGGGAACTAATGCACCCTTCTGAAACTGAGGTAACCTAAACATGTGAATCATATACACTTGTGTCTATATAACCTGCACTGACTCAACGGTCTTCATAATAGAACGTAGGCATAGATTGTTTCCCACTGTGCGTGGTTTTACGGCGGCTACGGTCAATTAAGCTTCGCACCTACCATCTTCCAATGGTTTGTATCCTATGCATATGTGTTGTTTTCGTCTGAAATCATCAAAATATTACTGACACTCAAGTTTTATATTGCCAGTTTTACTCTCATTGTTTGACTGTATTGTATGAACAGACTTATGTCCCGCAAGAAGTGTCAATATTCAACAAGTGAGCTCAGACTTACATAGGTATGGGTTATGGCAGATATAAATGACGATTGTATGTCGCCCGCGGTATCTCTTTCGAAAAACCCGCAATCCCGACGGACGCAGCCCCGACGACGGTGGTGGGCTACACTCTAAGTCCATCAACGAAGATACGGGCTCGTCCGAAAGTACTAAGTTACTTTGAAATGATCCAATTATATTGGATCATTGTCACGGTGTTAGTCACTGTTCAATCGTGTTGTCACTCTTTTTTAGTTAAGACACCTTACTAAATCTATGTCCGTAAGTGATAGAGATCAGAAACCATCCGTATCTTCAACCGATCTACAGATTTCGTGCTTATAGGGTAGACCTCCTGAGCCTTTTTCCATGGTCTCCCAAATCGAGAGAGTTGGTGCTAGTAATCTACGAGAACACGCATCGCGATCGTAATAAGACATCTTGAAAAATGAAAACAATAATGACGTATTATTATCTGAATAGTGTACACAGGGTTGTCATCTTTACGTTAATGAAAAAAGTATCGTATCCTCGTTCTTAAGAGTGAATCATTGACCGCATGCATTGAAAAACAGTTGTTATTCTTCATTTAATTATATACTATATATTACTTTACGTGTACACAACTGCGCATTCGTATACGAATGCGCAGTTGTGTACACGTAAAGTAATACGTGGCAATTACACAAAATTAAATGAAGAATAATAACTGTTTTTCAATGCATGCGGTCAATGATTCACTCTTAAGAACGAGGATACGATACTTTTCACTCGAGTTAGTCATCTTGCGGTTAAAGATATTTTAACATCAATAATGTGTATTTATAACTTCTTCTTCGTGTCCAATTTGTCACGACGACGTTAAGTTTTATTTTCCTAGAAACATTTTCGAACTAATAAATATTAATGGCGAGCGTTTTAAGGCTATCAAAATGCAGCCATGCGGACAAAACAATTAATTATTTTTTCCAATTTTCCACAAATATTTATTGACCCAAAAGTTTTCAGGCAGAGATCGCCCAGGCTGTTTGATTTGGGGCTCAGGAAATATCCTGCCCATATTAATATCATGGTCCATAATTTCTAACTGCCATCTTTTCAAATTAAATATTTCACCATTACGCATACGCCTAAACACATATTTAAGCATAATCAGCCTTGTTCCTACTGCTGCGACTCCAGCCTCTTCTCTACGAGAGGGAGTGGGCTATAATCCACCAAGCGGGCCTAGTGCTTAAAAACATAGCAGTGATAATTTAAATTTGAATATCCGTTATTTGTTGTGTGTAAAACAATAATGTAACTAAAACAAATATTTTCAAGATCAAAGTTCCGTGCTGCAGTATGATATCGCAATTTATTCTTTCACTTCTCTCTTTAGACATCATGGTCTAAAGTGACAGTAGATAACATTTTCATATTTGCGAGGCATTTGCAAATATGTTCGTAAGTTTTAACTTTTCAAATGATAACATTGTTTGCGTATATCAAAGTGAAGATTTATTAGACTGGTTTTCAAATAAAAGTGTACCCACCTAATATTTATGACGTTTTATTTTCTTCATGGTTATCGTAATTTCACTAATACCTGTCACTATTTAATTTACTTTTTTTTGAAAAACCTAGACAGATGATACTCAAATGTTTATACCACCCCCTATATTCTTTAGTGTCGTTATGGCTATCAACTTAGTGGTTAACAACTCATTAGTGTCTCTCCCTAGCAATTCAAGTTTCTAAATAAGTTTTTTCTTTATTTGCAGTTATGAAAGAATCACAGAAGAAGATTGCCCTCTCAAATGACAACAAGCCACGACCTTGTAGCACCCATACCTGCTGTTACACACTATCACTATGATGTTACTTGGAGAAAAAATATCAATACTGGACTATCTTAATTTACTAGAAAACTTAGTATTGTCCTTTGTGGTTCGAGTAGGCCAAATATTTCGTGAACGGGTATTTATAGCATTAAATATTTATTTTAGTGGATTACTGCCACTTTGAGAGCTTTACACAGCTATGAGAGAGGAGAAGCTGTGCCTTTTTACAACACATGTGCAAGGAACCTGCCTACCTAGACGGTGAAGATGAGCTAGGATATCAAGCTATATCCACAAGAGCTCAGTGATGTGGCAAAGCGAGTAAGATGTACTGTGAAGAGGCACTCTTTTGTACTAAAATGAACTAAGTTGAGTAACTTTCTACTAGAGCCAAGCAGAACTAAGAAAGCAAAACCAATTGTTAATATCAATCATAATATGCACGGCTAGTCAAAGGCCATATTTTACTCTTCACCGCTACGGTTCACCGTTCTTGTGCAAATGCAGCGTGACACAAACCTGGAACTCCTTGCCAAAACGATTCGAGATCTTATTTAATTTGAATGGCCCACGTTCATGTCTAGCAGGACTTTACCCACGTGTAAGGTCTTGTGCATTTACTTATTTATTAATCGAGGACTTGTTAAAGTGTAATTTAATCTGCGGCCACGTTAATGGTAAAGTCAAAAATATATTGAATAGATTAACATAAATTACTGTTGAACAGATTATATCATTCCTGTTTAAAGTTATTGCGCATAGCAGATTCCTCTTTTTTCTGTTCTGTGAAATTAACAAACAAATTAAAGAACTGATTTGAATTCAAACGTTTTGTTTCATTTATGAATTTTCTAACAGGAGAAGCTCGTTGCTAAATAATAACAGCCACTTGGGTCGATCATCAGTTTAGGCCAGCGCTTGCCATGGTTGGCCGGACCATGAGTGAGCACCCACTACATACTGAGTTACCTCCGAGCCTCGGAAAGCACGTTAACCTGTTGATCCACGCTGTCAATTGTAGAACATTGACAGTCGTTACAGGTATTCAGTAGACCGAAAGTCTGACAGCCAATGTTACCAAGGAACATCGTAAAACACAGTACTAACTGGGTTGTGGAGGCCAAATACGCTGTCACTGCATGTAAAATACTGGTAAAATTCATCGGCATCCGGTAAGACTGGAAGCCAACACCAATATACCTAGTTGGGAAAGGCTATGAAAATAATTATGCATTTTCAAACATATTTATGAGCAATTAACAAACATAAGTAAATTATTGATACTGGATCTTCGGTTGATGAGGTATAACAATGTGATAAGGTCATGGGTTCAATTCCCAGGTCAGCCAGTGTTATTGGGTTTTTCATCAGAAATTTCTCAGCAGCGGCTATGGAGTCGATTGCCATCAACTGGACACAAAACCAGACTCAGCAACTACTTACGTGAAATTCTTGATAGGATTTATGGAATCATTAGACCAACACTAGTCGTAACATTACGGTCTACATTTTAATATCATGAATTTAATAATAATTTATAATAATAATAATTTATTCAGGTTCACAAGAAAATTGTAGTACATGAGGAATTTACAAAGTATGCAATAATAATAATTATAGATGTATAAAGACGCGTTAATTTTATTGTACAAGCAAGGCCCAAGATAATAGAAAAATCTTTTTGTGTATTTAAACCGAGTTTGTGGAACAGTACAAATCATATCTTTCCGTCGTTTGGTAATATTAATAAGAGGGGTTTTTAAATGTTGGAAAAGAATAGTTTGAAATGAAATGAAATGTTGCCTTACGTTGAGGACCACACAATTTTTATAAAGTTCTACTGTCGGAAACAGAATAGGTCGAAATGTTGCAACCTTCAGTATAGCCCTGTGGGCCACTTCCAACAGTTTAAGGGCGGTTTTTGTGGCGCCACCCCAGCAGCTGATACAATAAGTGATTATTGATTGGCATAAGGCGTAGTATACATTGCGAATAACAGACTGCTTGGCGACGTGTCGAAGGGTTTTAAAAATATATATAAGTTTTCCGAACCTGCCTCTTACCAAATCAATATGGATTTTATAATTCAGGTATCGATCTAACGTTAGACCCAGGTACCTAATACTATCGACAGTTATAATGGATGAACATTGACGTGAGTGTAAAAGAGTATTGTTACATGAGTGAGCCTTTATAGTGATAAGAATGTCAGGTTGTGAGGTCGCTGAGACAGAGAACGTCATCAATTTCGTCGTAGATGTGTTAAGCGTTAGAGCGTGGGATCGAAGCCAGGTAAAGGCAGAATCAAAACCACATTGCGCAATAATCTGAAGTTCCGACCATGAGTTAGCAAAAAAGGTAAGAGCTGTATCATCAGCAAAAGACACAATTTTTCATTTGTAATATTATTATTGCAAAGGTAATTTAAAAAGACGAGAAAAAGCGTAGGACCGAGTATACTACCCTGCGGCACACCATAACAAATCGGGAGCTCGTCACTAAAGTGGTCACCAATTTTCACCATATTTTGTAATCTGTTTGTAAGATAGCTTTTAAAAAGTCCAAGCTGTTGACCTCTGACGCCTGCTCTCTCAAGTTTAAGTAAAAGGGTAGAAATTGGAACGGTGTCGAAGGCCTTAGCGAGATCGAGAAATACCGTAAGCACCTTCTTGCGACTGTTTATTTTCTCTACTATGAAGTTTGTTAGTTCGTGAACTGCATCACAGGTTGACTTTTTTTTCCGGAAACCAAATTGCTGAGAAGAAAATACATTATTATTTTCAAAAAAATCTACTAACCGCTTATTGATTATTATAGGCGCTCAAGAATCTTTGAGAGAGCAGTAGTACCGCTATGGGGCGATAGTTATTGAAAGAGTTTTCGTCGCCACCCTTAAAGAGAGGATGTATAATAGCTATTTTTAAAGATGACGGAAAGATAGCAGTCTCAAAACAAAGGTTAAATATGTGATTTAAAACTGGTGCCAGAATTTTAGAATATCTTTTAAGGACCACAGGAGAGATACCATCCCACCCAGTGGCCGCAGAGGATCTTAGGGACTCAATTACAGATTGAACCTCATCAATATCCGTGCGGAGCAATACAAATGATGACGAAGAAGAGTTAGTATCAGAGCAAGGTAAAGTCGGTGATATGTGGTCGTTGATAATAATATCAGCAAGTTTTTTACCCATGTCAGCAAAGAACTTGTTAAGATCATTGCAAGACTGAGAAGGAGTGCCAGAGTGTGTAAGTAGTTGTGTAGATGCATATTGTTGTTTTTGTGTGTTTGTCAAAACCCAAAGGACCTTTACGTTTGTAACGTTTATAGGACATTTCAAGTGTGACATTATTAGGCGAATGTTTTAGTCTTCTGTGTAGCAAGTCTCTGTGTCTCATACACCGCAACAAACCTGGAGTGATCCAAGGTTTGAGGATCTTCTTGTTAGATGGTATCTTTTTGATGGAAGAGTTTTCCGAAATTGCATTAGTTAAGAGGCTAACCAAAGCATCAGTAGCAACATTGGAGTCCGACATAGAGAAGATGGGTGTAAAGTCTAGAGCCACCATAGTTTAATCCATGGCGTCAAAGTCAATTTTGGTGATGGATCTAACAATGTTACCATGTGTTTTTTTATCTGAAATGCACAAAAAGGAAGAACAGTGATCAGTAAGAGTCGTATCAAAGACTAGTGAGACAGACGGCCTCGTGGTTTTTAATAATAAATGGTCTAGGCAGTTGTTTCCTCTGGTCGGAAGAGTATGGGTAGGAAGAAATCCGTGAAATGCAAGAGTGTTGAGGTAGTCATGGGAGCGAGCGTCAAGTGACGTCGGTTTTATATCGATATTAATGTCACCAGTTATAGCTACAGTAGTGACATTGGAAAAAGTGGAAATTAAATCATTAAGAGAGGATAGAAAATTATCAATGTTGCTTATCGACGGCGGTCGGTAAATGCATAGAATGGCAATGTGAGACCCCATCCTGATCGGTAACCCGGTGGCGGAACTACCAAAGCAAAGTTCCTCACAGGTGACAGTAAGGCTGGACCTGACATAGACCACAACACCATCACTTTGATTCATGTTCTTGACAGTGCTGTACTTATTGAAGTTTTCAATGTCAGGAATGTGGTGATTGCTCGAACATAATAACCAGCACTCCGTCAAGACCAAAATATCGCAATCCACTGAGAGGCGTTGTATTAGAGTTTGTAGAATTTGATTCAGTAACTCATCGTACGACGCTTGAAAGGCAAAAATTACCAAGTGATTCATTTCAGCCAAAAAAAAAAGTGATTGTGAAGTGATTATTATTACGACGCAAAATGACCAAGTGACATTGTGATGAATGCATCACAATGTCACTTGGTCATTTTGCATCGTAATAATAATTCCAAAAAGTTAATTTTAAAAAGTAAATGGAATTAATATATTTTTTGCAATAATCGTGGTTTGTATTCGTTAATCTATAAGGAAAAATAGTTCGGTTTCGTATTGCTGTTCCACTTTGTGCATGTGCTAGTGACTGCTTAGGTACCTATCGATCATCGCCTGATTTCCCTGCTGAAGAAAGTAAGAATGACATCTCCCACAAAATATGTCTAGAGACCTTAGGAGATATTATGCTACTGTATATTTATTATTTTTCTTTTTTTCATGCACTTGTAACTATTTTCTTTCTTATGTAAAGTAAAAAATTGTGAAAGACAACCATAAACCTACTCTTCGACGTAGTTAGATATTACACATACAGCTACGAATGCTTTATAATTTTTGGAACATTGGCACATTAATTTATCATGTAGAGACCCACAAAAGCAAAAGAAAAGTAAAATGTAATGATTCTTGAAAGAAAGAACAGAATCAGAGGGAAACCCGAACATTAGAATTGTTTATAAATAAAATGAGCAGTTTAATAAATTCATTAGTAAGGTTTTTATTTTCATATTTTGTAACAAGAGTAATTAAGTCGATGCAGTCTTCTAAATCAATAATGCACAGTTTAAGTGCATTGTCTTCCTAATCACATACTGGACACTTATGTCATTTCCCGTGAGATCAGTATATCTAAAAAGAACTTGGAAAATGTTAAAAAATTCGAAATACATTAAAAAAAGGAACAAGAGACACAGATGGAAAGTTACGGAACTGCCATGAGTAATACAATAACTTAAGATATCATCATCAGCCTTATATGTTTCCACTGCAGGGGACTCAGGCCTCCTCTCTAGGAGGGGGATGGGCTATAATCCAACACGCGCGCCCAGTGCGGGTTGGTAGATGTCACACATGTCTTCGAAATTTTTGGTTCTAAGACATGCCGGTTTCCTCACGATGTTTTCCTTCACTGTTTTGAGAGCAGCAGTGATGAAATAAATTATACAAAGTTTTGCGCCTGTTTGGGTTCGAACCCACGACCTACTGTTCATAAGTCGGGGCCGACACCACTGGGCCTTTGATTGATGTCAAAAAGAAACTACACGCGGGCACAATCCAAGGGGGGGAAGGAAATAAAAGCATGTCGGGTAATACTCACGCTTCACAGGTCTTGCATCGTCCATATAAATAAACAAGACCTTTTCCACACGGGCATCGTGTATTTATAACGTACTGTTTGTTAGCTCCGATATTAGTTGAAGTATCAGGGCCCCGAGTCTGCTATTCAATAGTGTCAGAATGGTCGATCATTGATCTCATAATGGTTGATTTACGACAAGCCAAAAAGTACCTTAAGTCGACAGGCATAAGGTACTTTTTGGTTTGTCATCAATCAACCATTATGAGATCAATGATCGACCATTCTGACACTATGGCCACTATGGGCCCTGGTTGCTCGGGTGCTGAGATGTCAAGTGGTTGCGCCGAGCAAAAGGCGACGAGCAACACGACGATAACCACAAACATTTTCAGAGTATTAAGTAGCTGCATGGTTGCAAATAACTGTCGTGTTTGCTACTCGACTGCTGTGAACGGAATGCACTTCCTCTATACTTTTGTTATTGATTGATTAATATTCTTACTAGAATATCCGATTTTGTACCTAACAGGATAATGTTATTCGATTAGGTTGTTTTTTTTGTAGAGAAAAAATCTCTTATCAAGAGCCTCATTATGAAATTTTGAACTAAGTTTTACCTCCTTAAGCAAAAACAGCCTAAAACGTTCCCACTGCTGAGGCTCAGGCCTCTCTATGGTAGAGAATGGGATGTAATCTACCACGCGGGCCCCGTGCGTGTTGATAGACGTCACATATCTTTGAATTTTCAATTCTAGGCAATTCTAGGTTGCCTCACGATGTTTTCCTTCAACGTTTTGAGATCGGTGGTGATGAAAAAATTACACAAAGTAATTCACCTACCTGGGTCGGAACCCACGGCCACGACTAGACACGATACGACTAATAAATAGTTTTACCAGAGCAGATACCTACGTATTGCCGCCATGATCGTAGGTAATTGTTTTGATTGATATGTAAAATCATTAATAGATTTTAGTAGTGCTCTGTTCGAATAAGAATAAATGAATTACTAATAACAGGACGTCGAAGTCAAACTTATTTTTATAATTTGTATTATTTGTTTATTATGTTGGTTTTATTTATTATCTAGAGGTATTATTTGGTGCCACTGGGACTGTTCAACAGGTTTCAGTACGTGGAAGTTTGTTTTTTCTCGTAACAGATGAATAACCAATTATTATCAAGATGGAGACATAATATTTTAACAAGCATTTTGTTAAAATATTATGTATTTGATGAGGTATCTAAAATTATAATAAAGGTAGGAAATAGTAGATTAATGTTATTTTTTTTTTTATGAATGTATGACAGGCATTGAAGACTTGGTACACACGGCTACACATCAAGCTATACAAAACCAGTATTATCTGATCGTTCATTGTGCGAAAAGATCTAGTAAAGTGAGGCCAAGATTAACTGGTTTTGTATAGCTTGATGTGTAGCCGTGTGTACCTTCATCTTGACGCTAACCCCATTAATTGCGCTGTTAAAGATTTCATTGCTGAAACACCTATCGATTACTACTACGATTGGATATTATAGACGCGTGTCCTACCAGGCTTGTATATATTACTGCCTGTTCGACTAAGAATTTGTTTCTATGTTTACTCAATGTCCGTCACACACAACATAACATCACGCCTGTTATCCGCAAAGGGTTTGGCAGAGGTGTACTTAATAGTACATCCACATTTCACCAGATATGTATAATCTCCTTTTAATAGGGGGCGAGCCTATTGCCATAAAACGGGCACAAAACTAGACTTCATGGCTGCTACTGAAAAATTCCTGATGGAAAACCTCAATAACTTGCTTGTCTCGGGAATCGAACCCAAGGACCTTATGCTCAACAGTCTCGCTGCAAACACTAGACTAACGAGGCAGACTCATGTTCGTCACACATGACTGATCATTTAAGACATAATATTGTGAAGACGAGAATTTAGCATCTTTTATAAGCTCATTTTTTGCGTTTCACGCTAAACTTTACTCATCACGGGCTGTTAGATGAAGAAAGTGCTGAAATTATATCAGACGACATCACTTATTGTGCTAACATCGTCATTCGCGGTCGCAGATATAGGTACGATCGAAGACAGTTCCGCCTGATCATTTAAAAGAAAATCGCCTAAATCGTGCCGAGGCGCTGCCACGGGCTAGCGAGCGATTCTATTTCTTGAGTGCAAGCAAAAATGAGCTTAGTGGTGATCAGGCGCATAAGACCGCCATAGTACGTAACTTTGTATTGAAAATACAATTTATTATAGTACCACTAAATAAGGAAAATCATGGACTGTGGCATAATGCTTTTAAGAAGAATAATAAATGATAAAGAAAATATATAATTCAAATGCTCTTTATTTATTATTAAATAGGTACTATGTGACAAATGAAATAGTACTTTAGGAACTATAAGCAAATACAACAAAGTCAATATAAAAGTCTACAGTGGTTCTCAGGAGAGTATTCAGTTATCTTCTTCATTGGTTGACAGCATGTTTTTTATTTTTTTTATTCTTCGATTTTTTTACCCTTTTATTTTTTCTGTTCCTATGGCATATCGGACAAGAGTCTGCCCCGGTGAGATCCTTATACCTAAAAAATACAAATAATAGTGAGAAAAAGTAAAGGTAAACGTTAACGTTACTATGTATTTAAATCGCTTTATTTTTTTTAAATTAAACCTGAATACCGTCTGTCTGTCTTCTCATGACTTGGCGGATAAACAGATTTCTATTAAATATTGCTAACAATAATATGTAAATCATAATCCATATCAATTTTCATTCTACTCGGGGGTAAAAGTTAGTATAAGTAGTTGCTGCCAGTTAAGAACACAATAGGTCATTGACCAACCAACATTTATAAGTTCGTAACTTTGAAATCCAAAACTAATCCTGTTCATGGCAACTGTTTTTCGGTTGACTGTACTTCACTTGTTATTGTGTCAAAAAGGGGATCAGAACGGAATGATAAATTACAGGGGATCAGAAAGGAATAAACAAAAGAAAAATATTGGCAGTGGATCGGTTTGGGGGATCAGACCGGAATAACTCGTTCATGTCTTGAATCGTCGTCTATCGTGATCTTCAATTTTTATCTAATGAAAAACGACACACGGTTTATTTGTTATGGTTCGTACGAAGAGTTATAAGGGCAATTATCGCTATTGCGATCTTAATTGGCAACAACTATACAAACAATCTGCAGTGGGACACTTACTTTTTACAGGAAAAGCATTTTGTTCTCAGCCAATATTTACCACTTGGGCACTGCACCTGGCAGGCAGAGGGGACTACTATTATAGATTGTCTTTTAAACCTTTCATTATCAACACTGTCTGGTTGATCAGGACATTCTGGGCGAACTTCGTCAGGCCTCATATCAAAATATCTGAAATAAATATAATAAATCACAGAATATAAAATGCTTTCCATAGAAGGGCTTGTCAATTATTAGTTACCATTATAACCAAGGCTAATTATAATATTTTCGCAAATGACGTTACAAAAATATATGACAATGAATGTATGATACCTGGGCCCTAACCTAATTCCATGGTTACTATTCAAAAAGCAACTTTCATTATCATTCGATAGGGATTTTTAAGTAGAATATTAGTTTCTATTTTAGTCAACGTTTTTGTTCTTGGGAATAATTTTTGATGTACACTTGACTAACACAAACTAGTAGTTTAATCATTACAGTCAAGTACTTACGTTTCGCAGGAAACACATCTAGTTTTCAGCCAAACTTGGCCACTTGGGCATTTAACTTGACTGGACACTTGTATCATAGATTGTCTTTTCACCCTTACATTATTTGCACTGTCTGGTTGATCAGGACATTCTGGGCGAACTTCGTTAGGCCTCATATCAAAATATCTGAAATAAATATAAAAAATCACAGTTATGAAATGCTTTCTATAGAAAGGCTTATCAACAATTTATTGTTGTTGAGATCGTTACATTGGTATACATAAACAGTTAGTAAGTAAGCATGAGTAAAGTGAGATAATGTGAGTAATCAATACAAACTGAGAAATTACGGTAAGATACTTACGTTTCGCAGGAAACACATCTAGTTTTCAGCCAAACATGGCCACTTGGGCAGCCGGAACCTTTCATAAAAGCTTGTCTCTTCACCCTTTCCTTATTTGCGGTAGTGTTCGGGGGACATTCTGGACAAGAGTGATAGCCCGTGAGATCCACATACCTTAAATATTAAAAAAAAATCGTAAGAACATTCACCGATGAACTTAAAATACTATTATACTTATGGTTTTTGATTAAATGTTTAATACATACTTAAATAATATTAATCGTTTCGGAAAACCTTCCCCACACTAGGATTTTCTCCTGTATTCTATTAATCGTTGTGGAAAATCTTCCCCACACTAATAATTTCTCCTGTATTTAATTGTAGGTCCGATTACAAAGATTTAAACTGACATACACAAACACTCAGACCCGGAACAACTATCTGTAGGCCATACAAATATTTGTTCCGTGCTGGGATCGAACCCGCGATACGGAACTCAGCAGTTATTCGCTCAGCCACTGCGCTAACCATGCTATGAGTAAAAAAATAACATGTTTTTGTTCGCAAATTTCTATGAAATTTTGCAGCCAGAAATATGCATTACCGTGTGATACTTTCAGAATCGCTGCAGGCGGGTCAAACCTTATGAAAAACTTAGTAGAAAATAAATTACAATCAGATACTTACTTTTCACAGGTAACACATCCAGTTCTCAGCCAAACTTTATCACTTGGGCACCGGCATGGATATCTTACTATATTTTGTCTCCTAA
Source organism: Diarsia mendica (assembly GCA_949316265.1). NCBI lineage: Eukaryota > Metazoa > Arthropoda > Insecta > Lepidoptera > Noctuidae > Diarsia > Diarsia mendica. The sequence goes on from OX438899.1 coordinate 20,791,323, forward strand.
CCCTTACATTGTTAGCTTTTGGTTGATCAGGTCCTGAGCTGGCAAAAGGTTCCGCCAAACACAACGCAGCGAGCGACACGACGATCACAACAATAATTTTCATGGTGACAGTGGTAGTTCCTCCCGTACTCACTACTCGACCCATGAGAACCGACTGTCCCAAATCAAAAACTATTTCAGCTTTTATACTAATACGACCAGTGACAAGTCCTGTCGTAGGTACTCACTGCTTGACCGAGGAGAACCGAATGTGCAAAACCAATAAATTATTCCAGGTTTTATACCCTTATAACGATCCGTCGTTAAGTTCCTGGTGATTCATTAAAAACCAAGTTCATATGCGCACGTAATTTAGCTAAATTATGAACAATGTAACAGGTAAAGTATCAAAAAAAACCTAGTCATGATTTTTCACTTTTACATGTTAGTATCAATGGTTGCAATGTGTGAAAAAATTAACAGAAATCGTGTGCCAAATAAAAGAAAATCTAAAAGTCCTTAAATTCATTATTTTGCAAAAAAAACTTGATAAGTGTTAGTGGTTCGTAATTGTAAAGTGTTTAAAAGCTAGCTTGTAAGTTTGTGTTTCTATTAATGCCTCCGTGTGGTCGAGTGGTTTAGGCGTTTGCCTTATGACCCGGTGATCGTGGGTTCGATTCCCCACGGGATGCATACTTTGTTAAAGTTGTTTCCAATTTGAATCACCCGATTGTCCGATAAAAAGATGATTGCGTGATTCGGAAGGCACGTATAAAGCCGGTGATCCCGGCCGCCAAATGGCGGTCGTCAAACCATTTAGAAGCCCTTGAGGCGGTTTAGAAACTAGGACACTAGGATGTGTGGGGTCGTTACACCTTACTGCCCACAGGATAAGAAGAAGAAGTATCTATATAAATAAAAAGAGAAGTCCTGACTGACTGATTGACTGTCTGACTCATCAACGCCCAGCCCAAACCCTTGGACCTAGAAATCTGAAATTTTGCCTTTATAATGTAGACAAGGAATAAGGAAGGATTTTTCGAAATTCAACCCCGCGCTGGCCAAGCACTAAGGGAGTTAAATAGGGGATGAAAGTTTGTATGGAAAATCGTTATTTTCACGCGGGCGAAGCCGCTGGCAAAAGCTAGTTGTAAATAAGACAGCAAAAAAAATGGTAGAGATTGAATGGTAGAGTATAATTTGTTTATGGAAGACTGGAAGTATAGAAGATGATATTGGCGTTCTTGTTGATTTGGTATGCATAGATGGTATCTATTGATTACTTTGATTAGGCTTTCAATTAAATAAAATGGTCTTGGTCGTGGTAATTAAGCCAAATCTTTTTCTTTTATAAACTTATAATGGGCTTAAAAAGACCCTAAACGAAGCCGAAGCCCATTTGTTCAGCCTTATTACGATCGTATTTATGTTCTGGGCCCGACCTAGCAATCTTCAAGTTACAAAGATTTATAAGAGGTCAAAGTTCCATCATATTGACCAGTTTTATTTACATACAAGTTTTTAAGTTTTCAACTACTTATACTTATTATACAAATAATTACTTAATAAAAAATAATAATTAGGTATTGACGTTCCGGGCCTTCACTTCTGCTTATCATGTTTTAGTAGCAGCGATGCTTGAATATTTTTTTTCGCTGAATAAAAGGCTACCGCAAATCTCAAATCCAAGCGATTTTCGACTGGTATAGTGGTCAAAAGCGAGTATGAGGACATGGGTTAGAAAATTCCCTGCAAGTGTTTCTGAGTTTTTCGACAAGGAAATTCTCTTTAGTAGCTTCGAAGTCTTTGATTGCAATATAGGCTCACCTCGTATCTCATGGGACTTAGATATAACTAGCGAAATGTGGGTGTACTATTAGGGTAAAACGGTTGATTTTACAGAAAAATGCCAGATACATTTTTTGTAGATAATTACTAGAAACAATATTATAATGACCGCTATTGACCTACGAGCAATAGGTCGCTAGATATTTGCGAAAAACTGATTATCGTGACCTTTGGACCTTGATAACTTCTTTAGCCGACACAATATAAATGTCAATTTTTCACATCTTCATTACAATACCGTAATAAAGGTATATACAAAAACCTTAGCCCACTAGGAATTTTTCCGCAAATAAAATCTAAAATTACTGCTGCTGTCTTTTATGTATCAGATGTTGGGCCACAAAAGGGATGCATGGAATAAGGTATTTACATGGGTCTACGTTGATAATGCTAAAATGGAATTAGATTAGTAATGTTATGCATATTTGCAGTGTTCGTTCATGCCGTTAGTTTCTGAACTTAAGTGACCGCTACGATAACATTACTGACAATGTGCTGACACAACCACTTAGTAAGTTACTAATTGCAACGGTAACCATAATTCATGTCCGTGGTGAGTGGTGGTGATTTAGTCACCTGAATTCTACAAGGAGGTAAATCTTCCCGTCATAAAACATAAAATACTAAGAAACTATTCCAAAGATATATTTTATTAGATACACGAAACAAAAAAAAGCTTTTATACATGCATTGAAACAGGCTGTCCACGGTGTTATAGGAATCTGTTTAATTCCATTAAAAAAACAATCATTGTTGATGGTTTCTTAACAGATTACTCGAATCGGGCAAGACTCAGCGGCCGAGTCGCCTACTAAGCCCTTTGAAAAGACTACCTACACTAAAACAACCTCTTTCAATATGCAAGGTTTTTCCAGAGCAGTGTTAATTAAATAATTGTCCAAAGTGCACATGTAAAGTACCTACCTGGCTAAAAACATGATTAATTCTGAACTTACGAAAAACTGAATTATTAGGTATGTGTAACAAGCAGTCATAATGTGTTTGCGGTTGTTTGTCACGTGCTTGCTTAATTTTTAATTAATAATTTACGTTTATGAAGTTATACTGTACCTATAAGCTACTGTTATTAATTTATTTTACTATTTCTTATGTAGGTACAATCATTTATTTAAATTAATTAAAGCATATTTTTGCTACTACTTTTTTCTTTTCAAAACCCCATAGTGGATAGAAAATTATCACTATTCTAAAGATTGAAATAGATTTGCTCTTACTATTTAGGTTTCTGCTTAAAAGCTTCGTTCCCTGCTTGTGTTGATACAAAAAAAGCATTAGTTTGTATTCCACGCGGTGTTAGATAGGAAATCATTCGTTTTGTCAAATAAATGCTTGTATTGCCCTTTTTAGTAGGTAGATACTCAAGAAATCGATTAGTGTTTCTCCCTTATAAGTCACTACGGTTTATGTCTGAGTGGCAAATTGTTTTTAAGGTTCGATGAAGTTCTGGTACAGTAGACGAAAACATCTTGGTACTAAGAGTGACGCGGGCTCATACAATTAAAGTGCCGAACAGAACAGTACCTGCAGATTGTAGTACGCCAACTGGTTGTCATAAAAGGGTGATAACTATAAAATTACAAAACTACGATTCGTTAATTGCAAAAATCCTGAGAAAAACATCTATGGCAGACAGACATGAAAGCTTTAAAATAAAATAAAAGTCTTTTCTAAAAGACTTTTTTTTTTAATTGTTGTGCTTGCTATACCATTAGTGGACTGTAATAGTAATATCTGTAGGTATATTTGACTTAGGTAGATCCACCACCTTGTGTTCATTAGTCAATCTTCAAACCTCTGTAAGGTTTGAAAATTTACCTACTCTAATCAAAATAGTTTTAACACCTCGCGCGCCATACGAACACCATCTGTACGTAAAACAAAGGCTTTTTAATTGTGTCTATAATAAGGCACGTGAGGAGTTAATAATCATAAAGCTTCCTTTAAGTATTTCAAATAGACTCCGGGACCCAGGTTGACCGCAACAAGGAAAATCTCCTCAGGTGGAGATTCATTGATGACTGCTGCCCGGAAGTACAAATGTGACGCATTTCTACAAACGATGGGACACTTAATATCGTATCCTAAGTGTCGTGTTGAATGTTCTTCACATGAACTGATTGACGTTACTGAAGACACTGAACTAGCGGCTCAGTTATGGGCCAACACAATTTACATTGCCATCAACGTGCTAAAAAAACGATTATCATTTTTTAAGATTTGATCTTGATTTAAGATTGATCACGCTTGATGGAAAGCTAGAAGATGCCTGCTCACTCTAGCTTTGAAAGCAGAGGTGTTAGTTGAATAGCTTGATATAAAACCACCGCGGAAGATTAGTGCACAAGTGTATTTGCAGACAGCTTGCTCGTTTCCCTCACTCATAAAGTCTGTTATGACCGCAAGTAGGCAGACATAAACACACAAAATACTAGACTAAAACAGGTTTGAAGCTATTTTAGTAGCCACCACCTATCGGCAAATACATAAACAAACAAGTGACCGTCCTTGAATCAACACATACTTTCCGAAACCCGTTTGAAGCTTATAAATATGTAGATATACAGTAATGTCTGCACTATGTATATAAAAGCTTTATCGCGGCGCATCTTTCGACATTCGAGTGCTATATGTGAACACGTGAATATGAAGTGGTATCTTTTGTTGTTTGTTGTGCTTTCTGCATTTGTGACGTTAGGGTTGACCGACCCTGGAAAGTTTAATACACCCAAGAAGTGCCCTGTTGGACACATTCGTGTTGGGGAACATTGTTTCGCGAAAGGAGTGAGTTTATTTATTATTATACTAGTTGATGCCCTCGACTTCGTCCACGTGGATGTCGGTTGTCGCGACCAAAATTATTATTTTTATCCCCCCTTTGCAACCCCTTACAACCTTTTAGAAAATCGCATTATAAAGTAGCTTATGTCCTTTCTAAGACTCTAGACTATCTCTGTACCAAATTTTATTTGAATCGGTTCAGTAGTTTTGGTGTGAAAGTGCGACAGACAGACAGAGTTACTTTCGCATTTATAATATTACTAATTTGTATACAAATACATAGGATAAAAAGTAGACTTTGTAATTCACCAGGTCCCAGGCTACTTATTTGCCTTTTTTAATAATTAGTTAAATACTTTAGGCATAAAAAGTTTACAGTCAGACAGGTTATTTTTGCGTTCATACTAAAGGAAGGATTATTTTGTCACTAAAAACATACTTGGGTATGTCCAGCAAATATGACTTGGTTTATCGTTACTGTGACAAACGAAAACACTTTATTTGATGAATCCTTAAAGAAAATTTTAATTAATATCAATTAGGAGAAAAGTTATTGCAAAAATATATGTTGATCCCTAGACACTTTTGTTGTGGAATATTAAAAATAAAGATTTTACATCAAATATTTTCCTCATAATACAACTTCAAACTCGCATACCAGTTTAACCTTGTCCTTAAAATTAAACTGTTTAATTTAGATATAAATGTGTTAATATATTGATTCACGTGGCTAAACAGGTGCCTTCCTAACAAAAACATGTGAGAATTGTATATAATTTGGAAACTACGCACTGTGTCACCTTAGTTATTCATAACACACTACCTTTCGGTGTGTTAGTGCTTGTTTTTGATAAAGGCTGCGTCACATTTAATACTAAATTAGTCAAAACTAGAGTTCATTCAAAACAGGAAATCCTTTAACCGGTTAAAACTGTGATTGTTGTGACCTTTTGAAATACAACCTGTAGTAGTTATTCTATTATAACTGACGCATTCAAACATAATCATATATAGGTATATCTTAATAGAGTAAATGCATACTCACTAACAAAATCAATGTTGTGACTGACACCAGTCAGAAGCAGTTTTGACCGATTAACAGTTTTGACTCCAACAACTACATTCCTGAGAAACCGTTTCCACTGTGATGTGCAATTGTTATCGCAACCGATCTTGCGTATGCGCGAACTGTACTTTAATTTAAACAAGACACATCGAAATGTGTATGTGCAAAGTGTTATTCAATTTATACAAGGCACATCGAAATACGAACCTGAGAGTACACATACCAGTATTTTACATGAAGTAACTGCCTATCTGACCTTCGCAACCCCGTTATTACCTAGTACCTCTGCCTTAAGCCGGCTTTTGACTGTGGGACATATGTTATATCTTGAGATATAATATTTTATAGCTCGTCATACATTTTGTACGTGACCGTTCACACTGTGCTATAATATATATCTTACAGTATGAACAGCAATCGAGGTCAAATAACCCATAGTCAAAAGCCGGCTTTACTCTTCGGATGATGTCTAAAAAGTTTAACAACAGCTGAGGCTCCCCGTCAACGTCGTCGTTCGACCGGAAAAATATCCAAATTGAATCCGCTAAAAATTCATGTAGTATGCTATAATATAAGATTTACGCCTTACTTTAAAGTTATCAGTCTAACAACAATTTATTATCAAATAAACGTCTAATTTTATCATTTTATCAAAACACTAACACAATATTAATGTCTTTTTCAGAAACTGTGAAGCATGAAAATGATGGCACCTCAAAGTTTCGGAACCTGAATTGAACCATTGATAAACAACATTAAATATTTATATACCAATCCACGCGTGTGTTATTTAAAAAGGTCAAATAGTCTGTACGAAGTATTTTAAAAGTTATCTAGCCTGTTGCCGGCACAACGTGCCATTTGGCACACTTTTTTTTTGGGGCTTGCCGGCACATTGTGCCATTTGGCACATTTTGTCCGATCCTGTTACCGGCACAACGTGCCATTTGGCACACTTTTTTTTTGGGGCTTGCCGGCACATTGTGCCATTTGGCATAATGAAAACAAAGTAAAGACAATTAAAATAAAGATAAAAGGTGCCGGTGGGATAGGTAAAAATAAAGACAAAAGGTGCCGGTGGGGTAGGTAAAAATAAAGACAAAAGGTGCCGGTGGGTAGGTAAAAATAAAGACAAAAGGTGCCGGTGGGTAGGTAAAAATAAAGACAAAAGGTGCCGGTGGGGTAGGTAAAAATACAGATAAAAGGCGGCACCTTTTATCTGTATTTTTACCTACCTGAGTGAGTAGCTAGTAATTGGAAATCAAGTATGTGGTGACGGTAATATCATTGCACTCTACTGTCTCTCATAATAATAAGACTTCAAATAATAATGTCAAAGTTATGTGATATTTCTCGACAGCACGTAAAGCCAAGTCAGAGACCCATGAGCGCCATAAAAAGATTAGGCATTAACCACGCGCTAAAGCTGATAGAAAGAATAGCAATGTATGTAATCAAGGTTTATTAAAAATCTTTGATATTTGGCGACAATTAGAACGTTCATACTGATACCAACTTATTGTCCGACATGATTTCACAAATGTAGACCGGCCAAATACAGAAAAAGTACAATGAAAAATAAATATTCACACAATATATATATATATATTTTTTTTTCCTCTTAATTTGTCAAAATTATGCAAATGTTATTATAAAAGACGTTACGTCACGAAATATGTTGACCTTTGCGTGGAGATGAGTCGAACTTATTCGACACAGACGAGTTGAGAAAGTGTGGAGTGGTTATAATTATTCTACTGCAGTACTAGAGTAACCATACGAGGAATATGTCACAAATGGTTATACATAGTTATCACTGGTAGGGAAAGGACCTATCCGGGCGCAAAGGGCAAATGATTCCTCGTCAGAGTTCAAATACGGTAGAGAGGGTATCAGACTGCCTAAGGCTCCTCCCTCGCCCACGGCGGGTTTCAAACCCTTCCACCTTGGGGAGGTTTGAGAAGTCTGCCAGAATCTTTCTCATCAGCCTATAATGTTCCCACTGCAGGAATTTTTCTAGTCGTATGAAAATTGCATTCATGAGGATTTTCTTACGTATATTTAATTTATGTATGTCATCAGATTGATCTAAGTCACGGATGAACTTTCAGAGGCTCCAAAGAGCATAATATCAAACTGTTATAACTGGTGCATTACCATTGCAAATTGTGTTGTAGGAGCGAGAAGCGAAGGCTTCAAGTTTATCGGTCATGGGCGATATGCACATGATTTGCATGCTAATACTTTATGTATTTGCCCTTAAACATTCTAGACTTATTTCGTTTCGTATAATTTAATATTAGTAACCTAAAGTCGCAAAGATGCACGTGTGGTGATAAAATTCATACATGTAATATTGCTAAGATTTCTATACAGCATTTGACTCTAGCAAAGGCCTCTTTACATACAGAAAATTAACAAAATAAATGATCAGATCACATTATTTTGCTCACAGCTCAGAAAAAATACGGTTTTTAAATAACTAAAGCGCTACGAAGTGTCGTAGCAATCGTAGCAGTTCGTAGCCGTCGTAGACGTTAGTGAATAGCTGATGATTGTACACTAGTTTTGCCTACGGTTTCACGTAAGATTTTTTGGTTTTATTAATTAACTAGCGACCCGACCCGGCTTCGCACGGATCATTTATTCTACACATAAACCTTTATCTATTAAAAAAAATATCAAAATCCGTTGCGTAGTTTTATAGATCTAAGCATACATAGGGACAGACAGAGGGTAGCGACTTTGTTTTATAAATGTAGTGATAGTGATAATAGTAACATTGTTATTTTAGAGTATATAAAATTTAGTTTCTGGATTTTGGTAGTATATATATTTTAGTTAATAACTACGCTGCTTACTGCGTCGTCGTGATGCTCTTGACAAAACAGTAAACTTTATTTTCGTATCTCTTTCAACACAATTTATGTACATGAATAATAATTAATTAATACACGAAACAATCAAATAATTAAGTCAAATTGTCCTTCTTCTTTTTGAGTCGATAACTCTAATTTTGTCCGACCGGTACGTAGCAACCTGGATAGATCTTTCGCTTGCTTAATTTAAGTCCTTGAACGTGCAATTAGACGACGTGTCAATTAATCGAACGACGGGCAAGAGAGGTGCCAGCTGTGGTATGTCCAGTATTGGTACTCCACACTCGCACTGTATCTGAGATGGGATTCATCAACACCCTACTACACAACACCTTTCGTTTGTCCCCGAAATGTTAACTTTTTGACAGCACCTTTATGTCGTAGGAGTAAGGGTAATTTTCGTAGTTCTAACTTATGACTACCGTACCTGTATGGTGTAGGCGATGTGCCGCAACAGCAGCAACATGACGGGCGAGGCGAGCAGCACCAGCGCCAGGATAGCGACGCCGATGCCCAGCGTGCGCCGCGCCACCCACACTACCTCGCGCCCTGACGACCTGCACACATCATACCATCATTATTATCATCGGCACGATTCTTGAGCGCTGACGCAAAAGTGAGTTATTAGTAGTGTCCGACCGAAACACGATTTTCAGCCGAATCCGAAACCGTAACCGAACCTTCGGCCTTGGTCCCAGTTTCGGCCGAAACCGAAACCGAAACCGAAACTTATGAAATATTTATGGAATGTAAAATCTATTGTATTTTACGCATATATAGGTACACAGTGAACACGTGTAAAATATACTACTTTAATTGTTGCCAAAAATGCAACAATTAAAGTAGGTAGGTTTTATAAAATTTGTATTTATAAAATTAAAAATGTGAATTAAAAAAATTAAAAATGCAATTAACATATTTGTCAATTTAAAAAAAAAATAAGCACTACATTTTTAACATTACTATATTTGTTAGTAATTTCCAAAAAAAAAAACTAAGCACTTCGCATACTAAAGGGAAAAAATGTGACATGACTGATGCGATGCCGAAGGCCATTCACGCTAATAGAAAATATGTATATGAAACTTTTTCGTAAAAAAATTCTATTGGTCGAAATAACTTTTTTTTCTAATTATTTAATAAAAGAAGTACATCATATCATTTTCAAAGATGGTGTTTTAAGAAATAATTTTTTTACGAACTTTTTAAATTTATAATAATTAGTTAAGGTTTTAGGCGCTTTGCACATGGAGCAACTATTGCAGCAACGGCAACTAGCTGTTTACATATATTTCAATTGGATTGCGCACACATAGCAACTCGAGTTTCGAGTTCCGGCAATCGTCAACAGTTTTCAGTTGCTGCAATCGATGACTGAGTTAGTTGCTAATTGCCGCAACTCGCAACTGTTATTATACCGATATTTAAAGTTAGCGTAGACGGCGACGACGTAATAAAATTAGAGCAATTGCTGCTTCTACGGTATTCATCGTCACACTGAACGCTGTTCGCTGCGTAGATTGAGCAACTCGGTTATGAAAGTTGCTCACAGATTGCCATAAAATTGCTGCAACCGTAAACGTTGTAGTAACTATCAACTAGTTACAGGAAACTTTTAAAGTTGCTTAAGTTGCCTTAACTTAAGTTGCTCCATGTGCAAAGCGCCTAAGGATGAATTCGACCAAACTAGAGTAAGTTTTTACTCGAGAGTAAACTACCACTTACTATGCAATTGTTTATTCGAGAATAAGAATTGTCATACAAAGCAGTAGCTTACTCTCGAGTAAAAACTTACTCTAGTTTGGTTGAATTCGACCTAAATCACCGGAGATAGTTGTGTATCGGAACTACGGGGCGGTTCGAATACGGGTACAAAATTTAATCCATCAACAATTACAAACAAATATAGTAATGTTTGAATCAAACATCACAGGTATCTTCACACATCTTTTAAGTGGTAAATTAATTTCAACATAAATTCATATTTTATAAGTTCTAGGGAATAACTCAACAGAACCAAGTAAAATATCTAATGAATTCTTTTCTATACACACCTACTTACAACCTATTTATTTTACCCTTTAGCACAAGACCCTAATGAATGCCATAAAAATACATCATCATTATTCATAACTAAAAACAAATACCTAATTATTGCGCGAGAAAAATCACATAACCTCAAATCATCACGATCGCGCCGGCTAGCGAACTCAACTGGCACTCGAAGATAGCTGAATGATGCGCGACAATTCACGTATACCTTGTTTCGGCGGGGCCGAAAGGTTCGGCCAAATATTGGCCGAAACCGAAACTATGGCCGAAACTAGTATTTTTGGCCGAAACTAGCCGAAACCGAAACCGAAACCGAACCTTCGGTCGGTCCTTAGTTATTAGGTCCCTTTGGTGGTATGAAGTGAGACGCGGGGTGGGGAAAGTGCAGTGATTGGCCCGTAGCACATCGCGTCATAGCCGTCACTCGGGATTGGTTCTTTACTCCTGCTGCACTTACCTCACGACCAATAAATAATAAACGGGTGTGCGTTTTATTTGTCATGAAGTGTACGATGCGCACAGCGATCCCCACTCTTCCGCCGAGCGCTCAAGAACCGTGACGGTAATTATACCCTAGCCTTTCCACAACTCTGTTATGGTCAGCTTCCAATCTAGGTTGGCAGATACAGTTGAAAACCAATCAAATCCATGGAGCAATTCATGGATTCATGGGCTATCTGACATTCACAAGCAATATAATACTGGGTAGTACGTTACCCCTTGGTAAGATTGGCTGTCAGACTTTAAAGCCAATGAATTCTATTACGACTTCCAAAGACCAATGGCTCAACGTGTTTTCTGAGATACAAAGATACCCGGTGTGTAATGGATGTTAGAGTACAATGACCCTATAATGTCCCCAATGCTGGCCTTGTCCTGAGTACACTTTCAACTGGCATTAAAGCCCAATTTTACATTGTTCTAGCTAGTGTAAGATAAGTATAGCACTCGGCACGTAAGTTGAAACAAAATGGCGGTCGTCCGCATGGGTAAAATGACAAAAATAGAGTGAGATTCGAACGACAATGTGCAACTGAGCATTCAATATCATAATTCAACTTACGGGATGCAATCTGTAATACATTATCGGGTCTGAGACGACTTATTTTCATGATTGTAGCTTCGCGAACGACCGCCATTTTGTTTCAACTTACGTGCCGAGTGCTATACAGTGGTGTAAACTGATGGGACTGTAGCGAGTCAACAAGTCATTGTATATTATATTTTCATCTCTCACCACAGTACAGGCCATAGTTGAAATAGTCTGAGAACTTAGCACTGAGCTATCTATGAAGTAACACAAAGACAAGAAAAGACATTATAAATAAGAAGTACTCACCCGACTATGACCCAAAGGTCTTTTTGAACTACCCTCAGTCTGTCCAGGTAGGTAGACCAACCAACATTTACGTATAGATATCGGCTGATATTAACAGCTGTCGGTTCTATTCTCGGTTGATTCACTATTGTTCGTTTCAGCTCCTCGAAACTGAAAATAAATTAACGATTATTATTTATTTTTTCATACTCGTAGTTTGTTCTCAAGGGAAGCTGATTACATGACACTTCAAAGTTGTTGGTGAAATATGGGTAGGTATACTGCAAACAAGTACACCTCTTAAATTTTATAGGATTACGGGCGTGATATTACAAACATAATACTAAAACTAATGTTATAGTAACGAATACTTATGTATACTTATCTCAATTAGCAAAAGAATAAAATATCTAGAAGGCATTTAGTAAGTAATTATAACACGTTTTATTGCTATACCCTGATTGTATTCAAATGTAATTAATGAAGTTTGTTTGTTTTGTGTTTTAAAACTTCATTCTAAGTTTGACTAAAATCTATAACGTTATGTCCAAAAATCAAGCAATACTTACAATATTAAAACTTCATTTAATTCTTTAACTTCTTTGACTATTTTTTCTGTTTCTAAATACTCTATTGTAGACTTTAAACTAACTCTGCCCGAGTCTATATGTGTTTGTATACTGCTTATAACTAGTGTGTCCATCTGGTCCTCTTTTGTGTGGTAAGAATGTGACGTCAGAGCTAGAGACAACTCCTCTCTTGACCTCAGGACGTCGGAACAAGCGGACAGCTGTCTGAAAACAATAAGAATGACTGAATCAGCCTTTTGTTGGAATAGCTAAGCCAAATGTATTGTACAATCATTTCACAGTTTTGTTCTCTGACAGCAATCTTATGGATCTCGCACAATCTGAGTCCTCGACGAAGATTTGTCGAATGGCCAGTTACAAAACTGTCTGACCGACAACCCATTGTGCGATCAAAGTTTTTTCTTGGTCGTCGTTTTGACCTGGTAAAGTTTGACAGCTGATTTCAACGGTCAAACTTTATTGTTATTTGTTTGCAAAACCTTGTAGTGCACAAAATAAAAACATTGCGTAAACTATGGCACATCCGATATTTCTGTAAAAGTCATTGAATGGTGGAGTATTCCAGTTTATTCCAGTTTGTCATCATAATATGAAACTATATGTAATTACAATGTAATAAATATTTTACTAGTTAAATTATAATCGGTGAAAACGGTGAGGTACTTATAGCTTGTGGTTAATTAATTAATATAGTTTGCTACATAATTGTGGTCAAATACACAGAATCATTGTATAGAAATTGGTTGTAGGTATCTCCATTGTTCTGAGCTGTGTTGAATTGATGCTTAGTTAATCTTTTCTCTTCTGAGTATTCAATGTTTAACCACATTGAAATAATTGATTCATACCTAATTTAGTGTTTAATCTTTACTACAGCAACATTATTTATACAGTCACGCTGAATTTTAAATAACACGTCCCTCACAAACTGCTACTAGCAAATATTAGATACAATGCATCATCGCCTAGTAGCCGACTTCAATCGTACGCCACTTAACGTGATTCTGGGCAATTCTCATACACCCTGTGAAGATCGACGCTTCACCGAGCCTAAGGGCGCCCTACCTCACGCTGCACGCGCTGGCTGATTCCCGGTCTCGACTCAAGAACACGTTTAACACAATAGTTATCGGTTCTACGGCTAAAATGACTCGGCCCAGGTACACATTAGTAGCAAGCCGTTTTCCGATGGGCGTAGGCTGAAACTACAAAAATCCACTCCACCACAATACTTTCGTATTGCTTTTACTTCGCTCGTTCGTTCATTCATCAGGTCATCCACACACGCCGCCCGCGAACTTTACTTTCACATAGAAAAGCAGTAAGTACACCAAAACTGTCGAAAACGACCCTAGAAAGCCATCGAATAAAGTCGCTGTGGCCGAAATCGGCTAGATGGCATCATCATTACATCTATTAACCCTTTCAGACCTGGTGTACACAATTGTACACATATAATATAAAAATAAATTTAAGTATTAATTTCACATTATTTGCAACTAAAAACGGTTGTGTTCATTAGTTCACATACTAAACTACCGAAAACGATACTCCCAACGCCATCTCTTGGCGTTTAATGACAGTTTTTTGCCAAGTTATGACCAGTAGCCGACCGAAGTTTGCATTGTGCAGGTAAGTTCATTATTTTATTTCTAAAAAGTAGAAAATATCAAAGTATATGTAATGAAATATTTATAGGTCGATGTGTTATATTGTTGTCGTCATATTTTACATACATGTTGTTGGTTTTAGTTTATTTTTGTACAAATTTTCGTGATTTTTATATTTGTACACAAATGTACACATCAGGCGCATGCGATGTATTTCTGATTTGTTGTTGTACATCGTAGGTATTACTAAAATAAATTATAATTGTTATTGAATGGTGTAATTTTGTTGTTTTTGATGTTATAAATTGTGTAAATACTATTTTCAGATAAGAAATTACCAAAATGTTTTCGGGCGACGCTATTAGAGCACTAGAAGAAGGTTGCCTTTCTGATTTAGAATTATCTTCTGATGACGAAGGAGCTGCGTCTGAACGGGAGCTACGATGTGTCCGAGTGGGAGCAGATGTCATCAGCCAGGACCAACGAGAAATATTCCCCCCAGCTTTGGATGATGATGATGATGAAGACGCTGGCTCATCGTGGGTTGAAATGAGTGATAACTTTTTACCAGAAGTGCCTTCCGCCACTGAAGATACGCTTTTACAGAATATTACGCCGAAGCATAATATTAGGTGGAGACACAAGGAAATAGTAAACACAATTTCACCAGCTTGGTTTCCACCCATTGCTATTGATCCCAGAGTTGAAAGCCCCAGAGTTGAAAAACAAACAACTGACATTGCTTCACTTTCGGCGTCGGTTGGCTGAAAGTCTGGAGGTTGCAAAATAAAATTTCAATGGGTAAAAGAGGTCGTCCAAGTGGCAGTAGCCCAACTCTTCAAATTGTACCTAGGAGACCAGGAGAGACACGCCCAGAAGCTGAAATAACTCGAGACGGTTTTGGGCATTTTCCTGAACACGATGAGGGGTTTGGGACACGGTGTAAAATGATGGGATGCAAGGGTAGAACCCGAATCAAATGCATAAAATGCAAGGTTCACATGCCTATCTAAGGATAAGAATTGCTTCTTAGAATTTCATACATAGGATGCTATATTAATGCCTTTGATTTTAATTTTAATTTAGACTGATTTAGGTGCAATTTGCTAAATCTACCCAAAGATAAAGCCATTTTTTGTTATTTTTTATAAAGAGAATACTATTATTTATATTTGTTATTTTATATTGCATCGTATTTCCTAATAAAAAGTTGTAAAATAAATGTTTTTATCATTATAGATAAACATCCCTTATCACTAATATTTTCATCACGTTGGACGGATGTGTACACTTGTACACAAAAAGAAAAACCGGTTTTTCTTGAAAAGCTTGTAATCAGGATTTTTTTATTTATTTTTTCTTAGATCTATTTACAATAGCCTAGTTGCAGGCATTTTTTTCAGATCGATTAGCGAAAATAAAAAAAATCAGGTCTGAAAGGGTTAAGTAACTAGCTGATACCCGCGGCTTCGCCCGCGTGGATGTCCAAAACTTGACAAATTATATAACCTACTAAAACCTTCCTCGAGATCCACTCTATCCATTGGTGAAAACAACATGAAAATCGGTGCAGTAGTCTGTTTCTGAGTTTATCGCAAACAAACAGAAAGACACGGCGGAGGACTTTGTTTTATAAATTATCTAGTGATAGTGATAATGGTAGGTACAATGCGATCAAATTATCTTGGCAGGTCCGAACTTCGTGCAGGTCATTTTGTTACAACTAATGTATAAAAGTGTTATGATATTTATTTTATTTGTATTTCTCACTGTTTAAATTAGATATTTTCTGATCGTTTAAGTATTGTTTATCTGGCAATAACAGTTTTCTTCACAAGTTTACATGCGTAAAAGTTCGCAGAGCCTATGTTCAGACCTGCCAAGATAATTTGATCGCACTGTATTTAGGTAAGTCTGCCGAGTACTCGTCAAATAATCCATAGTTATCCACTTTTCAATGACACGTCCAAGAAATATAATACTGCCGTGGTATAACTATAATGCCGTTATCTGCTAAAGTCATTTTTTTGAATAACGCAGAAAAACCGTGGCAAATTTTTAAACCGATGTCATTTTTCGAGGACGACACCTATCAGAGATTTGGAAGTACTAAAATATAGATGAAATCGCATTCTTTTGAACTACTTACCCTATCATATCGTAAATATAATTTAATTTCATGAAAAAGCTTCTTTTGTGTTATAGTTCATCAAAGATGTAACCGAAATCATAATGGATCATCGACTAAAACGCCGCTACGTAAAGCGTAACGGCGTTTTAGTGTTTCTTTTTCATAGCAAATTATTGTTTATTAAAATGCTAAAACTTCATCACTTCATTGATTAACTAAAACGGCGTTATTTGCACATAACGACAATTTAGCTTACGATTATGTATTATAGAACTGATTCATGTTAAACTTAAGTGCGTTTAACGTTACTTTACTGCTTTTAAGTCTGGTAACCTTTAGAAGCGTATTAATTAAAAGGATAAACTTGAATCATTGTTTAGCTAAAACGTGGTTAAACTAAAAACCTTACAGTTTAACGACATTATAGCGTAATAATATAAAAAAAAATTGTGAACTATTTTCTTGCACAAAATGAATTAAATTTGTTGAAATTAAAGTTAATTTTAAAATAAAAGTCATGGTTTTATCAATCAACTAGTCTTGATTGACAATATTTTTTTATTGCTTTTCAAATAATATGTACCTAATTATGCTTAACCCATTAGAGGTCACTGTACTTGATTGAGTACAGCCATACCCGTAAGGGCAAATTACAAATATCGTAAAGTTAATGAGGGTATTTTTGTTATTTTACTTCATTATAACACTGTCCAACTATATTGATAAATAATACACGGGTAGTGTAACTTTTTTTGATAAAAAGTGTCTGTTGAAGTTTTGTTACCGAAACACTGTGGAGGTAAGTAAATGATTTTTTATTTTATAAAATAATTATTGCCTAGAAGTTGTTATTTTCATTTTGCTTGTATAAAACACATGTCAGAGTAAGTTATAAAGAACAATATAATTGATTATTTATTACTAAAATAAAACTAAGGTAATTTAAATGTTACTGTACTCGGTTGAGTACAGTGACAACATACGTAAGTAAAATAACTGTTGTTTTCTTTCAGATTCCTTGCAATGAAGAAGCAGCAATTTACACCGAAAAGGAGCTAAAAGGGGCTTGGAGAAGCTATTGAAGCTATTTTACAAAATAGCGATAATGATGAATGTGACTTGGCTTTTTTTTTTGGTGGTGGGGAATCATCAAATAACCCCTCCCGCTCTGGGCAGAGCGAAAGGGTGTCGGACTTCTACTGACTAAAAACCACACGTGTTCCTTCTTAGCCCTTTGTGTCAAGGCCGCGGTATCTCTTTCGAACAACCTGCAGCCCCGCCCGGCGTCGGCCCTTGCCTTGGCCCCTTCCATGTTGCTGACATCTCTTTGAAGCGCGCGTGGAACACGCCGTCGACACGGCCTGTCGTCGTCATAAAATGGACGGACGGCTAGTTAGCCCATTACTCACCGTCCACAGGTCCGCGTCTACGATGGCTGGAAGCCATCACGTGGCCCCCGACCTCCACCTCCTTCGCTAGCGTCACTGCTTCGCAGAAGGAGGTGACGGCGTCCCATTCTTCCTCGCCCCAGACCATGGCTTGCACCAGGGCCGGACGCGAGAGGTCGCCGCCGTCGATCGCCGCTACGAGAACACGGCGGGGCTCCGCCCAAGCGGGGCGGACCTCCACGGTGTGCTCCACCGTGTCCTCCGGCCAATCCTCACAATGGTGGCATCCGGGCGTTTCTTCCCGCCTGATTTGGTGCAGGTACCTCCCAAAACAACCGTGTCCGGTGAGGACCTGCGTCAGACGGAAGGTGAGGGCACCGTGATGCCTCTAAAGCCAATCCCCCCCTGAAGCCCTGGAACGTCTGGAGTCAAAAAGAAGGCGACTAGATTCTACCCGCCAATCCACTTCAGATTCGAGCCCAATTTGGCGAAAGAAAATTGCGTCAGGACGATCAATAGTCGAAGCCTTCCTCAAGATGAAGTTGGACATTATCCTAAAAAATTAAAAAACAGCTGCGATGTGTCCCTTGTCATTCAAGAGTACGCTGGCAATGTAAAAAAAGCCATAAAACACCTTGTGTTGAAAAAGCTTGTTTCGAAAAATTTCATACTTAGGCGGTCAGTGTACTCAATTAAGTACACCCCTGTAACTTCATGAAAACTGTAATTTTGTTTTTTTTTCTTGTATTTTGTGTTTATGAATTCTTATTTCAACACGAAAATAAAGAAAATTTCAAAAATATTTTGGTACTTTTTGTTTGACCTCTAATGGGTTAAACTTATAACTTTCACAAAACTTTGCTTATAACTAGATTTTTTATTAACTTTCTGTTCTATGGAATAACACTAAAATCACATCAGTTATTTAGCAATATAATTATGTACTACTTGTACTTTAAAATAATATAACATAAAACAAAAATTACAGACAAACTTCAGTCTTTCAATTAACCTGAGATAACAAACAATCAAAACTAATTCTAATCTTCTCCTTGAACTCAAAACTTTATATTTCTAGTATCATTTAAAAACAATCATCAACTGAAAAACAAAAAATAATTTTCCTTATTTAAATTTTAGTTATAACTTTTATCTACATATGTAAGCCTTCTTGATAAAATATATATATTCTCAAAAACACAGTATTCAAAATCGTGGGAAAGTCTGGTTACTCAAGGCATACCTGGAATTCATATCGAATTGATCAAAACTATAATTATTACTCAAACAGTAATGCAAAAATACAGTCAGAACAGACGGGCCCGAATTTGAAGTGAGACGAGGCTTCAGACGATTGTAACCCAATGTCACCCAAATTATTCTCCGCAGAACTGGAAAATATATTCCGGAAACTGGATTGGTCTCATCTGGGTCTCAACATCGATTGTCAGAAACTAAATCACCTCAGATTCGCAGACGACTTAGTCGTATTTGAGGAAAACCCAAGTCATCTGGAGCTTTAAGCAAGGAAAGTCTTGAGAGTTGTAGGAAAGAATTGTCCATAACCACAAAAAAAAAAAACTGTGGACCAATTCAGAAAAAAAAACCGACACTGATAGATTCAATCCGGGGTGGGATTTAATCTGTTGATGAATACATATATCTTGGCCACTTTATATCACCATAAGACCAAATGACTAAGGAAGTCAACACAAGCATAGCAAGTGGTTGGAGAAAGTATTGGTCATTAAAAGAGGTCATGACATCCAGAAACTTGGGAATGGCTGTTAAGAGTTTTTTTTAAATATCTGCATACTACCCTGTATAACATACGGATGCGAAACATGGGCACTGACAAAACAGCACAGAAATAAACTGCAGTACTGCCAAAGAGCCATGGAATGGAGCATGACAAATAATATACGCAAAGCAGATCATGTAAGAAAAGAACAATTGAGAGCAAGAACTTATCTACCAGATATCTTGACCAGCAGGGCTATTGCATATCTTTTGATGACAGTGGATAACTAGTCTTAAAGTGTCTATCAAATAACTGTCAAATGGTGAGTTTTTAAGAAAAAAATGTATCAAACCATAACCAATTTCCAGTTAATCTATGGACACTTATCTTAGCCACTGACATTAAACAGATACGCAATAGCCCTACAGGATTGACCAACAAAAATGGAGATGGACTGACCACATGATGAGAGCAAACACAGAGAAATGGAGTAAAATAATAACGGACCGGTATCTAAGGGAAAGTAAACGCAGCAAGGGGAAACAGATAAAGAGATGGGAAGATGAGCTGAAACAAACAGCGGGCCCCAAGTGGAGGAGAGTGGCTCGAAACAGAAAGCAATGGAAGGAGCTAGAGGAGGCCTTTGCCAAAATATGCACTGAATTAAGCGACATTCTGTAACAACTTTACAGTTAAAAACAAGATGTAATTCAGAAAATAAAGGGCAATTTATTTATTTATTCAAAATCGTATCACAGTTACATTACAAAATTAAAAATTATAATTTGAAATTATTAACTATTTTAAATAAGTCTCAATAAACTGACACTACTCTATATTATTATTCGAATCAGAACTTGTACCGGAATGGTCATTTTCGCTTTTTGGCAAGTTTTTTCCAAAATAACAATTTGTGAGGGGGAATTATATTCGATGGGTTTTTAAAGAAATCTGCTTTCCTTCTTAGGTTCGATACCTTTCGGTTCAGTTCTATATTTAAATACCATTGTCCGTGGGTTTTTAAATATCTATTGTTCATGAAACGAAGAGTTGTATAAGATGCATCATCGCAATTATTTTTATATACTTATGATCATAACTTTTACGTACGAAACATACCACAACAATATTTTTTAAATAATCTCTTGTATTGGATGTTTGAATCCTTCTTTGGGACACAAATGATGGAAATTGATTGTTCGCCATATCGCAATCGTTGCAAAATTGGGGGGATCAAATCTGGAGCGACACACTTCCTTACCCAGAAGCTCCTGGCGATGCACTAGTTTCACCCCGACAGCTTGTTTTCGGTACAGGATCGTTACGTAGCCGGTGTCCCCCGCCCCGCGCGAGATCAGTTAACGGCTTTGTAGTGTATTAGTGTGAGATAACGTCGCTTTAGTCTAATAATGACGGACAATACATTTTTGTTTAGGTTTGAAAATGCCGCTACGGGCTTGTAACGTACGTTAAGTCAAAATATAAATATCTCAAATATGAAGCAATAATGCCGTTAAACATCGTTAGTCAAGTTTAAGTCTAACATTTTCAATTAACGACGTTATAGTTTAAAAAAAGCGAACTCCTTTATTAAAAAAAGAATACCTATTAAACAGTTATAGTATCTTAACCGCTTTGTAGTGTACAAAAGACTGCTGACGGCAATCTAGACAAGTAATCATATAAATTTTTTGTGATAAAAATATGAGTTAATGAACTTTAGTGGCTTTATAGACTCACAAAGTTACTTAACGTTATTTTTGCTTATTTCACACGTGAGAAATATGCACTTAACGGCATTTTTATAATTATTATTTCCAAAACTATTCAAGATATTGAAAATTCGCAAACACAGATCGATAGATTTTTTTTTTCTCATTAATATAGTATCAAAAGTTGAAAATCGACCAGATGTTGGATAACGGCATTTTAGTTATACCACGGCAGAATAGTAATATTATACCAGTTAGCCCTTTAGTGTGGGTTTCACGCACGAGCCAACAAAGGGCACTCAGCAACAATGTGACCCTGTGCCCTAGCTAGTAAAAATTTTATGAGACCTTTTAATATCCAGTGAGTACCACAAAGTTTGCAAATAATACCTATGGCCGGCTATATTGCTACCTACATCTAAGGTCATTCAAAATCTGGTATGACGAAAGTTCAGGGCGTCGATTTCATTGAGGTTTCAACCTATTATGTATTACATAAAATTCAGTATTTTGTTCTAAAATGGCTCGTAGAGGTACAAGTTGGTAGCCGACTGTACGCAGCAGCAGCAGACGACATGTCGTCACGACACGTCGCTGCGTCATGTCGTTTCACTAAAGGGCATATCTCCTGTTGTTTCTGTTATCAATGGGTACTACTGATCTGCGGTCAGACGACACTGCCATCTGCCGCTCGACTACGCGTCTCTAGCTTTATGTCGCTAACTACGGAGGGAATTTCATAGAAATACGTAGAAACCAGTAGTGTCTGCTGCTGCTGCGTGCAGTCGGCTACCAACTTGTACCTTTACGAATTGAGCAATAGAGGAGGATAGGAAATACCTAACTAAAATGTCGTCTATGTGGTGTTCAATAATTGTCGCACGGGATCGAATTACCAGCATAAAAAGTGTGCTATTTGTTGTCATAAAATCCGTTCAATAGTTTGACGGCACGGTTGGGAATGGGCTGCTACGATACGTGTAGCGGGTTTAATTCCCGCTCGGAACAAATATTTGTATGGTCTTCAGATAGTTGTTTTGGTGTCTCACTGTTTGTGTTTGAGTTGAATTGAATATTTATAAACGTACTAACGATCCTGGGGAAATTCCTACCGAAGGACGATTTAAAAATAAAAAGTTTCGTAATTCAATCCTCACGATCTTTTTTTTGCATTAAGATTGATTTTGCATTTGATTAAGTTATATAAATAGACAAGCGCCCGATTGGATTGTTGCCCTGTACTTATAAGTCACACGTCCTTGTTTATTGGCCGTAGACCAGGTGATAAACCTCTAAACCACAAAATATTGTTTATTACAACACAAGCAGTCGCAAACATGTTTATTGTATTGTATTAGTTCTACGAATAATAACAGCGAGTAGGTTTATGTAATTAAGCATTAAGTCAGTAACATTCTAACCACTATCATTTATGAATCATACAAAAAGCGTTTTCTACGGAATCGGCATGATAGTAACGAGTGTTTTGTGGAGCTTTGTTACTTTTTCTTGGGACTTAGGTAAGGATAAAAGGTTTTTTCTTCAAATTATAAACACTCATTCAAGATGAGAGAAGCTTAAACGATCAGTAAATAATTTTCTCACTATTGCGACTATAGGCATCCTCTCAAGCAGAGGGAATGAGTTATACTACAATGCACCACGCGAGCCATTTCGAGTTGGTAGATTGTCACTCGGATTCCTTTGATTTTATTTTATGCCGGTTTTCTCACGATATGTTTTTAGTCAACATACGTTTCACCCCTCGTCATGGCATGACCATACCAAGATAGACGACTTCCTTTATTTTTTTCTGTAACAGTCGCCACTTTGGAACTTCCTTAATATACTCATTCATCACACATCCATCTCAACATTCTTTCAACGTTGTTCCTCAATACTTTGCAGACAAAGTATTCATCAACAATTAACGGGGTGATGCGTGTTATTTTGCATATTTGAGTAAGTTCTAGTAAGCGAATGTGTTTTAGTACCTAGTCGTCTTCAATAATAGTACATTATGGTATAAGTGTGTAACGTTGGTGATTACCGCCGAGGCGGCATTGAGACCCGAGCCGTCAGGTGAGGGTCTTAAGAAAGCCGAGGACGGTAATCATCAATACACACGTGTATCATACGACGTTTTTCAACACACTTGCGAATAAAAAAACGTGTGGCACTCGGAAACTGCCGCGGTAAAGCTATTGCATAGCATTTTTTATCAATTATTTAATTTGACAACCTTGTTATTTTCCGTAACCATAGCAACCTGGTTGAAATATTTTCGATAAGGAATTTCTGGATTCGCTCTCCACGCTCAAGGCCCGCGATAGAAGCTTCTTAATACAAGAAAAAACATTTTATTTAGTAGATAAAAAGTTTATTTATAGAAACAATTAGTAAATGTGCAGTTAGTAAAATTATAATTAATTGTTTTTCATGGCGTAGCGGTCTCTTCAGATAGATAGCCATGGTTCTGTATGTCTTTTACAGTTACATTAATTTGTTAATTCTTGTATCCTACATGCACCAGTTACACCAAATATTAAAGCAACCTGAAAAAAAGGAAAAAATAATTATTAAGTTTAACACACAACACGCTGAAGCTGAAGTCACGTAGATAGATATTTAAAATTAGTTTAACTAACCTTAGTAACCAGATATTGGTTATCTGGAGCATCTTTTATAAATTTTTCAACATAGTTAGACGATAAAACCTTTGATTTCTTGCTTCTAAATCCATCTGACAGTCTTTTTAGATAAGCTGACAAATTAGAGTATGTTTTTAAGTCCACTCCATTCTTCGTTCGGTTCCACAAAGAGCTAGGTTTGTACATAGAAGATAATTCTTTAAAGTACGCCAAGAACACATTTTCAGAAAATGACCGTCGATTTCTTAGGTGTTTTGCCACTGCTTGAAATTTTGGTACGCTAATAGATATTTCTCCTTGGAGTTTTCGGGTAGCAAATTTTCCACAACGCTAAGGGCTTCAAATCTTACATCGGGCGGTGTACAACATGGATCATTTTCTTCAAAACTAGACATTATAACTAATAAAATAACTATAATAACAGTGAAAACGAGTTGTGTATTTTTTTCGCAGTAGCGGGAAAATATTATGTTTTTTTTAAAAGCGATCAGCCATAGACTAAAAGAGGTGTTTTTTTTTTTTGCTTGTCGTGGATAGTGTTTGGAGCCACGTACAAAATGGGGAATTCAATTTTTTATTTATCACAGAGAAAGCAAAAATTATATTTGAGTGAAAGTTTTATTTATTAAAAACGTACTAAGTTTAAATTATCTATTTAAATACAAAGTTTCATGAAATGAGCAAGCACTAGGTACATTAATGAATTTTTACTATTGCACACGATCTTTTTTGTATCGAAACTTTTTTAAGAACATAGCAACTCAACCAATTAAAGAAGGTCGGCCAAATCGTACCTGACGATGAAACGATGGGGTCCCAATATGGCATATATATGAAAAATATCCTTATTTTTTAAGGTCTTAAAAAACGCAAGAAATAACTCTCTAAGTAGCCACAAAAAAAGTTATCCATTTATTTGTGTTCTTGTAACTGTTTCAAAATAATTAAAATAATAGTTTCAGAACGCACTGGAACGCACCTAATTACGATTCATTTTGCGGATGAAAGGACTTGGTATTCAAAGACTAATTTATTCACGTTTTTCTGAATAGTTGTTCATCCAAATTCAATTCAATTAGTACGCAGGCATCAATTTCAACTACTATGCTTATTTATTATGTACTGGATTCTTGTCATAAAAATAATTATGTTGGTTCATAGTAAGCTTAGCGACTCAAACGGCAACGTTTTTCACTTAGCGTTTTGGTCACGTACAACGGAACGTCATTTGTGATTGACAAGTTACATAATCTGTGGTCATCGATACGCGGCTTTTTTGAAGTCGATCTTATAAGACTTCACGTGTGATGATAATTATTATGCCATCCTTGTTTTTTACACTATACGCTGTGAAAGTTAGAGCAATAGGTGTAGTTTTCATTGAATTGTCGGTCAAAATCTGCCGTCGAAGCAGACCAGGCTCCACGAGACGGCTTGACAGAAGGCTCTTTTTGTGACAACTCTAGGAGACTCATGGACAGACAAGAAGTGCGTTTTGAGATATGTTCCATTTTTTGGGTAATTATCTGAGAGAAATCGAAATAAATGGGAACGAGATCGATAATAAGCCTCTTCGCTTATCGCTAACTACACTTTTAGGCTACTTCGCAGTCGGGTTAAAGGTATTTGTTGATTCTAACCTCAAAAGTATTGTTGTCTTGTTGACGTTATTACAAAAAATCGTGGCTATTTAGGTGCGATTTTTCAACAGGATGGTGTTTACAACATAAAAACAAACCAATTAAACTATAGCTTGTTTTGGGACATGAAAAATAAAAGTCGGGTCCAGCTCCTATAGAAATTTGGCCATTGTTCTTTAAAAAAAAACCTATAACTCACTAGTGAATAATAGTAATGAAAAATTCACAGTTTGATTATAGGTGCCATTATGTGCCTAATTGCGGTGAAATTTTAGCCACTTTATGAGCAAGTGTGTTGAAAAATATAAAACAGTACGTACTCTTACCTCCATAACGACGACGTGGTAGTTTTCACGTTCTGTGCGACATTTAACAGCAATAATGTATTAATTTCTTCGTACACTCTCGTTCTTTTGAAAGCTTCCGCTTTCAAGCTCCTGAAAAACACAAGAAAAACTATAAGAAATTAATAAGGCAAAATAATTGATCTCGAATAAATTTAAGCTCACGTATTAAAAGCCTAGTTTTGCATTAGGTTACCCGTTACTGGTAACAAAACCTGGTACAAATTTTCCTATTGAAACTCTACGCTAGGTCATAGCCCACAATAACTAAATAGTGGGTGTAAAAGCCTAGTCATCATCATCATCAGCCTATAATTGTTCCCACTGCAGGGACTCAGGCCTCCTCTATAGGAGAGGGATGGGCTATAATCCACCACGCGGGCCCAGTGCGGATTGGTAGATGTCGCATATCTTCGAATTTTTGGTTCTAAGACATGCCGGTTTCCTCACGATGTTTTCCTTCACCGTTTTGAGAGCAGTGGTGATGAAATAAATTACACAAAGTAATGCGCCTGCCCGGGTTCGAACCCACGACCAACTGTTCGTAAGTCGGGGCCGCCACCACTGGGCCACCACTGCTCTTCAAAAGCCTAGCCTACTCTTAACCAATGTTTGAAATTAACTGAATTTCAAATAAAACACTAAAGAGTGGAAAATGACTTGGAATTTTTTTTTTTATTATAAATGGGCTTGCTCTTGACTTCAATCTTGCCCTAAGGGCAGAGATGATGGCTTGGAATTCTGTAAATTGTGTTTGTTTAATTGAATTTTTTGCCACGGATTTTTCTCGGAACGGACGGACTTGACTCGGTAGACCTAGGTAGGTACTAAGCTTCCTCTACCAAATGAAAAAAGAATCACGTAAATCGGACCAAACGTCACAGTGTTACTTACGAGGCAACAAACATAATAAATACAAGCGAATTGAAAACCTCATCCTTTTATGGAGTTGGTCAAGAAGTCGGTAGATTGCAGTACCTACTTGCGTCTAATAATAATCTACAAAAATCGTCATGTGATCGTCGCCGTTAACACAGGAAGTAACCAGAATTGATTTGCATTGTTTAAAACTTCTGCAATATTCAGCCCTACATTAAGACTCATGCCCTATTCCAAAACCAACTTAAAACGTAAATCATCAAGATTTGTAGTACGAGTAAGTAAAACATGAATTTTGGGACGCATCCCTAAACTTTGCTTCATATATGAACCGTTTCGCATGGCAGTCCGCAATGCGTATAAGTGATTTCAGTCCGTAACCAGTGTGCTTCCAGCCTTATTCTACTTGGCTAAAGGTTAGATTAAATTCCTTTATAAAAATATACAATTTCATAGTTTTATCTACTAGATATTGTTGAAGTGGCACAAGAGTTGTTACAGGGGCTAATATTAGCATAGTGTCAGTAGTTTTTTTTTAGCAGCCTTTGGCCTATCATAGGATATAATTATTATTATATAGGTCTATCAAATATAATCATCCTACATTAGTTTTATAGGACAGCTATTGTGAATTCCAATTAGCCGTTTAGGTTTAAAAGGGACATCAAAGCTAAGAAAAAAAACACTCATCATCATCTGCCTAGCCTTTTTCCAACTATGTTGAGGTCGGCTTCCAGTTTAACCAGATGCAGCTGAATACCAGTATTTGACATGGAGCGACTGCCTATCTGACCTCCACAACCCAGTTCGTACTGGGAAACACGATACCCTTTGGTAACGCTATCAAAGATCTATATATGGCAGCCAGGACCAACAGCTTAACGTGCTTTCCGAGACACGGAGGGAACTCGGAAGAAAATAAAACACTAATACGTTAAATAATAGTTTAAAACTAAGTTTTTAATTAGGACGTAAGCTGTGAACAAGCCCTCCACACTATTCCCAAACCACTGCAACTTCTATAATTATATAAGCCAGAACCAACAGTGGCGAACACAAGAAAAGCGCCGAGAAAATGAAGCTCGACGACAGCCCGGAGAAACCATTTAACGGTCTTGGATCCCGCAACGAAATTAATCAGAATAGGATAGTGGAGGAGTAGGAAAATCATAATTGCCCGCCTGCGTAATGCAAGGCCACAAATTCAGAGACGCGTTTATTACAGCGTGCAGCGGGGCGTTGAATGGAAATTCCATAAGCGTCGCTAAGCGTCGTTGTCCTGCACGAAATTTATTGTAAAAAGTTAGGGACATTTACATAAATAACGCTTTTATTGCTAAACCAATATTCTGAACTTACTTAGAAGGCTAACATAAAAAATAATGTCCTTCCCTAGTAGCCAAAACAAATATCATATCCCAATACGCTGCTGCCGCTATTGTATGGCTCGTATATAATTGAAGCCTGGTGAAAGTAACGGGGATCCGTTGGATGTAAGACGCACGGGATCAGTCAAAGTGGTGACACTTGGGGGAGGTCTCAGCAGTGGACGTCTTCCAGCTGAACTGATATCATCATATAATAGAAAGGCACCATCACAAGACGTCGCGTGAACGGCCATAGCATTACTTACAAGCCGCTTCAAGCGGGCGACGCCGCGACGTAGCAATGAACATGGTAGCCCAATGTTCAATTGTTCTTAAGATTAAAATAAAATCAGTATGGAAAAATTATGCCTTGCACAGATCAACGCTATTACTACTCCACTACAAACAGTTTTACATTCAGGGCCGTAAAAGTCATTTCGAGTGATAAATCGTTTTCAATTATTGAGCAACACATGCAGTATATTGTGCAATGAATACGAAACGTAACAGCGCAAACACATGACCAATATTTTCAATTACTTCACTTGTAAACAGTAGGTACCTACTGAAAAGCATTCATCGAAAATCTAAAACATTAAGAGCCGTATTACAGGACGTCAGTCAAACATTATAAAACCCTGTTGTTTCTGTCATCTGTGATAAAACCTAAGACTCAAGGTGGACTCAAGCATTAAGTATAATCTCACTGAATGTATTTGACTCAACCAATCAAATAGTTTTAATCTAATATAGGTACCATAATACTAGAGTCTTGATTAACTTTCTGTAATCCGGACCTCAAACTGTTCTGGTGAATAATTCTATAAAACTATACTCGAAAAACACTATTCTTGTATACACAGTGTTTCTTCCAAGGGTATGTTTTTCCTCCCAGGCTGTGGGATGCTCGAAAGAGATACCACGGCTCTGGACACAAAAGGTTAAGAAGGAACACGGGTGACTTTAGTCAGTAGAAGTCTGACACTCCCTTCCAGTCCGCCTAGAGCGAGAGGAGTCATTTGATGATTTCCCCCTACATGATGTAAGTATGTTTATGAGTACGGTTTGTTTTGAGCACTCCAGGCAGAATAACAATCTCTACACGAAAAGGTTCCCGAAAAGTCAAAAATGTATTGAACTGACCAAAGAATCCCACTGACCAAAGTCGTTTTAGAAATACGAAACACTTTGAAAACGATTTCCACTTCATTAGAGCCTCAGAAATACCCTACATTTCTATTTAAGTCATTGAAAATGTGTTTTTCAAAGTAAAGTTGTTTTCAAGTCCCACAATGGCATACTTTACATAATAATACAAGGTTTGTTGGCTTAATTCTATGGGATAATACTTACTTGACATTCAAAAGGTCTTCCCTAAAATGGCTGCATGTAAAAGAGGAGACACTTTCATTTATTTGTATACAGGTAAAGGGTATCTTTATCCGCATAGCTCGGAAATGAGAATGTAAGGGATGTTACACATATTTTTGGATGGGCCATAGTTGGTCGAACAAGATGTGTATCGCTCCTAAACTTTCCCATTTTAATAAAAAACATTATAAATAATTTTAACAAAGGTACATAAGCACTTATCAAAATATCACGCATGTACTCTCCGAAAAGTTTGGCAAAGGTGTATCACCTGCTGGTGTATGCCAAAAAACCAATTGAAATAAAATACCTAGCTCTTAAATCCCCATTTCAAATTCGTTTATCAGCAGTTGACTGCCCTAGATATGCGTGAAACGTATGATTAATGGTCGTTTTCACTAACTCAAGATGAAACCAAAATTAATGCTTAAATAAAAACGCAGTGTCGTATTTTCAAAGCTTGGCTGAGCACTTAAAATGTAAATTACATCATCATAAATTCTCCTACCCTTATTAAAATCTATAAGTCAGCGCAACATAATTATTATCTTCTTCTTCTATACTTCTCTATCACTTAAAACTACAGAAGAGCATCACTTTAAAGCACTTATTCTGCTAGTTTGGTTCACGGTTAGCGATACTATAAGCAAAAATTATATACTCACTTCTATAAAATAGACAAACATAAGTTTATAAATATCCCTAACCACACACACAGGGCTATATTGAAATGACAATAACTCTTAAAATAATTGGCTTCGAGTAAATAAATATATTGATATTATTTTGTAGGTTGACTTAGATACTCCTGATTAATCATAAACTCATACCCAATGTTCCATAATAAGATGCCCTAAAAAATCGGTAACCGTTAACCAAACACACTGTTTATACGTCATTTGGAATTTTCACGTACACACGGCTACACATCAAGCTATACAAAACCAGTATAATCTGATCGTTTATTGTGCGAAAAGATCTAGTAAAGTGAGGCCAAGATTAACTGGTTTTGTATAGCTTGATGTGTAGCCGTGTGTACGTGTGTGAGTAGTACCATAATTACACATCTGTTACAACAGCCCACTGACAGTCATCTGACAGCCACCTGACAGCGAGCCACGCCAACGACAGCCATGCCAACCACTGAGCCAAGCCATAACTACCGGACGCCTCCGGTGGGGATAAAGCTTTATAATGCCCTGCAAGCTCATTTTCGCGGTCTTGTCGCACTCGATTGTAATAGTTGTAAGGGGAAGCTCTGCCCGAATAAAGTTATAAATCAGTTCCTGTTTATTTTTTACCACTGTCGTTACACTCAGAAGTGGTATCGAAAACAATAAACCTACGATTAAACGACGCTCTGATACATTTAAAAGTCAACGGTCACCAAGTACAAAGGACGAGGTCTGAAAATTCAAACGAAGAACGTTGATGCACACCGCCTACAAGGAAAATATTGAAGAGTCGCCCATCCCAGAATCACAAGGCACAAATTGAAAAAGCAGTCTATGATCTGGATGGAACACGAAGCGCCTGCCCTCAGTACCGCATCATTGATTCCATAATTTGACCCTGAAAACGAAGACTGCGGCCAGTAACCACCTGTGAGACACTTCGAGTTACAAGAAGTATCCATTTCTCTGCCAGTAACGCTGCTACGGTAAATGAAGGCTACCTCAAGGTCGTCAACAGCGAGCCCAAGGACATGGAAGGGAGGAACCGTCCTACTTCACGCTGAGAGCTGCCAGGAACCATGCATAAATAACAAGGTCAGTTAACATGCCAGTTAACAGATATTTGCAAAATATTAGCCAAATGCCATTAGCCAAATATATTAGCCAAATGTGTTTTACAATGAAGTGCCCTATGTGTTGATAATAATTATGCCAATCGTAGACAAAATTAGGTAATTTGGTAGGCCCGATAAGTAAATCTAATCATAGTCAGTTAATCAGTATATTAACTCGGTACAAAAATGGTTTTACTAGTTGTGTACTAAGGAATTGAGAACTTAAGATGTACATATTTTATTTAGTTCAAGTGCGCATTAGATTATCCAACAACTCCAAAGTAAATCTTTAGATATAAATAACTACAATAATTTCATCAAACTATTGTCAGTGGTTTATAGCATTCCTAGGCAATCTCTTGCTACCGTCAGTCGATATTCAAACAGGTACCTATAAACTTATTGCATAAAGTTCTTGACAAATTGCAAACGAGGATCTAAAATTAAATATGAGAAACCGTTAATTTTTACATATTTCATAGGTAAAATAAGCACGTGATGGCATTCAACCGGTTGAATTTAAGTTGATACATGTGTCTTAATTTCCCGTCTCGAGTAAGGTAAACGAAGTGCGTCAATTTATTCCATCTAGTTATTTATGAGGCCAACAGGAGTAAAACGCGAGTTTTATAATGCGTAAAAGTATATGATTCACTGCAGTAAACAAAATCAGTGTTTTACTTTTTTTTAGTCCAATCAATAGTTTTGTTGTAAATCGCAAAATACCACTAATTTCGCACTATTCGGCCGCAGCGAAAGACGTAACAACCGCTTTGTAGTGCAAGCTGATTAGAACTTTATTTTAACATTATTTCAATCGAACTTTGAACCACCACAAATAGTGTTGCTAATTTGAGGTAGTATAGGCTCCTACGACAGTTCAATAGTAACTTTGCAATAATAGCTCGATTGTTTATCAAACTAACAAAAAATAATACGATGTGGGTATGACTTATGAGGCAAGTCACATAAATCTTGCTAAGGAAGTAAAAAAAAAAAAAAATGTGATTATTATAATAAACGATCCTAGTTTCCCAACAGAAATTCACACGTATGCAGCAAGCCTAGGTATCTTTTATAAAAGCAGATTGACGGTAGTTTGCGCCCAGTCCTTTAGTTTAGTCGCGTTACCAGTCGGAAAGAGTGTTAATCATGATTTTGGGCTATAATCCCTTGCAGTAATGAAGTTGTTGCGAAGATAATATTATCGTATAAATGTGTTATGTAAAAATGTCCATGTAATTTCGGACTGTACTGCAGTGCGCGATATAATGACTAAACGTGATCTTATGCTATGCATTGCTCGATATTACAAACAAAAGCCAAGCAAAATCCAGCAAGCCAAAACCGAAGCTAAAGTTAAATTCTATGCCTGCCTTTGCTTCAGCCATAAGTAAGTAGATCGTTTGATGAATGCCGTATAATGTGTACCATTTAGAGGTTAACGATTAGTTCAGTACAGTGCAATGACAAGATGAAAAGCCAAAAAGTTGTATTGTTTTGCTATAGTGAATAATTGTAGTATAACTATAGTGAATAATTGTAGTATTGATAGTAGCCTGTAACGTAAACAAACCTTTACGGTACCCGATTAGTTGTGTCAAACTTCGCGCGATGGAAAATATTACAAAATGCATCATGACGATGTTGGCCAAGACGTAAAGTTCGTAAAGAACGAAGTTCTGAACTTATAATTTATAAGAACAAAATTTCTGGTTTCCATATATAAATTACCCGATTTATACGTAAACATTATTATGTGACGTCATGTTTACATTGTGCTTACGGGAAAGCGGATACGGTAGGAAAAAGGGCCAATGACGTTCAATTCCTAAATCTACTGAACCAATGAAAATGGTAAATATCGATAGTTTGAGCCCTTCTGGCTATACCAAAAAAGGAGTACCAGTGGGTACATGTTTTTATTGATACATGCTTTCACTAAATTCGTTGTTTCTGAACCAACGCGTACTGTCAATAATTCTGTGGTGACAATTAGTTATCGCAATTATTTATTCAGATAATCAGATCACATTGTTTCCGACCATGGCAAGGTCTTTACGAGTAGATATTTCAAGAAGTTTGTAACGGAACAGCAGTTTAAAAATACGTTAACTGATATCCAGCTATTGCGTGTCCTACCTAGGTTTGCTAAGAAGAATAATATTAATTAAGTCTATTTACAATCATTTTTGTTAATATAACTTAGCGCTAATAATACATGTAGGTAGCAAGTTTAATTTTAATTTGAATATGGTGAAAAAACCGAGGTCTCGAGACTAGGCTACGCCTGTAGGTATCTTGGGGGCCAGAGTAGCATTATCTTAGCGTTGATGAGTTGAGCATTATCTAGTGTTGATGGGGTTAAATGGTGTTGTGTGTAAAAGTAATGAAGTTTTGCCATCGACACGCTAAGAAGCATGTGTGTTAGTACCTACATGTGTGTGTGCGTGTGTCATATTGGTATGGTTTATAGTTAACTTAAATTGTTTCTTCAGTTTCTTTATACGATAGTTTGGCAAACTTAGTTTTTTTAGTAATCTTTTCTTATATGAAAAGTGTTTCATGTTTTTAATGTCTCTGATTCTACGTTTAATGAGTAGGTCGAAGTGTGGAAGGCACTAATCGCACAATTCACGGAACATAAGGAAGCATCTCAATATGGGGACAATAGGTTACCAAACATAATTTGGAGTTTTAATAATACTGTTAATAATACAACAGGGTACCTATAAGCCTATGAGACTTACGATTTATCCTAGACCGGGTTTCTAATCCAGTGCAATTTAGAAGCGATAGGGTTATCTACTACTCGAATTAGAAAAGCTGGAAAGAAAATGAGACGTAACTAATTAGATACAAGGCGAAAAATAATAATAGCTGATAATAGTGATTACGCACATTGGCGCCAGGCGCTGACTTCCAGCAGCAACAAGATCAATGCTGGTAACATCACGCTTGTAAAGCCCGAAGGGTTAGGTAGAGGTGTACCCATGAGTACACACACATAGTAGTATACAGTAAAGTTTAAGTCCCATGCAATAGGGGGCGAGCCTGTTGCCAAGTTAATTCTTGTATGTTAGTGGATTTATATTCTGGCCCACATTAAGTGATATTGAGGAGTTAGGTAATGATTGACATAAACTAAGAAGTACAAAAGGTCATAAAATAATTATGATACAACGGGTTTACAGGCTTAGTATCCGTTGATTCCTTTTTTTTTTTTTTTTTTTGGTGGGTGGAAAATCATCGAATGACCCCCCCCCGCTCTTGAGCAGAGCGAAGGGGAGTGTCAGACTTCTACTGACTAAAAACCGAACCCATGTTCCTTCTTTGCCCTTGCGCCGAGGCCACGTAATCTAGTACATAATACCGCGGCCCCGGCGGGCGTCGGCCCTTGCGGGCCCCTCCTTGCTGACATCTCTTTGAGGCGCGCGTGGAACACGAACGCGCCGCCGACACGGTCTGTTGCCGTCATGACGACGGCCGATCCGTTGATTCCTTATGACTATATCGTAGCGATGCTTATATGTCTGATAGCACCAGTAGTGTGGATGAACAATTGAGCACCGAAGATTTCATAAATCTTCTTGAGAGATCAAAGTTTATTGCCCCATTTTAACTTGGTTTTTTTGAGCTGACTTGTAATCGTTGGTTTTGTGGTTCCCATTGCGGGAGCAATTGTTTCAGGACGGCCGAATGTTACAACAGCCCACTGACAGTCATCTGACAGCCATCTGACAGCCACCTGACAGCGAGCCACGCCAACGACAGCCATGCCAACCACTGAGCCAAGCCATAACTACCGGACGCCTCCGGTGGGGATAAAGCTTTATAATGCCCTGCAAGCTCATTTTCGCGGTCTTGTCGCACTCGATTGTAATAGTTGTAAGGGGAAGCTCTGCCCGAATAAAGTTATAAATCAGTTCCTGTTTATTTTTTACCACTGTCGTTACACATCATTAAAGTTATTTTGGAATCATTGACGTTGTTCTAGACCACGAAATGATAAATTCTGTAATTCCCATGTCAAAATATACCTATTTTGTTCCTGTTGAACATTCCATAAAAGTCTGTTTCACGCATTCTCAAGCTATTCCAAAATAAAATTGTTTTGTTCTGAAATTGACGTGTGATTCAGCACTCAGAGATTATCCTATAAGTTCTGCGTAATTAAATTTATTTATGGGAGGCTATAAATATTTTTCATAATAGTAAATTGGCGCATTCCCGTCTAATATGCTATCATATTCTGCATTTTTCACGACAAAATGCGTGATGTCTGCCTTATTAGGTATGCTGTCGTATTTACCATACCGTCACGTATTTTATAGGGCTGTGTGAATAATAGGAATCTAACGACTCTATTCGGCATCCAGTCGCGTTGGCACAGAGGCAATCGATACCTTTACCGTACATGAATATTAACTACTATTGCCTGCCCTCTGTGTATTGAACAACCGTCATCAAAGCTTTGTTAGTAACGGGAAGATGGACAAAGGAGACAAGTGAAAACGTACTCAAACGAAAAGTCAATATCTCTGACTTTGCATCGCTATCAAAATCTGTCATCTTTGTTTTTGGCTCACGGTTCCTGTCACTGACGTTTGTCAAAATTATGGGTGTTACTGATTTTTATCTCATTACAATAAGGTTGCCTTTTGCTGAAATAATTGTCACTAAAAAGTAATCTTCTCATTTTTAAAACCAAATACCGTGCACACGATGACCACATCTGTTTACCTTGCGGACCAATTAATGCCTGGCGCAACAAGCGCAAGCTGAAGTCATGGAATGAGCTAAAGCCTTTGCCCAGCAGTGGGTTGACACAGGCTAACAGTAGCAGTAGTAGTAGCAAGCTAGACAATGACAGTTCGACTAGCTTTCGCTGAAACCGATAAAAATAAAGGTTCTAAAAGGTTCCTATTCAGGTTCTTGTTCCGGTATAGGTACCGGATACCCTTCATACCTGGGTATTTTGAACTCGTTTTCAAACCCTGAATCACAGTTTAGTAATAAGCAAATGTTATTCAAACTGTCGCCCATTACCATGAAAAAGATACGGTAGATAATGTTGTTTTGAGTTTAAATAAAGTTAATCGCCTAAATATTACAAATCAACCTGATAAAAGCCTTTTACGTATTTTAAAAGAACCCGTTCATTGTAATAATTCCATAATTGCGCCCATTTAATATAATGTTTCGCTACTGTTAAATGATGAAAAGCCTAAATTATCCAACTTGTTCAATTGTATTCCTGAAAGAATTCATTGTTATCGTAGGTATACCTTTCTGAATCGGAACTTTAACTTTGTATAGTTATATTTTAATAACATCACAATGTACCTATAATAACTTGTACTAACGCATAATAGGGATGTTAACAAAAAAAAAAATCTAATTAGTCCGTCAGATAGATTTCCAAAAAATATTGGACACATATTTTTTCATTTTTCTCGTAAACAAACAATGAAGACGATACAGTGCTTTAAAAACTTGTGTGACGTCATATTCTAAGACATTAGTGTGACAAGACCACCGAAGTAGCTGTCATGTCATTACTATCTGAAAATACCGATTCGGCAAATCAAATAATTATGATGAGTAATGCTCATTAACATTCTCTGTAAGATAGCTTACTGTTTCAGCAGTGCGAAATTTACAAGCCTGTCATTACTTAATTGTACAGACGCAAATCATCGTAGGTACACACGGCTACACATCAAGCTATACAAAACCAGTATAATCCGATCGTTCATTGTGCAAAAAGATCTAGTAAAGTGAGGCCAAGATTAACTGGTTTTGTATAGCTTGATGTGTAGCCGTGTGTACATGAAACTGATTTTCCCCAATCGACCTTGAATCACCGAGGCAGGCCCAAGAAACGCAGGCGTGACGATTTGGATTCATTCCAGAGAAGACAACATTCGGGTTTGGAAAGGAACGGGGAGGCCTTTGTCCAGCAGTGGGAGAGAACGGGCTAGTAAAAGAAAGAACAACAATTTGAATCTTTCGCTTTAGCGTTACAGTTGAAAATCTTTTAAAGAATTTCGACAGATTTAGTAGCTTGATGCGCTGTACCTACACAGTGCTAGAGGTAAAGTAACGTAGGTAGGGCACGCCACGATAGTGGGGGCACGCCACGATAGTGGCGGTAAGTCCCCTCTTTGAGGAGTGGCTGGAGAGGCGCCACGGCGCCCTCACCTACCGTCTGACGCAGGTCCTCACCGGACACGGGTGTTTCGGGAGGTACCTGTACCGAATCAGGCGGGAGGAAACGCCCGGATGCTTCCACTGCGAGGATCGACCGGAGGACACGGTGGAGCACACTGTGGAGGCGTGCCCTGCTTGGGCAGAGCCCCGCCGTGTTCTCGTAGCGGCGATCGGCGGCGGCGACCTCTCGCGCCCGGCCCTGGTGCAAGCCATGGTCCGGGGCGAGGAGGAATGGGACGCCGTCGCCTCCTTCTGCGAAGCAGTGATGCTAGAAGGAGGTGGCGGAACGAGAGAGGGAGAGAACCTCTCAACGTCCCAGCCGCCGCGGAAGGCGCTCCGGGCGTCGGGGGTCACGCGATGACCTCCGGCCACCGTAGACGCGGGCCTGTGGACGGTGAGTAACGGGCTAGCTCGCCGTCCGGCCGTCGTCATGACGGCAACAGACCGTGTCGGCGGCGCGTACGTGTTCCACGCGCGCCTCAAAGAGATGTCAGCAAAGAGGGGCCCGCAAGGGCCGACGCCCGTCGGGGCTGTGGATATCGAAAGGTTACCGCGGCTCCGACACAAGGGCGAAGAAGAAGGAACATGGGTTGGTTTTTAGTCAGTAGAAGTCTGACACTCCCCTTCGCTCTGCCCAAGAGCGGGGGGGGTTATTCGATGATTTTCCACCCACCAAAAAAAAAAAAAATAAAAAAAAAAGTAACGTAGGTACCTATATTAAGTTACTACGTGCCTTAAATTCTGGGTATTAATGCATGTTTTTGTATATACATAACTAGCTGACCGATCTGACTGATCGTCTGCGTCACATAAATATAGCTTAAAACCTTTCTCGATAAATCCAACAGAAATTAAGCTAAATCGTAACAAACAAAAAATCTTATCTTTCCTCTTTATAATATTAGTTTAGATAATGATTTGTTTTTATTTTGACGGATTCGTAAAGCAAAGATTCAGAGCCTGCTACTACTACTAATAGTACCTTCCACGAAATTCTTGCTGAGAAAACTATTGAAGGTATTGTGTATCAGTCACTGTATGAACGTAGTGGTTATTGTGCATAAGGATAATCGACCATTAATGTTGCCACTGCCGGGACAAAGGTTTCCTCCCCATAAGATGGTTTTTAAGTCTGTTACGCAATGGGCCCCCACTGTGGATGAATGAATGTCACAGATATCTTAAATTTTTTAGTAATCAGTTAACTGAAAACGGAATGTTTTTCGGCTTTCCCCATGATGATATCAAAGCAGTGGCGATGATTTAAATTACACAAAGTTTTACACAGGGCTGGGGTCAACCCGGACCTTCAACTCTTAAGTTGGGTACGATACCACAAGGAAATCACTGCTCCAAGTCGTGATTCGCTGGGACACCAATTCAAAAAAACACGCAAGATGACTTAGTTTTCTAGGTAAAGTATGAAAATCAAAACATTACTATTACGAAATGTAATGAATCAAATATTAGATAATGCCCGGTTTCTGAGGCACTTTATCTGTGGTTTATCTATTCAAATGTACGCATAGGAATAGATAAACCACAGATAAAGTATTTAAAATGTCACTTACGGGATACCCCGGGGGTAATATAGTTATGAACCGTGAAAGCTAAAGTAAGTAAGTAGTAGAAAGGCATAAGTACGAGATCCAAAGGTTAAACAATTGCGGATCGATCATTTCTGGAGAAATTAATTGCATTGGATAGGTAACTATTAAGTTGTAATACTGATGACGAACTTATTGTAATCTGTATTTTTAGTATTGTTCCCAAGTAAGAGACTTATGTCTTTATTGGGAATAAAGTCTCTTTAAACCGAAACACGGGTTATTCCCAATTTTTTAATTATTTAACTAAATACAGTAGGTATATTAAAATCAGTAAGTATGATAACTAGCTATACTTAACTTACTATAATGTCATCAGATGATCCTGAATGTCAGGAACACTGGTGAACTGGCCATCAATCGTCACGAACGCCCTTTGTAGAACATTTCTGGAAACGAATAAAATTATGTGTGTCAACAAGGTTAAAAGTTAAAAAAAAAACGTTTTACTTAGATAGTAATCAGCAAAGCATTCTGTAAAGAATATGTGATGGGACCGTTTACACCTAGTAGGTACATATTAGGATTGTGTGAGAAATTAAGAACACATGAAGACTATGCAGATTAGTGTCTGAGATGGTCTTTTGAAGAAAGCACCACACAGATTTGAGTGGACCCGTTCAGACACTGCAAGCATTTGTCAGTTATCGTGGAGCTCGACCTATAACTCAAGCCGCTTTATTACAAAACGTAGTTAAACCTGGTTTAACTTAGACTTGGTTTATCTCGCATGACGTCTCACTTCAATAATATTCAAAAGAAAGTGACAGCATGCCAGATAAACCAGGTCTAAGTTAAACCAGGTTTAACTACGTTTTGTAATAAGGCGGATAGAGTTCAACTTCACGACCACACATTTGTGTGGGTCGTTTATAGTACTCAAACTGCCAGACAATCGTTAAAAATAAAGGAAGGCCCCAAAAATAAAGGAAAAAGTTTTAAATGAAAGAAATTTTAGGGAATTGCAGGGAATTCCATTCCTTGTCTGTACAAGGAATGGAATTCCCTACCTGCCTGCGACGGTGCTCCCAAGTTCATACGACCCCAATCTATTGAAGTCGCGAGTTAATAGGCTTCTTTTGGGTTAGCTCGTTCCATCGTCGACCTCATGTCGTCGTCATGCCAAGAGTTTTAATTATTTTTATTACCTGTATGTGGTAAATCTAAACGCAATTACTCGTTCCTATTGACAAGTTCTAAGGTTTTTCCATAATTTACTCCAGGTTTTACCAGAACCTATTGTACCTTGACCGGTGAATACTGTGTACCTCCTTCCTTATTATTCCTAAAAGACATAAACAAAACAACATTCAATTCAGTCAACAACTTCCAAACTCCGGGTACTTAGAATAATATTAGTGAGAAGACAAATATTTTTTCATTACTCATACTCTGAAAGTAGGTCATAACATGCCTGCGGAGCGGGTTGAAAGTACTACTTTTCAGCCCTAGGGAGAATCGCTTTCTACTGACAGCTGTCAAATTATTTGATGTAATTGGGAGCAAGCCTATTGCCATCAACCAATGTAATTAGGAGCAAGCTTATTGCCGCCAACTGATGTGATTAGGTGCAAGCCTATTGCCACCAACAAATGTAATTAGGAGCAAGCCCATTGCCATCAACTGATGTAATTAGGAGCAAGCCTATTGCCACCAACTGATGTGATTAGGTGCAAGCCTATTGCCATCAACAAATGTAATTAGGAGCAAGCCCATTGCCATCAACTGATGTAATTGGGACCAAGCCTATTGCCCTCAACCAATGTAATTAGGAGCAAGCCTATTACCATCAACTGATGTAATTGGGGGCAAGCCTATTACCATCAACTGATGTAATTAGGGGCAAGCCTATTGGCATCAACCAATGTAGTTAGGAGCAAGCCTATTGTCATCAACTGATGTAATTGGGGGCAAGCCTATTGTCATCAAACAATTTAATTAGAGGAGCAAGCCTTTTACCATCAACCGATGTTATTAGGAGTGCGCCTATTGCCATCAACCAATGTATTTAGGAGCAAGCCTATTGCCATCAACTGATGTAATTGGAGGCAAGCCTATCGCCCCCAACCGATGTAATTAGGACCAAGACTATTGCCATCAACCAATCTAATTAGGAGCAATCCTATTGCCATCAACCGATGTAATTAGGAGCAAGCCTATTGTCATCCACCGATTCGATTTAACCGATTTTAAGTGTTTCTCTTACGTTTACTTTTTAATTATTTTGTCTTTTTTTTTTTGTTCTGTGTGAAACCAATAAATACTTTTTCTTTCTCCATTCTTTCGATTTAGGTAATTGGGCGCAAGCTTATTCCCATCAACTTTCCTTGTATTCGTAATGAAAAGCACAGTGTTTACCTCGGGTTAAAGACTTATTTAGTCCCTCGAACTATTAGCGCCCTCGCTGCGCTCAGGCGCCAAACCCCGTCTCGGGCCCTAAATAAGTTCCTTTCACCCCTAAGGTAACAATGTACTATTGTTTGCCTGACCATCCAAACAGGGTTGTTTGTTCGCATAAGTCGCTTTTTTACCCACGACGGAAC
Organism: Diarsia mendica; assembly: GCA_949316265.1. Lineage (NCBI taxonomy): Eukaryota > Metazoa > Arthropoda > Insecta > Lepidoptera > Noctuidae > Diarsia > Diarsia mendica. The sequence goes on from OX438899.1 coordinate 20,832,840, forward strand.
GGAGCAGGTATATGCGTTTAGGGTGAGAGATGTTTGTGTGTGCGGTTTTAATGTTCCCACCTATCTTTTACACTAATGATCCGATTTTGATGCGGTTTTCAATAACGGGTTTGTGTTCGATGAGTTCATGTTCTTAGACAGGTGTCATGGCTGTAACTCACTAGGGGGCGCCACAATATTAGTGCAAAACAATGTTGGGATATAATCAAAACGAAATGTCCAAATACAATTCTGTTTTCAACAATGTGTACGTGGTAGCTTAATGCATGTTCCCAAATAATAAAAATTACGTCTGTAACTCACTAGAGGGCGCTACAATATTTCATTTTTTATTTTCATTTATTTCTGGTTTGCCATTAAACCAGCTAAAGGTTTTCTAGTGACGTGAATACAATTATTGAAGAAGAAGATGTTTAACGACGACATAAAATACACTTACGAGTATGATTAAATTTTTGTTGAATAGAAAACGCAGCCCCGAAGGATATCCCTTAGTTATGTATTATGGTAAAATTATTATTGCTACATCTAAGTATATCTTCGAGAAACAGACACGTTAGGAAAAGCTGTAAACATCGATATTCATTAAAGTTATTTTATTCTTTCTCAATTAGATTTTTACGGTCGTGGGTTTTTTTCAAAAATTTTAATTTTGCTTAATTTTATTGACTTAGGTGACAACTCATCCGCAAAATATTTCATCCGCGGATGAAACGTCACCCTTTCAAAATTTTAAGGCGACAACTCATCCGCAAGTTCGGATGAGTCGTCGCGTAGTTAATATTAATGTGGTCATATCGGCCAAATATACAAACTAGGAAGGGGATAGTATGTCTCTACGCTCTACGTATACAATTTTATACACCCTTGATGCTTCACAGTCATGTAGGTACGTACTAGTATGTAGGTAATGCTAGGGGCATGCTAGATAATTAATTAATTATTACTACAATTAATTATCGAAGATAATTGCGTAACACATTTTTAATGAATTTGAATTTCAACACGATTCGATTCACGAGTCAGAATCCTGTCAAAGAGTGTCCATGGAGTTTCTTGCCCGTGTTTCTCCATAGTGATCTAGGCTTTGGGATGGGCAACTACAGAGCTTTCGCTGTTTTGCTTGACTGTAGCTAGCTTTTGTTTCTTGTATGTCTTTCGACAGTTCAAAAGTGCCTGTAACTGGACTTTACTTGAAATAAAATGCTTTGTTTTTGATTTATTGTGTCATTACCGTTTTAAACAATCCAGCAACACATGAGGATTTTTTTCAGAATCGTTCGAATTGTGATTTATAGTAAACTAGCTGATGCCCGCGGCTTCGCCCGCGTGGATACTGTAAAAACAATCCTTGATGCGGATTATATAATTATCATTCTAAAATTTCAGCTCGATCGGTGCAGAACTTTTTGAGTTTTTGAAGCGTATATACACAAACCAACATAACATATATTTTTAATATATATAGATGGGGTGCAAATCAGAAATTATGCTTATAAAAGGAAGAAAGAACGAGTAGCGCCGACCCCAAATGACATGGGATAAGGGCAGGAAGATGATGATGGTGATGATGATCTGCCTTGCACCTCGCACATGCTTATGTGTGTCTTCTTCTTATCGTGTGGGCAGTAAGGTCTAACGACCCCACACACCCTAGTGTCAGAGTTTCTAAACCGCCGCAAGGGCCTCTGACATGGTTTGACGACCGCCATTTGGCGGCCGGGACTATCGGCTTATATGTGCCTTCCGAAGCACGGAACCATCTTTTTATCAGACAATCAGGTGATTCAAGCCTGCAATGTCCTAACCAAACTGGAAACAACTTCACAAAGTATGCTTCCCGTGGGAATCGAACCCACGGCCACCGGGTCACAAGGCAAACGCCTAAACCACTCGACCACGGAGGCATGTGTCTTATGTAAAGTGAAATTGTAGATCGACTATTATGAACTATTAGCTGTTGCCAGCGGCTTCGCCCGCCACAACTCGAAAATTATCCCACGGGAAGATATAATCGGGATTACAACTATTATATTATGTGTTAATCCAGGTTATAAACTATCTGTGTACCAAATTTTATCCAAATTCGTTCAGTAGTTTTTGCTTGAAGAAGTAACAAACATAACTTTCGCCTTTATAATATTAGTGTGATTATTTAAATAAATAAAACAGATGACAGACTTAGAAATTTCTGTTTTTATACCAAAATATAGAGGGGGATTCAGTCTGGCTTATTATCTCTAGTTGTGTTTTGTGAAGACTCAATGTAGAAGAAACTTTATAATTAGCTCGTAAATTCGAGAAAACTTTTTTAATATCATGTTGCCCCATGTTATTTTTATAATATTCAGAAGTAAATTCTAAAAAATACCAACAAATGGACGTCTCAACGTCTCACGGTTATCGGAAAAGCTACATAGAATTTCATAAAAGCAGCATCATTAAATATTTTACCTTCGACATCTACCGAGTTACCACGAACAAACCTAATTGGTATAACTTTGAGGTGAAAAAACAGATTCACAGAAAATGTCGCAAATAAGAGAGATAATAACGTTTCCATGGTAACATCTGAATAGGTAAACCATAAAAAAATCTTTTTGAAAATGAATGAACTTATTTTCAGAAAGGAAAACACGTCGGTAGGTGTAACATGTTTCCTTCCTTAAACATATAACTTTTATTATGTATTGACAATGAATATTTATTGTAGTAAGCAACAATAGTGAATGACGCACCAAAGCTAAATATAACTTGGTAAGTTGTTTCATTCAACATATTTCATGGTTACTTCCTACTGTTATTACTATAGTAAACTGTACATGCGAAGGTATGTTATAGTACCAATAGTAGTTAACGGTCGTGTTTATGGGTGATTTGTTAAACATGGGCAACACCTGAATGAAAATAAATAACTTTTAGTGCAAGACCGACCATTAAATCGTGAAAAACTAACAGCTGCTTCATTAAATTATTGGTCGTGTAACTCGATAAACTGACATATAACATCAGATTTTTTAATCATATTAAAAAGCTACCATAGTAAAAGTGGCTCATATTTCATTATGTGTTGCCAACTTTTAACCAATTACTCTTATGTTGACGGGACCACAACACAATTTTCACGTCTGTCCAGAGCATGAAGCACATAACCAGTGGAGAGCGCGTGCGGGGGCTACCGCGGGCGCCAACCACACGCTATATCAAGCGTACGCGGCGAAATTTTGCTCAGTCGCAAAAATTGTAGGCTAACGCACGAACGTCACGCGCTCCCGTTTTGAAAGCATTTATTACGAAAAATAATGCCTAGTTGTGCAATTAAATGGTGTGGAAAGTGTACTACAACTTCAAGTTACACAAAAGATGGGTTAACATTGCACAGTTATGTGGTTTTCTATTCAATTTGATCAAAACAATGAAAAAAGAATCATATAATTGCTGTCTCTTTCTGGTACACTGATTTGCACTAATGCAGTTGTCTCTTTCTTTCATGATAGTGATGTTCGAGTTCGCAGTATCGCGACGGTTTATGGTATCGATATAATTTAAAATATAAGTTCTTAAAATACCTTACATTTTTTAGTTTCATTATTGCTATATTTTCAAATATGCTTATTGCCCTGGCTTTACTCGCCAAATGTGTATAATACTGGCATAAACTTGTACATAACAGTAAAAAATTTAAGTGTATGATATCTCTGCCTGCCTTTTACACAAAATTTAGACGCGTTGCTTGGAATCTATTTGAATCATTGCAATCCTAGACAAATATGTTTTTTAAATGTTTTTATATAGGCCAGTGTAGGTATGGAACAGACGTTATCAATTTTAGTTTTGGAGTAAAGGTGGCCAATACGCGCATCGGCATGTGAGCACATTGCTGGCAGTGGCGTGCGTGCAGAAAAACGGAGGCAAAGGCCTATGAAAAAACTGACACGATAGGGATAAAAAAAAATTGGTTGGATTGTGTAGCCTAGCTATGGAACGAGGACTTAATTTTTTTTATTACCAATTTTATTGCAGTATCGGGTTAACCTGCGCCATATACACCATTTAGGGTCCGATAAGCATGGTCCTACGATGCACCGTTTCCGAGTTATGGGCGTTTTAAATTATTGTACCAAAATAAGTTAAATACAAATAATATCTTGAAAACGGATCGTCCTAGGCAAAAAATGACCGAAATTTTAACCCCCCTTTGCCACCCCCGTGATATCATGATCTTAACACACAAAATTAATTTGAACTAATTTGAGGTCCTTTTACTTTTTTTTTCACCAATTTGACGTAGAATCGACTAACCATTTAATTGATTTAGCTTCATGTGTAGCAAAAAAATATATTGATACTCGACTGACATATAATACGAAAAATAATACAAATCCAAAGGATTATATATGAAAAACATATTCAAAACTAATCCATTTTAAAAACCAGTAAATATATTATATTTTTTAAATACAGTCTTTTCTAAGTTTAATAATTACCTGTTTTATTTCAAAATCGAACTCGTAATCTCTGTATTGCAAACAAATCGTTATAATACTAATAAGTCAAACAATTATCGATATCGATACTTTTTCAATTACTTTTATGGAATCCCTAGAGAATGAGTTGTCATTTGGTTGTCAGTTCGTCAACCAATCACAGAGTCCGAAACGTACCTCTCCCCCCGCAGTATATTAGTGACTTTGATTTAGAACAAAAACGTGCCCATACTTTCTCCACTGGTTATTTTGCTCCATGGTCCAGAGTCTAGCCTGTTGCCAAACTATGTCGAAGTTTCACGCATAAACCCAGAAGGTATTCCAAACTTTTCGGTAAACACAAGTTTTGTGCTGCGTTTTTTTCACACAAAAACTTTTTGACATCAATTTTATTCCTCGAGTCATCATTATATTCGCATTCTTGTCCCTTGTTATCATTATATTCGTGTTACTTGGGGTCAGCGCTACACTTTTTTTCCACTACTTCTGTCAACCGTCACGCTATCATCATCATCATCTGCCTAGCCTTTTACCAATTACGCTAGCTAGGGTCAGCTTTCAGTCTTACCGGATTCAACCATCACTCAATCATTAACTTTTTTTTTCTAATTCCTGTCACAATTCATCTACATTTTATTTGATCTATAAACTCTCAGAAATCTATGAATTTTACTCAAGGTGACTATCGCGGTGTAAGAACCAGACGAACGTATCAACCAAAAAATAGAAAATAGTTTTTTTTTCACATACGTAGGTACCTGTAAAGTGAATACTTCACTAAATCAATAATAGTACAAAATTTACTTTCTTTTGAACTAGAAGAACGTGACTTGAATACCAGCAAAAGAGTTTATAAATATTAGTTGATAGGAGGTAGTGCAAAAATAACGTATTGACAAAAAAGTCTTTAATTGAATCGTAAACTATTGCTTGATTGACAATTTTATGTAAGCCGTAACAACGTATAAGCGTAAACGTTATTCTGCCTCTAATTAATATTCGTATTCGATGTTTACTTTAAGGACCTTAAAAGCTTATGGCCGTTTACGTTTTTTTGGCACTTACTAAAGTCGAAACCAGTTTAAAATAAGTAAGAGCCAAAATAACATACGTCAACCAATTTAAAAAAATATATATAAATATTTCCAATTTGTGCAAGTATATTTCTTTTATTATACTTATGAACTCTCTTATAGTATGTAAGAATTTCTTTATACTTCTTTCACTAGTGCAATAAAATGTATATTATCCTTTATTTAACACTTCAAAGTACAAAGAAGAACAATAAACACAGTTTTTTAGCTCTCATGTAAAATTGACAAAAAGCAAATACGTTCATTTGGTTCTTACACCGCGCTATGGTCCTTGTTAGATTAAATCCCGGATATAGTCCTTTTACGAATAAACAAACACACAGCGTACTCATCAAAATAAGACACATCATTAACAGAAAGGAAAATCAGAGTGTGGCATATAACCACGCGGAAAAGTAGACTTTACATGACGTATTATGTTGTAATATTTGCAATGTTATTTGTTTTGTTGTTTGTTGTTTTTGTTGTTTTGTTTGTTGTTTCCTGCCATTTATGAATGAAACGAGGCAATAAACACGGTGCGTCCGATAGCATTTAGGTAACCATTGAAGCAAGTAAACATTATGTTGTTTTTACGCGAATATTATTGCGAATTATTTATTTCCCGCCGTAATCATTGGGTAGGGAAAAAACATGACGTTAAGTAAGATTCAAAGGTTTCCAGTAAACGTGACAACGAAAACCCAGCTTTTTATGTCTCTAATGTATAGTACCTAGTTTAAAATATTTCACAACATAGGTGATACATTTGTTTTTTTTTTATGTATCACTTATGTACATCTTACTAGCTGATGCCCGCGGCTTCAACCGCGTGTATGTCGGTCCAATCATATAGGTACTCAAACCTTCCTCGAAAACTACTGTATCCATTAGTGAAAACAGCATGAAAATTGGTGTTTTTGAGTTTATCACGAACAGACAGACAGACGCGGCGGAGGACTTTGTTTTATAAACTGTAGTGATAGTGATGAGGTGTATATTTTCAAAAATAAATGTATCTAACGAAAAGTTACCGATGACCTGGTCAAGGTTGCGGGAACCCGCTGGATGAGAGACGCACGGGACCGGTCAATGTGGCGACACCTGGAGGAGGCCTATGTCCAGCAGTGGACGTCTTTTGGCTGAAATGATGATGATGATGAACGAAAAGTAACTAGAAATTGTGTGTCGGAAGTTAGACCCTTCGGTACTAAGAATACTAAAACCTCGAAACTAACATACTGCTATTACTACCATGCCATTGACAGCAGTTCTGTAATCTATCTTACTTCCAGTACCTCTATGTGGCGATAATATTAAAATTTCTACTTATAAAGCACTAGCTTTTGCCCGCGACTTCGTTCGCGTGGAATAGTGACTTCCGGCAGATTTTTGGTTTATCTCGCGAAAAAAAAAAAAAAAAAACTATCCTATGTCCTTTCTCAAGTTCCAAACTATGTCTGTACCAAATTTCATCAAAATCCGTTCAGCCGTTTAGGCGTGAAAGAGTAACAGACAGACAGACAGAGTTACTTTCGCATTTATAATATTAGTATGGATAAAACACTTACACATCGATTGGTGATGATTTGAGCAGATAATCGCTGATGATATGTCTTTCATCTTGAAGACTGATGATGAGATCCCCCATCGACAAAATTGTGTTAACCTGGTAAAAAAAAGAAATAAGTAACGTTAATGTAGGTAGAGTCATACTATGGGAACCTTCACTAGAATTTACCTATATTTAAAATAATTCAATAATTATAATCACAATAAGGAATAATAACGTAACGGGTATTTCCAAAACGTGTTTAGAAAAACAAAGGAAATTGGAAATGCAATTAGTCTTATACAAAAATAGGTAGTAAATACTATTTATTTGCAGAAATGACAGGACAATTTTATTGTTTTTGTACATAGCATTTTGAGAATCGTCAAATACAGTTTGCGTAATGTGTTGTTTAGGATTTTATTGTAAACAACTTTATATTTTGAACAACAGGATGTTATAGCGATGTTTCTTCGAACTGCATACTTTTGCAATTCAAACTTCTATGTTGTTTTTGTTTTCGCAAGTCGTTAATCTTCTGATTAAAGACTTACGCAACTATGCAAACAATTAAATATTTGAAATAACAGGACAATACGTGTAGTAAGAGAACTTTACGTACCTATTCAACACCTTTATTACATCAAAAACGTTACTTTTTCACAAAAATTAAAACATTCTTCTTAGCATTTTTCACGGCGTCCTCATTTAGCAATTTAAAATTCGAGTGTATTTTGTTTTTCTTTTTTATTTACTAACCTCCATTTTATTACAAAAAAAATCGAATACCAGGCTGGTTCAAATCTGCATTATTATTTTTTTGGAACTTTATTTGATTAAAACTTTTTTCGTTCGGCCTTTTTAAATGTTTTTTTTAGAGATTATTTTCTTTGTTCATAGTTTTAACTTTAAAATTTAAAATTAATACTTTTTTACCTACCTATTTGTTTACTTTACCGACATCGAGGCTCTTAAGACTGTCAATAAAGTACAACAACATCCATGTTAAAGTCTAATCACAGCCGCCTTTGAATATTTGAAATACAAAAGACATCTAAAATATCCCATAGACGAAGCTAAAGTATCTCGTATGTCCGCTTACCTCTGTATCCAAATATAACGAGGCGTCTAATGTCTGTGAAAGCTGTGCCATGTTGGAGCAGTTCTGGATGAGTAGCGCGACGTGAGGGACGAAGCAGACGATCAGCATCTGCAGCAGGAATATCCTCCGGCCCCGTCTGGAAAAGATATACTTTCCATTGTATTCTGAAAACGGAGATAAATAAATGTTATAGTGCTACATGGGTCTTTTAGCGCGTGGCGTTAATCAGAACTAAGGTCACCAACTTTTTTTTTAATTCAATTTGTAGAGACAATATAAAAATCTTCTTTTTCCATATGCGATTTTTTCTTTTTTATAAATATTCGTAATGTGCCTATGGCTGAGGCTACATTAGGCCGCGACGCGACCTGCGACACATGAGCGATTAAAACAAGTAAATGAATGCTCACGTATATGGCTACACCGTACATCAATTCAATTCAGTTCAAAAATTTCGCTCTTCCAGTCGTATCGCAAATCGCTGCCTACTGTAGCCTCAGCCTATAACCTCTGTACAGTTGGTTTAAACTACAAGAGTAGTACAGAATCGAAAACATAAATATCGTAGCCGAAGTAGGTCACTACTTAGAAGATACCTACTTAATGTGAATGAATTTATCTACTTTACAGATTAATTATCATCGCCTTTTTTTTTTTTTTTTTTTTGGTGGGTGGAAAATCATCGAATGACCCCCCCCGCTCTTGGGCAGAGCGAAGGGGAGTGTCAGACTTCTACTGACTAAAAACCGAACCCATGTTCCTTCTTTGCCCTTGCGCCGAGGCCACGTAATCTAGTACAAATACCGCGGCCCCGACGGGCGTCGGCCCTTGCGGGCCCCTCCTTGCTGACATCTCTTTGAGGCGCGCGTGGAACACAAACGCGCCGCCGACACGGTCTGTTGCCGTCATGACGACGGCCGGACGGCGAGCTAGCCCATTACTCACCGTCCACAGGCCCGCGTCTACGGTGGCCGGAGGTCATCACGTGGCCCCCGACGCCCGGAGCGCCTTCCGCGCCTTCCGCGGCGGCTGGGACGTTGAGAGGATCGCTCCCTCTCTCGTTCCGCCACCTCCTTCGCTAGCATCACTGCTTCGCAGAAGGAGGCGACGGCGTCCCATTCCTCCTCGCCCCGGACCATGGCTTGCACCAGGGCCGGACGCGAGAGGTCACCGCCGCCGATCGCCGCTACGAGAACACGGCGGGGCTCCGCCCAGGCAGGGCACACCTCCACAGTGTGCTCCACCGTGTCCTCCGGTCGATCCTCGCAGTGGAAGCATCCGGGCGTTTCCTCCCGCCTGATTCGGTGCAGGTACCTCCCGAAACATCCGTGTCCGGTGAGGACCTGCGTCAGACGGAAGGTGAGGGCGCCGTGGCTCCTCTCTAGCCACTCCTCAAAGAGGGGACTTACCGCCGCTATCGTGGCGTGCCCTGCACGGGGTTGCGACAGTCGCTGTCTCCATGCCGCCATGAGATCGCACCGGAGGTCTGTCCGCCGCGCAGCAATGTGCCGCGGCAGCAGACTGACCCCCCGGTGTAGCGCCTCCGCGCGCCACTCATGTAGGCGCGCGAGGACTATCGCCTCCAGATCCCACGGCGGCAATCCGGCAAGGAGATTCGCCGCCTCGCGGGAGATCGTGCGGTACCCGCGGACAAGCCTTACGGCCATGACCTTTTGGGGCGCGTTCAGGTAGTGGACGGCCCGCTTCTTCACGGCACGTGCCCACACCGGGGCCCCGTAAAGGGCCATGGACCGCACGATCCCCGCATACAGCCTACGGCAGGAGGCGTTTGGCCCCCCCAGATTGGGCAGGAGCCACCTAAAGGCAGCCGCGGCCCGCTCCAGTCTGGGAGCCAAACGTCGGAAATGCTCCACGAAGTTCCACCGGCTGTCGAGGACGAGTCCGAGGTACTTTAAAGTACACTCGACACCGATGGAAACCCCTCCCACCGATAGCTGGGATCCCGACGGTGGCACATTCCCACGCCCATGGAAGCACATGGCCTCGGACTTGTGAAGTGCCACCTCGAGACCCAGCTGCCGGATCCTCTCCACGACTGTTTCAACCCCGCGTGTCATATTCGCGGCCGCCGCCTCGTGCGATTCCCCCCGTGCCAGCACCAACGTATCGTCCGCGTAGCAGACGACGCTGACGCCGTCAGGGAGGTCGGCACGCAGCACCCAGTCGTAACCGATGTTCCACAGGGGCGGCCCCAGAACCGAACCCTGTGGAACACCGCACGACATCTCTCGCCGGTTCCATTCTCCGTTTTGACCAGGGTAGATTACCGTCCTGTCGGACAGGTAGTCCCCGACTACACGACGAAGGTAGGCTGGCACCCGGTGATACCGGAGTGCCTCCCTGATGCAGCTCCAGGGCATGGTGTTGAAGGCGTTGGCGATGTCGAGAGACACCGCCAAGACCACACCGCCCCGAGAGACCGCATCCCCCGTCGTGAGGGCTCTCACGCGCATGATGGCGTCCACCGTCGAGCGCCTCTTGCGGAAGCCGAACTGCTGATCCGCAAGATCCGGACCCATTCCCTCAAGGTGCTCGGCGAGGCGGTTTGCAATTACTCTTTCAAAGAGCTTGCCCACCTCGTCGAGCAGCACAATGGGCCGGTATGCAGACGGCGCGTCCGCAGGGCGCCCCGGCTTCTGGATGAGGACCAGCTTCCCCGTCTTCCAACGACGCGGGAACTGGCCTCTTTCCATGCACGCGCTAAAGAGCCTCTCCAGTCGGGGCCCAAGAGCCTCTGGGTCTAAGGCCAGGGCCCAGGCTTTGCCAGGCAAGCCATCGGGCCCCGGGGCGGTATTTTTGGCTTTAAGCCTCCGTACCGCCACTCTCAGGTCTACCCCAGTCACCTCCGGAATGTCGTCATCGGTTCCTGAACCGTCCGCTTCCGGCACCGCTGGTGGCGGAGCCATTGGCGGGGGACGATGCTCCCCTCGCGAAGGGAACAGAGCGCTCACTACGTCCTCCACGAGCTCGGGCCGGAGACTCTGCGTCAGCGGGGGGCCCCGGGTGCGGAGTTGATTCCGCACCATCTTATAAGGGCGCCCCCACGGATCTCTGTTGAGAGTCTCCAGCATCTCCTCGCGGGCCTGATCCTTGGCCCGCAGACGAGCCTCGGAGAGGACTTTCTTCGCCGCTCTGTACCCTTCATAAAGCTCCGCCTCGATGGCTTCCGCATTCGGAGGACGAATGCGGCGCCTGCGATGCCTGGCGTACTGGCGCCGCGCCGCAACACACTGCTGCCGCAGGTGCGACAGCTCTTGCGACCACCAGTACACGTGACGCCGGGCGCTTCCTGGCCGGACTCGGGGCATTGCCGTGTCGCAAACCTCGGTCATGGCCTCCTGGAACCAACCTGCCTCGGTGTTAACGTCGGCGGGCCTGACCGGTGATGACACCCAGGCCTGCACGATCGCAGCTTCCAGGAGGAGCTCCCGGTCCAGCTTCTTCAGCGCCCAGCGCGGACCACTTGGGGTCTGTGGGACCAGCGCGCTCGAGGACTGGGGAGAGACCTCAAACCGGATATACCGGTGGTCGGAGTAGGTCTCCTCCCCCTCCATAACGCGCCAGTCGACGACGCGTTGTGACAGAGCGGGGCTGGCGAACGAAATGTCCACCACCGACTCGCCCCGCATCCGCACACACGTGGCCACAGAACCCCGGTTCAGGATGTCCAGGCCTGTTTCCAGAGCCCAGCACTCGACCATCCCACCCCGCACATCCGTGTAACGGGAACCCCAGGCCAAGCTCTTGGCGTTGAAGTCCCCGAGTACAAGTACGGGAAGGGAATAGCCTCCGATGACGACACTTAACTCCCCTAGGGAGTTTTGGAACTCGGCGAGAGTTCGGCTCGGAGAGAAGTAGACTCCCACTACTACGATCTCCCCGAACCGTGCTGCTACGCACCCCTGACCCTTCCTGACCATCTCAAGAGCCGGGGTGCCGGCGGCGGCCGACGCAATGATGGCCACTGTGCCACTTAGGTCCTCCACCCAGTGTGGCCTGGGCGGGACAAAATATGGCTCAGAGACCACGGCGATGTTGATCGACCACTGCGCCATGCTCTGGAGCAACAGATCCTGAGCGCAGGCGCAGTGGTTGATGTTCGCCTGGAGGAGGCTTAATGGGGCCATTAATGACACTCCATTTCAGCCCCCTCCGGGACCCCCTGTGGCCTCACCGCAGTGGGAGTTGCGGTGGTGGCGGATTCAGCAGCGGCATCGGCGGCTGCGTCGTTGACGACGGTGGAGTTGGTGGCAGAGGGCCTTCCCTTCCCCTTGGCCTTGGCGGGTGGAGCGCAGGCCTTGCTCCCTGCCCGGTGCTCAGCCGGCTTCCCAGCCGCCGCACATGCACTGCAGTGAGGCGTGGCCAGGCAAGCCGCGGCCTTGTGACCGGGCTGACCGCAGCGGAAACATAAGTCGCTGCGGTCCACCTCCGAGGTGCATCGGCAGCCTACGTGGTGCCCCACATGACACCGGAAGCACCTCAAAGGTTTGGGCTCCAGAAGCTTCACCTGCGCCCTGGACCAGCCCACCTTGAGGGTGCGGCCCTCCGCAATTTTCGTCGCCACCGTCACAGGGCAGCTAACCGTTACGGTCTGCATGCCCTCGCGATCCGGGCGTAGGGTGCCCGCCTTGATCTGCTCGGCAGAGCACCCCCCGGCCGCAGTGACGGCGGCTACCACCTCCTCCTCGGAGACCGAGTCGTCCAGACCCAGGATGCGCAGGCTTGCGCACTTCACTGGCCTGGACACTCGAACCTCGTCCGCGTTTAGGGACGCTCTGAGCTTTTCAGCTAGAGCGTCTGCGGTCGAGGCGCTCGATTCCCCGGGAACCTCTATCTTCCGAGCACCTGTAGCGGTGGGTCGGATTACGAGGCCCCCGAGGATCCCAAACTCTTCGAGTGCCAACGTCAACTTGGCTTGGCGGAGCGTCTCGCTGTACGTCGCGCCCCTCTTTACCGCGTCCGGCTGTAGCGTGATGACTACAACCGCGGTCTTCGGGGCACGAAGCCTCGCCGCGGCGCTCCGCTTCTTCTGCCGGCGCTTCCGCTCAGCCCGCCTGGCCTTTTGGGACGCCTTTCGCTCCCTCTGTCTCTCACCTGCCACCTCCCAACCTGACTCGCCCTCGGGAGGCTCAGGGGGCGGAGGAGGTGTGTGTGCCTTGCCCTTCTTCTGGGCAGGCGCCTTGCCATTTTTCTGGGCAGGGGCCTTGCTCTTTGGAGGGGCAGGCTCCTTGCCCTTCGGGGGGGCGGGTGGCTTGCCCTTCTCCTGGGCGGCCTTACCCTTCGCCTGGGGAGGCACCTTACCCTTCGGAGGGGGGGGTCCCGCCTTGCCCTTCTGAGGGGCACTCGCCCTAGGCGGTGGTGCTGGGGCCGGCTTCCCACCTGGCTGAGCCCCGCCTTCAGGCTGGCTGGATGGCCCTGCCTTAGGGTTGCCGGCTGCCGCACCCGCAAATGTCTTTGCCCCCAGGGAGGGGCGCAGAACAATGCCCTCCAAGAGCGAGTGCCTCTTTTCAAGGTCAGCCAGCTTCTGCAGAACCAGGTTCAGGTCCCGGTCCCCGGCGGCCAGAGGCTGACTTTGCCCGCGTCCCTCCTGAGGCACCTCGCTAGGGCCAGCTCCTTGGAGCTCGGCCAGGTTTGCCCGGAGCCTCGCATTCTCCCTCTCCAGACGCTCCAGACGCTCCGTGGCGGCCGCCAAGCGGATGACCTCCGCCCGCAATTCGGACACCTCGTCCGACGAAGGTCCACCACACAGCGCCTTCGCTGCCGCCAAAATGGAGGTCGAGGCCGCGGCGATCGCTGCCTTCTTTGATAGGTTCGCCCTCTTCAGAGAGACGTCCCGTAATGCGGCCCCCACGATCTCCGCAAACCCGGCCAGGCGCTCACCAACGGAGCCGCCGCCGGTGACCTGGTCTCCACCAGTGTTGGCCTCAACACTGGTCTCTGGCTCACCAGGCTCACCAGGCTCACCGCGTTCCACCGCTCCACCAGTCTCCATCTCGTCGCCAGAAGACGACGACGAGATGACCCTTCTGCCGAGATGGAGCCCTTCCCCGGCGTCCCCCTTGGCTCGCCGGGCAGCCTCCAGGGAAGCGGCACGCCTTCCCCGAGGGATTTTTCGGGCTGGGGTCAGTCGGTCCGTTCCACCGGACGACGACTCCTCGGCTCTAGCTCCGGCTCTGGGCCGCTTAAGGAAACGCTCTGCGTTTTCCGTGGCAGCCCCCGAAACCTCGCGTATGGAGCCCGCCAAGCTAGCGCCCGACCCGGAGTCAGAATCCGACCCCGAGTCGCTCAAGCGACTCCCCTCCCAAAGTTTGCCGAGAGCCTTCTCCCGGCACTCACCTGACATCTTGTCAGGCGCGCCAACCTCATCACTATTGCCGGTCCCAACACTTCCGGACCGGGAGCCTCCTCGGCTCTTGTTGCCACTGGCAAGCGGTGTCGTCGAAGACGAAGAACATTCGTTGCCCCCCCCAGAATACGAGGGGCTTGACGGTCCACTAGGGACCGTGGCGGATTCTCCAGCTGCTGTGCAGCTGGTACCGCCCTGGGGTAATACTTTTTCGAAAGTCCCGTTCATTTTTGGTTTTCCTTTTAGAGGGTATGGTCCCTTTCACCTCCCATCGTCTCTCCCTCCGCCTACTCGCTGCCCTCACAGTCACGTCTGATGAGCAGACGCGAACCAGAGAGCAGCGAGTAGGGTTTCCTCCTGCGACAGGCACACCGCCCGAGGACCCGAACACTGTTCACGTCTCCGGGCGGTGCGCCCCCCGCGTGTCCCTCTTTGTCTGGTCTCTCGCCTTGGACCTTTCCGGCATGAGTATATCTACCGGCAGAGCCCCAAGGGTCATTGAGACACGCAAGCCCCACCACGACGGCAACGTGGGAACACTCCAGTGGGGAATTATCATCGCCTCAATGGACCATTGGTCGAGTGGCAACCTGACTTTTCAGGGTTTACAGGCACGTTATGTTAATGTATTATTTGCTTCACAGAATTAAAAGTTTGGAACATAATAATTACCCGTGCAATGTTGCTATTACATAAGATATTAATTCAGTAGAAGTTCCTTAGAGAGATATCTTACAAAAAAGATGGATACTTTGAAACACGCAAACAAATCTGCGAAACTGCCTCTGTAAGCCGAAAAGCGTTAACTCAACCAATCTCCATTTTTCTAAAACATTCCAGAATATAAATTTGATGTAACATTACGCCTATAATCGCCTAATAATCGCCTATAATCGCCTAAGGTCATCAACCGGACACAAGTCCAGACTTCATGGTTGGTGCTGGAAAACCCAATAACACTCTGCTCAAAAGCCATGCTTAGCAGTCGCTCTTGCTTCCACATAATAATAAATCCCATGAATAAAACGACATTGTAGGTATTTCTTTCATTCAGCACGAAAACAAGATATTATGTGCATTAGTGAGATTATAAGTGAGTGTACCTATATATGTTGTTGTTGTTGATGTTTGTTTTTAATGTTTCGTAAAGATAAAATAATATGGTTCTTTTGATTAGTCTATTTTATAGGCAGAAAACTGTCGTCGGGTAGCTGTAGCCCACAGGCACACCATCAACCTACTAGGAAGATAATTTCTTTATAATGGAGGCTGAGAAATTATTCCTCATACTTAGGTAACTGATAGTACTGAAATCGTATGTTTCGTAATCTTAAATAATCATGGACCTTTGAAATAAGTTTTCCACGTAGACACTGGGCAAAGTTATCCCACAGCTGGGCAAAAGCCTCTATCCATGACGTTTGGTTGGTATTCTATTTAATTTAATAACCCTCCTTTTGGGCTTCGCCGCAGTCGGGTAAAAAAAAATGTAATATAGTACCTACTAAATAATAGCAGAACATAATTAATGTGTAAACCTTCGGTAATCCATAGGCTTTCCCGAGGCATGTTAGCATATGTTTCTAACACAAGTTAGGTAGTTCAAAGTATAGATCGTAGGTGACATAACGCAAGTTTTTTTTTCCATAGTGATGCAAAAAACCCAGGGTAAGCCCAGTTACTTGTATCAATTTTAAATAGGTAAGTTATGCGAAATAATTATGTCAACAACAAGTCTATGACGAAATTGCAGATTTTTTTATTTTTTTTATTCTTGGTATACATCCTCATGACATTATAATTGTTATGATTCAAGTGCCTACCTACTACCTAACTAACTACATAAAAAGTTTATTGCATAACATTTTAAAAGAGTTACGATACAGATTCTCTCCATTCTTCCCAGTTCAGATCATCATCTGCCTAGCCTTTTCCCAACTATGTTGAGGGCAGCTTCCAGTCCAAACCACGACGTAGAGCCCCGACAGCTGAGAACGTGGCACGGTAGACCTCGTTTGTCCCGCCATCTGCTGGATAGAACCAATAAACCAACGATTTGGAAGTCATGGGGAGAGGCCTTTGTCCAGCAGTGGGATACAGATACCGGCACGGTTCTTGACCGCTCGGCGGAAGAGTGGGGATCGCTGTGCGCATCGTACACTTTATGTCAAATAAAACGCACACCCGTTTATTATTTATATTGGTCGTGAGACAAATCCCGAATGGCGGCTATGACGCGATGCGCTACGGGCCAATCACTGCACGTTCCCCGCCCCGCGTCTCACTTCATACCACCAAAGGGACCCAATAACTCACTTTTGCGTTAGCGCTCAAGAATCATGCCGATGATAATAACACAGGCTAACAGTATCTCTCATCAATCAGTATTCATAAAGAATCATTTGAAGAAGTTTCTTCGCAATATTTCTACCCTTTTCACCCTATAAACGAAGTTTAACCTCTTTTTAAAATCAGATTATAAGTTTTACCCTCGCTTAACGAAAGTTTCCTCTACTTTTCATTTCTCGAACGGTTCGAAACTTTATAAAGTTTTGCTATTTCATATCTTTGCTATTTGCAATAAACATTTTTCATCATCATATTCTCTTAGGGTCGGTTTTCAATCCTACCGAATGCAGCTTAATACCAATATTATATGGAGTGACTGACTATCTACCCATGCCAGTCATACCAGGGTAGAACTGGTTTTCAGACTTTTGTGTCACTGACTAATGACTATCTGTAACGACAGCCAAATATCTACAACTGACAACGGCCCAACAGCTTGATGTGCTTTCTGAGTCATTGAGGATTCTCGGTAAGATAATGGATGGAGACGGAGACGGTCACCCATCCATGGACAAACCATTTGTACATGGCCTGGCTCTGAAGTTCTTCAGCAAGGCAAAGCATTGGCACCTTCTAAGAAGATCAGATCCACATCTCCAGTGAAGAGCACAGCACCTACATTCACCTTAAGGCCTCTGCCTCGAATTGTATGGGCAGCGGGGCGGCGGCGGCGGCGGCGCGGGAGCGGCAGGATCTTATGCGTACAATCAAATGGACCGGTTCTCGAAAACAGCGGCGCGGGGGCGGGCAACGAGCGGTGCACTCCATACAAGCCGCGCCGCCGCCGCCGCCGCCCCGCTGCCCGCAAAATTCGAGGCTGAGGCCTAAGGCTGCATTACCTCTGCGAGTTGTTCGAAAGAGATACCGCGGCCTCGGCACACACGGCTAAAAAGGAACATGGGTGGTTTTTACTCAGTAGAAGTCTGACACTCCCTACCGCTCAGAGCGGAAAGAGTCATTTGATTGCCCACCCTCCAAAAAAAAAGGCTGCATTTCTACAAGAGATTATCTAGAGATATGTTCGTAGCACTAACAAATCACAGCTAGTCTAAAAAGAAGTGATACGAGTATTATATACCCAGCGCTGTATACCCAGCGGGCATACAGCGACCTGCGCGTACAGTACAATAACGCATTCAGGGTGCTTTTGGGGCTGCCATGGCGATGTAGTGCGTCAGGGATGTTCGTGGATGCACGCGTCGACGGGTTCGCCGCGATCATGCGGAAGCGTTGTGCTTCCATGATGGCGCGCGTGCGCTCCTCCTCCAATGGCATCCTGAATGTGTTTTCAGACCGATGGGACTCGCCCCTTTTATGTAAGTGGATAAGTGTTCAGATACACTTATCCAAATAAACTTGTGATGCAGTGTTGTTCATTATTGTATATTTAATTTAATACTAACATTACGCTAAGTTATTTTATAATTACTAACAAAATATGGAATTTATTCTGAAATAAAATTTTTGAATTTGATTATATTCACACTTCATACACAAATTCCTCGCAAAGCATCCTCATAAATCTCTGGTGGAAGCGCAGCCTTAAGGGCTTATTTCTTTTCACTGAATTGAGGCCTCTGTTCACAAAGAGAGAGGATTGATAGAAAGCTTCTCGTCACACCTTACTGAATCAGTAAGTACCAGTGATTTCGTCTGCAGATTGAAGTGTGAAAGAAACAGTGGCAGTTGCCTTTCTAATTTGGTTCCGTTTTATGATGCTAATTTACTGAATGTGTATATCACCAATTCTGAACGTTATTAAGAGGTCAACAGGAGTAAAACGCGAGTTTTATAATGCGTAAATATAATGATACGCACAATGGACGGGTAAGAACTGTCACTTTATTTAAAAAGTTTTTACATAGAGCAGAGCATAGATGTTGCCACATATCATATTTTGTTACACATATTTTCAACATCCCCACTTAACAAAATAAAAGATGCATACATTTAACAATATATCCTTTACATCTTATTTTTATCAAACAAACCAAACATTCCTAAAAAATTATAATGTTTAATTTTACATAAACCCTTAGTAAGCAGATCCGCGGGCATCTCTGAAGTAGACAAGTATTTAATTTTTACAATTTCATTAGCGACTTTCTCTCTACAAAAATGGTACCGCACATCTATATGCTTGGACCTTTTATGGTGAACAGGATTGGCTGACAGCTTATGGGCTGACTGATTATCATTAAATATTGGTATAGTATAAGTTACATCAGTTAATTCGAATACTAAATTTCGCAAATACACAGCCTCTTTACAACATTCTGAAATGCCCATATATTCAGCCTCTGTGCTGGACAGTGCTACAGTAACTTGTTTCTTAGTTTCCCAAGAGATTGCACAATTTGACAGCCTGAAGAAATATCCTGTATAAGATCTCCTATCAATTACATTACTGGCCCAATCTGCATCCACAAAAGCTTCTAACTGACTATTACCACTAGCTGAAAACTTTAAACACATAGATTTAGTTTTCTTTAAGTATTTTAGAACCCTCTTTGCATAGGCCCAATGTTCTTTATTATAACAATTGTTGAATTGGCTTAGAAAATTTACAGAAAATACAATATCAGGACGCGTGAGAACGGCTATATACATAAGCGATCCAATCAGTTTCTGATAAGGCAAATTTTTGTCACAACTTTCACTTTTAGTTAAATTCAGTTTAGGTTCAATTGGTGTATCTGCAAACTTACAATCAGAAATATTAAACTTTAACAGTAATTCATCAATATATTTTTCTTGATCTAAAGTTATAGTTCTATTCTCTTTATCCATTGCTACATTCATACCTAAACAATTTTTAATACATCCCAAATCTTAAGACAAACTTTCTTTTAACAAATCTGTTTCTTTTTGATTATTTGAAAATACAAAGAAATCATCAACATATAATGCAATAATGATCTTTACATTTTTATCCATTTTTGTGAACAAACATGGTTCCAGTTTACATTTTTTAAAACCTAAGGATTGCAACAAATCATCAACTCTCTTATACCATGCCCTTGATGATTGTTTCAAGCCATAAATAGCACGTTTTAAATGCAAAACCTTGTTCACATTCTCATCACTAACCTGAAAACCTGGTGGCTTCATCATAAACACATTTTCATTTAAGAAACCATTTAAAAATGCAGTATCTACATCCAAGTGACAAATATCCAAATGAAGCTGAACTGCTAAAGCGAATAACAATCTCAAACTAGAATGCCTAACTACAGGTGAAAAACATTCATCAAAATCAATGCCCGGCTTTTGGGTGAAGCCCTTAGCAACTAGCCTGGCTCTATACCTGACATTATTATCACTATCAATTTTTCGCTTAAATACCCATCTACATGGCACAACAGTGCCACTGTGAGGAACGTCCACCAACTCCCAAGCATCATTGTCCTCAAATGATTTAAATTCACTTTGTATAGCTAATTTCCACTGTTCACTTTCAGGTCCATTCAACGCTTCATCTAGAGATATTTCACTTGCACTTGTTTCACTACTTTGACCTTCACACACAACACCAAAACCGAAACGATCAGTCTGCTTGCGCAGACGCTTAGCAGACTTGTCCACTGGTAACACTGGAGAGAGGCCTGTGACCTGTGGCCTGGCTGGCACAGGCTCCGCAGGTTCAGCCGCTAGCATGTCTTCGGAGTCCGCATAGCCCTCTTCATCATTGCTGTAACTTTCTCTTTTGGGGCTCAGTACCTCTTCCTGCTCCTGATCTTTCTCTGTTTTTGTGTGCTTCATGTTCCCCACTTCTTGGGAACATTCTTCTTTTTTTTCTTTCATAGGAAAGATTTCATTAGTGCCCTCACTAATATCAATGTGTATCACTTCTTGCTTCTGGTCAATCCCCTCCTCAATCACAATAATATCCCTTGCTATTGTTACTTTGTTATTTTTGGGATTGTAAACTCTGTAACCTTTTACATTGTTTGAGTAACCAACAAGAATACACTCAGTTGCTTTTCTGTCCAATTTTAATCGTTTTTCTTTTGGTATGTGTACCATAGCCTTACTTCCGAAGATACGTAGGTTACTGACATCTGGCTTAGCCCCGGTCCAGATCTCTATAGGCGTCTTGTTGTCCAATCCTGATGCGATTGACCTGTTACGCAGATAAACTGCAGTGTTCACTGCTTCTGCCCAAAAAGGTTTTGCTAATCCTGCATCGAATAACAAACATCTCGCTTTTTCAACGACTGTACGGTTGTACCTTTCGCAGAGACCATTCTGTTCCGGTGTGTATGGGCAAGTTTTTTGATGTACAATTCCGGCCAATTGCAAGAAATTTTCAAATTCCTTACTGCAGAATTCTGTACCGTTATCTGTCCTCAATACTTTCAGCTTTCTGCCTGTCTGATTTTCTACTAACATCTTGAATGCTTTGAATATTGAAAATACTTCATCTTTGGTCTTCAAGAAATATATAAATGCCATCCGACTATAGTCATCGACAAACAATAAAAAATATTTCATTCCTCCAATAGACCTGGCTTCCATAGGTCCACAGACGTCTGCGTGCACCACCTCGAGAAGTTCCTCGCCTCTGTTGCCAACATGACTGAAAGGCAGCCTGGATTGCTTTCCCTCACAGCACACAATGCAGCTAGTCTTACTGACCTGAGCCTTGTCCGAATATGACATACCTTTTACAGCACCATCCCTCATCACATTAAGGTCTTTGCTGTTTAGATGGCCAAATCTTCTATGCCATACACTTCCGGACACTGAAGTCAACAAACAATCTATTTGCTTGATTCTCAATTTGTATACACCTCCAACCACATCTGCGATAGCTACAAGTTCTTTGTTTTGGTTGTAAATATAACAGTGCTTCTCATCAAATGTCACATTGTTTCCTTTGCTCACTAACTGGCTGACTGACAATAAGTTCGTAGCCAAGTTTGGCACATATAACACTCCCATAACTGTATTCTCGTGCTCGGTATCTCCAACGAGAGTAGTTATTTGGACATTTCCACAGCCTCCAACAGGAATTTTCGTCTTATCAGCGATAATAATGTCTCGCACTTGGTGTTGATTTGTTGCATTCAACAACCAATCCTTGTTTGACGTTAAATGACAGCTGGCACCACTGTCGATGTACCAATCCGTTTGATTAAAATTACCGCTGAGAAAGATTGCACTAAATGCATTAGATTCCTTGGTATTGGTGTTTAATTTGCATTTATTCATGAAATGTCCAATCTGTTTACATTTGAAACATCTGACCTTGTCATTTGACTTGTCGTTGACATTACGCGATGTCGATTGTCTATGCGTTTGTTTTTTATCTTTGTGTTGCCAACTTTTCGACGCAAACGCTTTCTGTGTAGAACTCGTACCAACTTCACTGCCATCCTCCATATCCAGTAATTTTGACTTTATGGCGTCGGCCGTTAACTCAATACCTGAATGCTCCACCGCCATTATCATCGGCTCAAATTTTTCAGGCAATCCTGCTAACAACAAGGACCCGACCCACTCGTCACTTATTTTGAATCCTGTATTGTTCAATCGCTGGCTTGTTTCTAACAATGAAGTCACATATTGAGACATTGAATCGCAATTTTCACGACGAATTGAAATGAGGTTTCGAAGTAATCCGATGCGCCGCGTGTAGCCATTATCGTCAAATAGTTTCTTCAGCTTCTGCCATAGCCCCATTGCAGTTGATTCACTTTTTATATGCACGAATAAACTGGGATCTATAGTTAAAACTATTTTTGCTTTCGCTTTCGCGTCGTTAGAATCACCGCCGGTCGTGATGCATTGTTGCATGCCTTCCAATACGAGATAGTTCTCCACTGCAAACGCCCAATCCTCGTAATTTTCTCTACCCTTTAGCTTTGCAATACTAGCAATAAGGTTTGACGACATTTTAGCACTATATTTCAACTTTAATAACTTTTAACTCGCGTGATTAGCCCATAACCTATAATGATACGCACAATGGACGGGTAAGAACTGTCACTTTATTTAAAAAGTTTTTACATAGAGCAGAGCATAGATGTTGCCACATATCATATTTTGTTACACATATTTTCAACAGTAAAAGTATATGATTCACTGCAGTAAACAAAATCAGAAAAATATATGATATTCTTCAGGATGTAAGCTTCAGGATGTAACTTTGCTTGATAGAAAAAAATCACGAAGATACCTCTAAAAATTTCTTTTAACGAGTAAAAACCATACTAAAATACATGTCATCGTTCTGATTGTTTTGCCAAATAATTCTACAAGCAACATATTAAAATCAGTGTTTTACTTTTTTAGTTCAATCAATAGTTTTTTGTAAATCGCAAAATACCACTAATTTCGCACTATTCGGCCGCAGCGAAAGACGTAACAACCGCTTTGTAGTGCAAGCTGATAACAACTTTATTCTTACAGTATTTCAAACGAAGTTTGAACCACCACAAATAGAGTTGCTAATTTGAGGCTCTTAAATCAGTAATTTTATAGTCAACTTGTTTTATCATTTTGTTTTTTTTTTTTAAACGTTGCCCCACACTAGGAATTTCTCCTGTATCGTGGGTGCGTTCACAAACATATACACTCACATACACAAATACCCAGACCCGAAACAACTATCTGTAGGTCATACAAATATTTGTTCCGTGCGGGGATCGAACCCGCGACACGTAGCGCAGCAGTCAATTGCTCGAACCACTGCGCCAACCGTGCCGTCACCAATGCCCCACTCTTCGAATTTCTCCTGTGTGGTTGCGTTTACAATCATTTAAACTTACATTCACAAATACCCAGACCCGGAATAACTATTTGTAGACCAAATATTCCGCTCGGGGATTGAACCTGCGAATCGCAGCGCAGCAGTCAGCCACTGAGCCAACTGTGCCAGTATACATTGACAATTCATCATTCATTCATTCAGTCATTCACCACATATCGATAATCTGCACTTCATAAATAGATTTCTCTTCTTGGTCGAACTATGTAGAACAAGATCCGAAAATTCAGCTCGTTATAACTTCAAGTCAAGTCTCATTATACAACATTTAGTTTTAACAGGAACACCTAATTGATAACTCGACTCGACTGGCCTGATGGTCTAGTGGTTAGTGACCCTAACTGCTATGCCGGAGGTCGTGGGTTCGATTCCCACCCAGGACAAATGTTTGTGTGATGAGCACGATCATTTGTTCTTCTTATTCTTATTCTTTATTGCACACATAAAATAACAAATATAAACAAAAATTACAATTATAAAGCTTATGTACAAAGGCGAGCTTAACCCAGAATTGGGTTTTCTTACAGCAAACCTAATTTCGCTAGCGAGATTTGCAAAAGAGGAGGAACACTTAATGTATGTGCATAACAATGTTACTTAAATTAAATAGACTTATAAACTAAACTACATACATACATTAACATATACGTAATGCATAAAGTATATATATATATATATACATACCTATAAAATCCTATATATACATACATACATACATATTGCTCATGTCAGGAAATGTTCCTTTACTCCCTTCTTGAACACCTCTAACGAAGGGCTATCCCGCAAGGAGTGTGGAAGTGAATTCCAAAGGCGCACCGCACGAACAGTGAATGATCCATCATACCGACTTGAGGAGTGAGGAGGGAAACGAAGGAGAAGAGATGATGATGAGCGACAAGGTTTACCTCTGGGAACGAGATACTCAAAGCGTTCCCGAAGATACGAAGGAGCTTTAGGATTGTGAAGAATGGAAAAGAGAAAAGAAAGAATGTGACAATCTCGACGCTGCCGAATAGGTAGCCACTTCAGCTGCTTCCGAAACTCCGACACGTGGTCGTACTTACGAAGCCCGAAAATGAAGCGGATACACAAATTCTGCAGACGTTCGAGCTTATTAAGAAGTTCCTCAGTCGCATCAAGAAAACAGACATCAGCATAGTCTAGAAGTGGTAGAAGGAGAGACTGAGCAAGAGTAATTTTAGTTTTAAATGGCAGGAACTTCTGAAGACGCTTAAGAGACCGATACGACCAAAACATCCTCCTGCTTACTTCAGCAATGTGACCATGCCAGGATAGGTTGCAGTCCAAGAATACACCTAAGTCCTTAACTTTCTTGGAGTAGGCTATAGCGATACCATCGTACACAACAGGAGGGAGGGACTGATGATTCAGTAAATTGACGAAGTATCTGCCACCAATAATGAGAGCTTGTGATTTTGTTGGGTTAACTAACAGTCCAAAACTTTTAGCCCACTGTCTTATGTTTTGAAGATCATTATTGATGGCATCGATAGCTCCAGGAAGCTCTTCAAGTTTAAAATGTCGATAAAGTTGCAGGTCGTCTGCATAGAGATGATAATGTGACAGTAATACCTTGGTGACAGCGTTAATGAAAACGGAGAACAGAAGAGGAGAAAGGACGCCACCCTGAGGAACACCCGCAGAAAGATCGCACCAATGAGAGCAAGCCTCATTCAAGTGTACCGACTGCGAGCGACCCCGAAGATATGAATCAAACCATGCAATCACAGAAGGAGATATGTTTAGAGAGGAAAGGATACCTAAGAGTATGTCAAAGTCAACTGAATTAAACGCACTGCTAAAGTCTAATAGAACCAACACCGTAAGGAGTCGGTTTTCCATGGCCAATCGGATGTCGTCAGTAATTTTAAGAAGGGCAGAAACAGTGCTATGGCCAGGACGAAATCCAGACTGAAAAGGACTGAGCAGGCTATTATAAGAAAGGTAATGCGACAGTTGACTATTAACAACACTCTCAAGGACTTTGGACAGGATTGGTAGTATTGAAATTGGACGGAACTGGGTTACTGAAGAGGGATTTGAAACTTTGGGAAGAGGCAAAACGTAGGCCTTCTTCCAAGCAGTAGGAAAGGAGCCCATAAACAGGGAATAATTTACAATGTGTAACATAGCAGGAGTAAGATCATCCAGGATAGGAAGAAACATTTGAAGTTGAAGACCATCATCACCCACTGCTTTTGTAGAAATAGATGTAATGGCCCGCTTAATATCCCCTTCTGTAACTGGGTGAAAAGAGAAAGAAGTACATTTAGGCAGAGGAAGATTAGAGAGATGGTTTAGAGTGGAAGATTTAACGTTATCATCCAGAGTCACAGGTGATTTGGAGAAGTGTAAATTAATCGTGTTTAGGTCTATATTAAACGTGCTCTCATTCGCAACTTTGCCGATTCCAAGGGATTTGAGGAATTGCCAAACTTGTGCTGTGTTGGAGTGTTGAATTGTGTCGTGTATGTGACGCCTTTTAGCATCCCTACACATACGACCGCAGTGATTACGCAGTTTCTTATAGAGGGACCAGTTTTCATCGGTAGGGTCTCTTTTGTACCGCCTTTTCGCCTTATCCCTTAAAGACATCTGCTTTTTAATTGCATCCGACAACCAAGGAGCTGGAAGATGCTTCACCCTGACCTTTTTTAGTGGAGCATGTACATCAAAAAGTTTTAAAACTATTTCGGTAAACTCGGCCACCTTAGCGTCCAAGTCATTGCTGTCATAAACAGGAGACCAGTCAATATTGCTCGCATCCTCACCCAAACGCTCCCGATCAATGTTCTTGAAACTGCGTAGCAAGAGAAATTTAGATTTGCGTTTAGGAGGGCGAATTTTGTATGAAATAAATAAAAGATCGTGGTAAGAAAATGAAGCAGAAAGTTGCCCGTACGTAGCTACTTTGTTTGGGTCGGAAACTAGAATAAGGTCTAGAAGTGAGGGAGAGCAGTGAGGCGCATGATGAGTAGCGTTGAGCTGAAGGATGTGCATATTGACAGAAGAGACAAGGGACCTGAGTTTACGGCTGCGCACATCATCTTTGATCAGACAGGTGTTGAAGTCTCCGAGAATTATAGTGTGGTCATATAAAGAAGAAAAATTTTCAAGATTTGATTCAAAAGAAGCAAAATAATCAATATGACAGGAAGGACTATAGAAGACACCTAAAAGCAATTTTGTGTGATTAAAAGTTATTTCAATAAAAAGGTGTTCAGCAGATTTTGAATAGTTACTCGGAGACTGATCGAGAATTTTTAAATAATATCTTCACGAAGATAGATGGCGACCCCCCCGCCACCCTTGCCCGTTCTGTCATTACGCACCAGCCTGTAGCCGGGCAACGAATATTGTGTTGAAGGAAGAGCAGGTTTAAGGAAAGTTTCAGAGACAAGAACAGCATGAATAAGATCGGAGTCAAATGAGGATAACAAATCAGTGTGATGGGCTGGAACACTTTGAGCATTAATATGGACGGCGTTGAAAAACTTATTGTAGCATGAAAAGGTAGAAGAAAGCTGGTCGCGTAAGTGCACAGAATCATCAGTGAACGCACTGGCATAGCTCTCGTCAGACGAACAAGAGGAAGAGCAGGAAACAAAACTGTCATCGAAAGTGTCTAACATAACAGATAAATAAATATATAATAAAATAAATATATATTATACTAAATTATTCAAAACTATCTCTAAAAAAAAAACAAATAAATAAAGACTAAAATAATTAATCCTCGATGCACCTTGCGTTAACTAAAGATTAAAATGCTCGTATCCAAGTCAATACAAAAATAAAAGGGAAGAAAATATTAAAGTTTCCGAACGAGCAAGTTACAATCATCGCTGTCAAACTGTCAAAACAAAATCATGTCAATCACTAAAATATTCTCAGTGACCGACACAAAGAGAAAATTAAAAAGGATGCTACAAGCTACAATCTATACATGTTGTGTGCGATCATTTGGCCTGCCTCCGCGACCTCTTGTCCATAGCAGGGTTGCTAATAGGTGACGATGCAACCTTCGCAGCCGAATCAGCAGATGTAGACGCTGGGAACTGTGCAACCAGTTCTTGAAGTTCAGTAGATGATTCAATCTTTCGACGCGACTTGTCTGGTAGCATGATGACAATTTTGCCCTCGGAGGTCCAACACTGCTTCACACTAAAGTGTTTACGAGCGGCCAGAAACACGTCGTGCCTAGGCTTAGTTAGGAACTCCGAGAGAACCAGACCAGAACCCTTCAGCATTGTCTTGTTGCGCCATACCTCGCTGCGCAGGTTGTAGCAATTGAACCGAATAAGTAGTGGACGAGGCTTGCCTGAATTAACTCCCAGGCGATGGCAGGATGTGATGTCTGATGAAGAGACGTTGGTAATCTTCATCTTATCCGTTAAAGTTAGGACGGCCCGGGAAGTGCAATCTTCATCCTTCTGCTCAGGAAGACCATGTAGGAGTAGAACCTGCCTGCGAGACGCCATTTCATGCCGGTCTAGGCCCACAGTCAGCAACTCCATCTGAGCCTTCAGCGCGCTCAGAGTCTGCCAAATGAAGCACTTGAACTCCATGAAGTCCCGAGAGAGGCTGGCTATAGTCTTGTGAGGAGCCTCGTTGCTGCTGACATTCTTCAGGTCCTCCTCATAGGTGTCCATGCGTGTGGTGAATGTGGCTGACAGCTCCTCCATGCAGCTTGACAGCTTGGCATATAGGTCCATTTTGTGGAGATTTGTGTTGGTTCAATTTAGGGTAAAGGAGATTGAGAGTT
Organism: Diarsia mendica; assembly: GCA_949316265.1. NCBI lineage: Eukaryota > Metazoa > Arthropoda > Insecta > Lepidoptera > Noctuidae > Diarsia > Diarsia mendica. The sequence continues at coordinate 20,861,328 of OX438899.1, forward strand.
TATAAGTGCAGTGAGTGCATCCGAGGATAAACTAAACTTTTAGTGCATATGCACTTATAAAGTGACAATAAACTATTTTAAATATTTATCTTTAAGAAGAGCTATTATAACTTGTGTTCACTTTAAGCTACCCTCACAAAAAAACTGTTGTTGTTCTGTGTCTGGGTGTAATTTATCTATAATATGTATGTATTTAGAAATATATAAGTATGTTTATCAGTTGTCTAGTACCCATAACACAAGCTCTGCTTAGCTTGGGACTAGATGGCGTTGTGTGATAGTTGTAAAAAAAAAAAAAAAAAACTATTCCTATAAAGTAACAGGCTACTTTTCATAATCTGCCTGCTCTTTCTCACAGGATTTATGGGGGCCCATAACAGGACCCTGAAAACTACATGCTTCACTGTCCCCGAATAAAAGATAGTGGGCAAATGTGGTCCAAGCGTTTTTTTTATCGTGCTGTCATCTTTTTGTTGGTTTCTGTCACTGTATCCAATAAAACACTGTAAAGCCGCGTCCCCACTAACGTCACCCGAAAAGTTCCTGTTAGGCGCGCAGCTTTGCCTCGTGGAGCCGCGCGGCCTAAGTGGGGACGCCGCTAAACGTTCATGTTAGGCCTCGATCTCCTGGCGACATGGAGAGAGCGACTGTCTCAACCCCGTGCAGGGCACGTCACTTTAGTGGCAGTAAGTACTATCATCGAGTGAGAAGTGTCTGGAGAAGCGCCACGGCGCGGCGGCGCCCTCACCTTCCGTCTGACGCAGGTCCTCACCGGACACAGTTGTTTCGGAAGGTACCTGCTCCAAATCAGGCGGGAGGAAACGCCCGGATGCTACCACTGCTAGGATGACCTGGAGAACACGGCGGAGCACACCGTGGAGGTCTGCACTGCTTGGGAGGAGCACCGCCGTGTTCTCATAGCGGCGATCGGCGGTAGCGACTTCTCGCGTCCAGCCCTGGTACAAGCCATGGTTCGGGGCGAGGAGGAATGGGACGCCGTCGCCTCCTTCTGCGAAGCAGTGATGCTAGCGGAGGTGGCGGAACGTGAGAGGAAGAGAAAGACTCTGCCCAGTAACCGCGGGAGACGCTCCGTGCGTCGGGGGCCACGTGACGGCTTCCGGCCACCGTAGGCGCGGGCCTGTGGACAGTGAGTAATGGGCTAGCTCGCCGTCCGTCCGTCTTATGACGACGAAAGGCCGTGTTGACGGCGCGTTCGTGTTCCACGCGCGCCTCAAAGAGATGTCAGCAACATGTCATGTCACGTCATTCTTTTTTTGCCTCCGACTTCAGAAGCTGATTTTTCTTCTGAAGTTTATTTTTCACTTTTTGGTGTTTTTGAAGTCGGTTGATTTTTTTGCAAAAAAGTTTTTTTATTTTTTCATTTTTAGTTGTGTATCAAGAAATATTTACTTCGTATTTACCACAGAAGAGATAAAAGAGGTTAGAAAGGAAATAGTTCCAGATTTGTATTAGAACGCGTGTCGCCGCTTGTCTCCCACTCTCTATAACCACTACAACCAAGAGGCTAATAAGTACGCGAATTACGCGCACAAATAAACCGCACTCACTTAGATCGCGAGCTTGCTACTGGTTGTCACACTAGCGCAACCACTGCGTTTGACGTACACTCACACATGCGATTATTTCTCATACACGTTACGGTGACCAAAAGGTCGATAATTTATATCGATAAAATTATTTTAGTTTTGTTACTTTATGTTTTGCAATTTTTGCTTGTATTTCGGGACGGGACAGAAAGAAAGAAAATAAGATAGCAAAAATATTTATTGGTCTCTCACACATAAAAAATAGATAAAAAGTAAACATAAAGATTTTTTTTTAATATTGAAAAAAAAAACGTGTGGCACTCGGAGACTGCCGCGGTAAAGCTATTGCATAGCATTTTTTATCAACCTATGCAATAATAGGTATACATAATTAGGTATGAATAGTGTAATTACACACCAAAATAATTATTCATTCAAAAAATTTGAACAAAAATAACGATATTAAGAGTTTGATCTTCGAATTTCGCGCAAAATCATAACATAATAATCATTTGAATACTTTACACATACTAGATATCGACATTGTTTACAACTTGGTACAACACTATCGAAACGCAAAGATTAGGCAGAATTTAAGCTTTGACTCGTCGCACGTGAGGTTCGCATTGCACGAAATGCATTGCGCAATCGCCAACGTAGTACAAGATGGTACCCACGGATTGTAAGCAATGTACATAATTTTGTTTCTGCTTGCGACTGTATCATTTTGTCTGCGAACTACATAATACTATTGTAATAATTACAAATATTACTTGTATTTTAAGGTTTTTAGACTTACCGATGAAAGGAAATCCCTTCTCGAGCCACACTGCACACCTGGCTTCTTTTCCGACACGTAATAATCGCGCAACACGGCATAATTCTTTTTTTTTCGCGGAGCTCCGTTCGCTGTCACAATATGAGCGCGATTGTTGGTCAGTAAATCAAATTTTGTCGACATATGATCGTCTGATCATATACGCGGCGCGCGTGCCCCGCCCACATGGCCTTTCTAACCTCTTTTATCTCTTCTGTGGTATTTACTATGAAACCTATACTTGTATAGCGTCAGAAAAAGCACGAAACACGTAATACGTGCCTATGTTTGAGGGTCGCCCTCGATTTCTCTGGGATTCCATCACCAGGATCTGGTTTCTATATGAACCCTTGAAACATCTCCGTTCCAATAAAAAAAGAATCATCAAAATTGGTATATAAACGACGAAGTTATTCGCGAACACACATAAAAAAACGAACGAAAAATGTTCATAAATTATAAAAAAATGATAAATAAATAATAATAATAATATTCCACAACTATCACACAACGCCATCTAGTCCCAAGCTAAGCAGAGCTTGTGTTATGGGTACTAGACAACTGATAAACATACTTATATAAAAAAAAAAAAAAAAAAAAAAAAAAGAAAACAAAAAAAAAAAAATGAAAAGTACTAGGCCAAACCATGCCAAATTCTTATCGCATCAAACAAAAAAAAAACACGTAAATCGGATCATTAATCTCGGCGTAATCGGTGTACATACATAGAAAAAATAGAGTTTGATTTAGTTGACAAGACCAAAAGAAATAAAATAAATAGTCTTGTCTTGTGTGATTTACTTCATAAAAACCCTGTTCCCTTCCCTGTTCAGAGATACTTTCAAACACAATAAATAACAAGTAATCATCTTGACACTCGCAGTTTATTAATTGGTGGATATTAATACATACAATTATGTACATATATATTTACATCCACATTCTATTACGCACGTTAGGTTGCTACGCCCACATTATGGTTATAGTGTGGTTCTTGTGTTTTGCTCGTCACCAAGAATCCATACATAGACCAGCAGATTTTTTAAATTCAGTAATTATTGACGTTTAGTTGTTTTTAAAACACATAAAAAACCATTTCTTGTTTTCTTTTATTCTATAATAATTGTAATGATGATAATATTTATGTTCTGCTACCTATCCGACAATGTCACTAAATAAAAATAATTAATCTAAATAATAAAGAAGGTTAAATACATCCGTCGCCGCCAAAAGTCAAAATAACCCGAGCGCGCGTTCACTGACAAGTGACACTTTCAACTGTCGTAATGCGCTTTGCTTATTTTTTCTAATCTTCCACTCGGACCAATGAGGTTGAAAGAAGTAGTTTCTAACACTTTAATAACTTCTAAGGCAAAAATAAACTAATCATTTCTCGAAATATCTCCTCTCCTCCGGCACCGATTTTAATGCCCCTCTGCGTGTTTGAACAGTACGTTGTGCCCTTCCATTTGGTATATGATTCATCCTTGGCGACGCTTGGACCAACTCCCATACATTTTTGCCCACTATCATTTGGATGAGAAGAATGATGTATTGGTGTACCTAGTACAGAAAACATGGTGCAGAACCAGCCAGGTCCAAGACCTACTAAACCAAACACGTCAATCACTAAATCCAATAACAAGGAAAAGTATACTACGCAAAAAACCGATCAAGTGTGTGTTGGAACACGTACAGAAAAGGGTAGATTTCGTAGTCGGGATGAATCACAGAACAGAATTTTTCTGTTCTGTGGGATGAATAATAAAATATTTCATACCAAAAACCAACTTATATATGCAGTTGAAAAACATGTTCACCCTCACTCTCCTTCACATATTTCTCACTCACTGTTCACTGAGTGAAACTCACTCACTGTTCTTATGGAATGTACGTAAGCATATGTTTTGAGAAGAGAATAAGAAGAGAAGAGATTTGTCTTTTATTTGTGCTGTAAAACCTTTTTTTTTTGGGGTGTGGGAAATCATCAAATGACTCCTCCCTCTCTGAGCAGAGTGGTAGGGAGTGTCAGACTTCTACTGAATAAAAACCACCCATGTTCCTTCTTAGCCCTTTGTGTCGAGGCCGCGATATCTCTTTCGAACAACCCCCAGCCCCGACGACGGGGTGCTGTAAAACGTTACGTCTTGCTTTTCATGATTCTAGGTCAATGGGAAGTACCCCATAGGTTATGATTTACTGGAATATTGATTGCTTTTAACTTTAATTGCGTTGACTTGGAAGGTAATTTTTTTAACAGTTGCAAGGGGCTATGACTTCTACATTTTTTTTCCACAGGCAACGAATTTATCGTATAAGTAGGTAAGAGTTCTGGTTTTTCTTTTTAACAAATAGGTAGAATAAAATTTAGACAGACCTGGGGCTCTAAAATGGCCACTTTAGCTGATCATAAATAAATCTTTAAATAAGACGCAGTTACTATTATGAAAGGTCTATTTTACGCTTTTTATCGTAATCCATATTATGTTCTGCTAAGTGGCCATTTTGAGGCCAGACACTTAGTATGTTGTCCACTGTGTAACTTGTTTAATTTAAGTTTTATTAGCATTAAATGACTACTTTTATTAACTTAGGTCTTGCCTGTTAAAACAATACGGGATCGGACTGGGTCAAAATAATATGATTCTGTTTAGTCCGTAAGTTAGATTATCGAAAAATATTGAAAACGTGTTTTTTGTTTTATCAAATCAATAAAAAATGACGAAGATAAAACGCGTCAAAGATCTTGGAGTGGGGCTTGAAACGTCAATTGTGTCGTCAAAATGTACTATCATATGACGTCACACGAGTTTTCGAAGCACTGTATCGTCTTCATTTTAAGTTTACGTGAAAAAAGAAAAAATACGAGTCCAATAATTTTTGGAAATCTATCTGACGGACTAATTAGTTTTTTTATGTCCGATCCCCTGTGTTTATGGATAAATAAAAATAAATTTAGATCCACTGAGTGCAGACATTTACAATGGAGTATTAAGGTAGGTACCTACTGACACTGATGCCAATTCCCAAACAATTGGCGTCATCGTCAAGCGTCATTGTGTAATTCGTATTGTAAATTTCTATTTGAACTATTCAATTCATTTATCATACAGGTAATTCCGTTTTTTGTGTAGTTACTACTGCGAAATTCAACTAAACATGTGTTTATTGTAGCAATACAAAACCTGGTTTTTTGAACACCTGCGTGCGTGATAAATAAAATAAAAAATAAGTCTGTTTGAAATAGTGCGAAGGAAATAGAATATTATAAATTAAGTTAGTCGATGAAATTTCCTCGAACTGACCAATACTTTTCGGGTGCACACTGCACTGAGAAAAAAATCCTGAGACAAAGCTGCAGTTTTACATTGCGGGCAAATTCTTGCGAAAGTGACAAAATAATTTTGAGATTACAGCAAAATAACCTTTGCTGCCACAGCAACTTTTTTTTTGTGAAACGCAAATATTGTGAACCCCGCAGTAAAATATTGTGGCGTTATCAATTTTTGGGCCCTTAGATATAATCGCAAAGTGGTATTTAGCGGGGTTCACATGGTTAAAGTTTGTGTAGTTCGCAATGTGCGCTGCACATTGACTTTAGACGTTGTGGCGTTAGCAATTATTGGGCCCTTTGATAAATTCGCAAAGTGGTAATTTGCGGGGTTTACATGGTTAGAGTTTGTGCAGTTCGCAATGTGAGCTGCGCATTGACTTTAGATATTGCGGCGTTAGCAATTATTGGGTCCTTTGATATATTCGCAAAGTGTTAATATGCGTTGTTCACATGGTTAGAGTTTGTGCAGTTCGCAATGTGAGCTGCGCATTGACTTTAGATATTGCGGCGTTAGCAATTATTGGGGCCTTTGATATATTCGCAAAGTGTTAATATGCGGGGTTCACATGGTTAAAGTTTGTGTAGTTCGCAATGTAAGCCGTACATTGATGTTATAAGTTGTGGCGTTATCAATTTTCAGGCCCGTTGTTAAAATCACATGTTGGGAATCTGTGGGGTTTACCAAGTTAAAGTTTGTGTGGTTTGCAATATAAGCTGTGCATTAATGTTATATGCTGTGGCGTTAGCAATTTTCGGGCCCTTTGATAAAATCACGATATGGTAATCTGAGAGGTTCACTTATGGCATGGCTGATTTCTGGTCAAAAGTAATTTTATCCTATTATGTATCTAAATCTATCATTCCATTCATGCTGGTTTCGTTAGCGAAGCTAACAATAAGAAGAAAGGGTTCACAGGTTATACGTTTGTGCATGGTTCCGGTGTTCGACATTAACTTTGACATGTTGTGGCGTTAGCAATTATCGAGCCCTTTGATAAAATCGTATAAGTTGGTAATCTGTGGGTGGGGTTCATATAATTGAAGTTTGTGTAGTATGCAATTTAAGTTGCACTTGTTTCATATGCTTTGGCCAATGATATTATATAATCATCACATTACACCATTAACAATTAAATTTACCAAAGATCCCCTTTGATAAAATCGCAATATCTATTAAAAGGCGTTCACAAAGTTAAAGTTTGTGTCGTTCGCAATATACCTAAGCAGCACATTGATTTTTTATGTTGTGGCATTGAATTTTTTTTTTATAAAATTGCAAATTTGTACTCTGTGGGGTTAACAATTCTAAGGGCACGAGTTCACAATGTGCATAATTCTCTAACAATGTTCAAATTGCTATAAACACAATTCAAACTTAGCGAGGGTATCCTAACATAGATAAAAATACAAATCAACTATAGTGAAAATCACAAAGTTCATTCTCAACAATGTTTGAATTTGGTAAAGTTGTTAAAATCGATCGGTATCTAGTTTAGTCTTCGGTCGGCAGTGGCGGGCAACACTACTCGTAATAGCGTATAGTCTATAGAGAATATATCTCCGCGGCGCGTGCGTTATGTTGGTACGGTACACTTGGTACACCTGATTTTAATTATCTAATTCTAGTTCTTCTAGCCGTTCGGATTTTCGGAATTTAGGAAGGAAGAAGGAAGTACACCGCACGGAAACACAGAGACATTATTACAGAGGTTTTATGACCGTCGGCGCGTCTGCGAGTGCGTCGATAATCGTCGTGAAAAGTAAAACTGTAAAAAAAGTGCGTGTGGTGAAAAAGTGTTATTTGTGGTGTGGTTATCTGTGGTGAAAAAGGGGTTTACAAGCTGTACCTACGTGTTTAATTATAACTTAATGTTTGATTAAAAATTGGTGACATTTTGATAACTGCTTTTTATTATGTAGATAGTCATTCCCGTTTCTAAGACGTTGCACATGATTAATACACCGGGCTTCAGATTTTAGCACTCTAGAAGCTCTGTGCATTGCTGGCATGTGCAACGCTAAATAATTCTACTATTGCTAATCTATACACTATGCTTTATTAGCAACCTTCACGTTGTGGTTCCAACAAAGGCGTGATCTAACATTGTGATGATCGCCATTTTACCATTGCTATTTCCGCAGTACCATATTGCAGAAATAGCAATGCTACCATTTATGTTCCCACAGTACAATGTTGCTACTCCAGCAATATTGTACTGCGGGAGCAGCAATGGTAACATTGCTATACCTGCAATATGGTACTGCGGAAATAGCAATGGTAAAATGGCGATCATCACAATGTTAGATCACGCCTTTGTTGGAACCACAACGTGAAGGTTGCTAATAAAGCATAGTGTACATAGCTAGAACCACAAGGTTGACAGATAACATTGCGTTAATCGCAACTGCAGGCCTGTTTTTACATCACAACTTTGTTGAAACCACAACTTGAAGGTTGCTAATAAAGTAAAGTGTACATAGCTACAACCACAAGGTTGACAGATAACATTGCGTTAATCGCAACTGCAGGCCAGTTTTTACATCACAACTTTGTTGAAACCACAACTTGAAGGTTGCTAATAAAGTAAAGTGTACATAGCTAGAACCACAAGGTTGATAGATAACATTGCGTTAATCGCAACTGCAGGCCAGTTTTTACATCACAACTTTGTTGAAACCACAACTTGAAGGTTGCTAATAAAGTAAAGTGTACGTAGCTAGAACCACAAGGTTGACAGATAACATTGCGTTAATCACAACTGCAGGCCAGTTTTTACATCACAACTTTGTTGGAACCACAACTTGAAGGTTGCTAACAAAGCAAAGTGTACATAGCTGGAACCACAATGTTGAAAGATAACATTGCGTTAATCGCAACTGTAAGATTGCAACTATAGCAAACTGTACGTTGCTAGATTATATAAGTTTAACACTGTGATATCTCCACGTTTGAAGTTGCGAAATAGGAGCCAACAGAGTAAGTTTGTGAAAACGAGCGTTTGTGAAATTCGCTATGTGATAATCCACAAAGTACACATTTCCACTTTGTCACATTCGCAATAGTTTTTCGCAATAAAAAAGTTGCTGCGGCAACAAACTTACTCTGTTGGCTCCTATTTCGCAAACTTTTATTGTTAATTTAACAATACTTTTTTCTCAGTGTGTGCACAGCTTCTAGTACAAATATGTAGTACCTATAGTCCTCACCGATTTCAGTCACGGCGACCAATCTCAGTGGAGATTAGCAAAAGACGCGTGAAATATGCACAATCAGTGCTGTGTGCGCGGGCACAGCTGCACTCTCTTTACTCTCAAAGTCCGATGTGACCGCATTCCGACACGATCGGATCCGAGAGATATAATACCAACGGCTTAACGTGCTTTCCGAGCCACGGGGTATCATACCGCGCCAGTTTCAGGGAATTTGCAATGAAAAAACCTTATAGGTAGCACTTTTTGCCCTACAGCGGCTCTGGGATTGATTCCGCAGGAGCCCAATGGTGTACAAGTAGTCCTCCTGACCGTTTTCGGTCACGGAGGCCAATCTAAGCAGAGATTAGTCGTTCGTCGCGGGAGATATATGTAGAGGCACAGGTGCACTCTCTCTTGCAGTCCGAGTCTCAAAGTCCGATTACTCAGCAATACGATATGGTTAGAGAGAGTTCACGAGTAGGACCTACGGCTTAAGTACTTTCCTTAGGCACGGGGTATCATACCGCTAATATCCCAACTCCGGGCTACTACTAGACCAGGGATGGCGAACCAATGGCACGCGTGCCATTGATGGCACGTTAAAGAAGGCACGCCCCACCGAATTTTTAACCAATTATTTTCAAATAAGGTTAAAAAATTAAAAATTCGAATTACGAGTCAATATTTTCAGAGACCATACCATAACATTCGTTAAAACCATTTGGTAGAGGAGTCCAGTCCAAGATGCAATCTTACTGTAATTTGAATTACACGTAGGTAGAATTGAAACATTTATTACGACATAGGTCAAGTTTTTTCTTTTTGTTAGCAAAGAAAGAGCTTTTAGTTGAAAATATTTAGTTTTATTATCTGCCAATAAATCAAAGCAACATTATTTGACGGCACGTGTAAGGTCTCAATAAACATTTCTTTAATAAAAATGGCACGTAGATCCATAAAGGTTCGCCATCCCTGTACTAGACTAATAGTACTTAAATCCCAATAGCACTTTTTTGCATGACCCGAGAGTTGAACCCCACGCTCAGCAATCGCACTTACTATCACGAGGCCAACGGGGCACAAACAAACAGTAGGTACAAATAGTGAGACGAGACGATAAACAGACGCAATAGGGAGGTAATGGTCCTTTCCAACGACACGTGCACTTGCCACAAACTGCCGAACTTTATCTGTAACCGCATCTAGCTAGCCTTTTACCTATTTACACCTGCGAGCTGCGTTCCACTCTGGTAATTGTATTTCCTTGTGGACATTCCATTCTTTCTTTAATTATCGTGTAGTGTAGATAGAATAGTGTATTTTTTTAGGGAGAGGTGTGAAATCATCAAATGACTCCTCCCGCTCTCCCGCAGAGCGAAAGGGAGTGTCAGACTTCTACTGACTAAAGACCACCCATGTTCCTTCTTAGCCCTTTGTGTCGAGGCCGCGGTCGCGTCAGTGTCAGACATCTAAATAAAGACCACCCATGTTCCTTCTTAGCCCTTTGTGTCGAGGCCGCGGTATCTCTTTCGAGCAATCCGCAGCCCCGACGGGTGTCTAAGCTGGTGTCTGAGTTTTTATGTCATCCATGAGTCTCTGACTTGACTTTACATACCGTCAAAAAATATCTCTCAGGCATGCTGGTTGTCGTTCAATAAACGACTTCTTTTTATTTTATTTTAGTAAGTAGCACATTTTTTTCAACTATTTATGAGACTGACGTAACTTCTTCTTGTACACACGGCTACACATCAAGCTATACAAAACCAGTATAATCTGATCGTTCATTGTGCGAAAAGATCTAGTAAAGTGAGGCCAAGATTAACTGGTTTTGTATAGCTTGATGTGTAGCCGTGTGTACACTTAGAGGACTTGTTTCAAAATCATACAATATACTAACAGTAACTTAAAAACCTACATAATTATGTCAGATCAAATAACAGCATAATTATTATACCTTTATTACTGCTCACATCTGTTTATTATGGAACTCTTATCTTGTACATTTCATACTTATAAGCTCCGCGAATTTATATCAGATCAAAACAAACAGGTTGAGTTTTCAAATTCAATTTTAAACTGGCTAAAAAAAATGTAAACGAATAAGAATGGTTATTTCTCAACATTTTGGCAAATAATGGACAGCAATAATTAATCAATTCTATAAAAAGGTTGCAGTAATGGTAATATTTCATCGTATTAGCTGGTGTCCCACGGGAATTGGTTCCATTTTGCAATTGTTACCCACAGGTAAATTAATACTTAAGACCTACAAATACATCATTTATCATTTTTAAATATTATTTCCTGCTCAGTTTTTGTAAAACTGGCCAATTCAGACGAAAAATAAGTAATGGAGACCATTTTCCACGAAAAATAAATAATAAAAAGCAAAAGTTAATGGCTGTACACATTTATTTTCGGCGGTTACTGCCAGTAAGCTGTTACGTTTTTAATATTCTTAAAAAGGTTGAATTAAATTTTTGGGCCACACAATAAACCATGCTAGAATTTATCGTGGTAAATATTTTATGTGCGACGCATGTAAACAAAGCGGTGCAGTTTCTTTTTTGATGAATTTTCAGGTCACTTTCCTGTTGAAATAAATTGTTCTGAATAATTTTCCGGGCCGAATTCCATGAAAATACTCCTAGATGAGATTCGATTTTAACAGCAATCCCTGAAGTGTTTCAACTCTCACTGGCGAGCGATCTTCCATCCTTACCCAACCCAATTGCTCCACCTGCTGGAAATCTGACACCCCGACATGAGTTGCCATGGCCGTCCACGAAATCTTTAAATATGTTCCGGACCCAGGTTGGTCGCAGCAAGGAAAACCTGCTCAAGTGGAGATTCATTAATGACAGCCTTTTTTTCCCACTCTGGGCAGAGCGGTAAGGAGTGTTAGACTTCAACTGACAAAAAACCGCCCATGATCCTTCTTAGCCCTTTGTGTCGAGGTCGCGGTATCTCTTTCGAATAACACGCAGTTTGTGACAGCCCTGAAGTGCAAATGTGGTGCTATTCTACCAACGGCACTTACAACACAATTTTTGACCTATAAGTAGTCAAAGATGAGATCATAAACTATTACAAGATTATCTATAAATGTGTCACAACCGTGCCAAATCATATCCAATGTACCCCAAATCCACCCTAACAGAGATCAATAGCGCTAATTTATTTATACGCAACGCTCCATTTGGTTGCAATTTGCCAAACTAAACGGAACATAAAGCACCTAATGAATAAATTGAAGCAAATGATGCGTTAAGACTAATGATGGCTACAACTATTATTTTGCATGGCATTTCTGTCATAATCCAGTGATCTTTATCGTGTTTACAATAAGGTTGCCATTGGGGTATTGTTTCTGAAAGTCTGTAAATAAATTGTGATCTTTATTCTCGTAACCATAAGGGGACCGTCGGGTGCTGTCGTTTACAATGCAGTCAAAATTTCAGTGATCTGTCTTTTATTATCTACTTAGCCTTTTTCCTACTATGTTGAAATCGACTTCCAGTCTAATCGGATGCAGCTGAATACCATTATTAATTTACATGGAGCGACTGCCTATCTGACCTTTATGACAGACTCAGTGTTACGTACTCTTTGGTTCTTTTATACTTTTTTTATTATTTAAAATTTAAATTGTTTTTCTTTACATTCTGTCTTATGTTTTTCTGTGATGCTGTCAAAAGGTGTGATTTTCTCTAAATTCATTTAAATAATAAAAATATATTAATTAAGGTAAGTTTTCACTCCAGGATAACAGCCCACATCCTCATCTTTTTCACTCAGTACTGGATAATTTGATTCCTCTTGGTAAGACTGGTTGTCAGACTTTCGGATCACTGAAAACTGTCAAAGACCTACAAATGACAGACGGCATAACATGCTTTCCAAAGCACCGAACAGTGATCTATCATTGACATTTTAAAACTCAAAACACACAGTCAGAAACTAACTAAACTAACTAAAAAAAGTCTGTGCAATTTCGAATGGTGCGCACTTTTCAAATTAATTAGTAGCTTGTCAGCCGAGACGTTCTGCCAAGTCGTCAAAAATTCCGAAGTTTCAATTATAACATTGCGAAAAGAACTTGTAATGGAATGATTTTTTTTTAGTAAGTTGAACAAAAATACAGCTTTGTATTTTTTTACGAATACAGAACAACTGCAATAACACAATACGCTCATCAATACAATAAAACGAAACCTTTTAATCGTTTTTGTGACATGGCTTACATTGTTATCACATTGCATTACTGTGAATGTGTTCTATATGGTATTGTATATTATAACTTTGTCTATTTGTGTATTTATTGAAAGTACACATACCGTATATACAGCATATTACATACTTCTTTTTAATTTATTTCAATACGTAACTTACAAATCAATGTGCAATACAGCTGGTATATAGACGGACTAAATGCCACAAGGCATTCTCTACACTCTTTATCTTACCTTCTTTACCTTACCTTGGATTTTGGGTAAAATACGACAACATTGTACATTTTAGGAAACGAGTGGTGTAACCGCGTACTCTTAATTGCCAATTAGTGTTCAAGACAGTCCATAGAACACACTAAAAAGTTAATGCATTCAGAAGTTCAGAAAGTTTCATACATTCTGAAGTTTTAGATGCCAATTATTATGATCAAAACATAGTAGAGAGCATTATTTTTGGATTGATATTTTAACATAAACATAACATCATGCCTGTAACCTCTACCTGACCCTTCGAGGTTAAAGGGATAAGCAGAGGTGTACCTAATAGGACACTCACATTTTGCCAGTTATGTTTAAGTCCCAAGTAATAGGGGGCGAGCCTAATGTCAACAACTGGGTACGAATTCAGACTATGTGACTGCCATTGAGAATTTTTTGTTTTTTTTTTTTTTTCTTAGGGCAAGATTGAAGTCAAGAGCAAGCCCATTTATAATTAAAAAAAAAAAAAAAAAAAAAAACCGACCCGTGAATCTACACAGTCTACACAGTTGCTATTGCGGCCACTGGACCAACGAATGGTTCCAAAGACAAAGCAATATTGGATTAGCAACTGAGTAAAGGAAAGTCTCTTCATCATCATCATCATCAGCCTATATTGTTCCCACTGCAGGGACTCAGGCCTCCTCTCTAGGAGAGGGAAAGTCTCTTGTTTGAAATTAATCGAACTTCAAAAACAGGAGTACATAAGTACTTAAAAATCCATGCCTTTATATAACTTGGAGCAATTCTACTCCACGACGTAACGAAGTAAAACGTTTTGAAGAGGCAAAAATAATGCGTATTTATTTCAGGCTTACTTTTATCAAAGCTTTGCGAGATAAAATCCGGAGTAATCTTACCTCTGAAGTAACATAGAAGATAAATTATACTAATTGCTGGAGATGTAGTAAGAAATACGCAGAAAAGGAATACAATTTAGGATGTAGGTGCTAGATGATGAGGTCTTATGATATATTACAAAGATGTAGTCTTAATATGTAGCTCAATATGACTTACAATAAATATTCTTTTAAATAAAATATTGTTTAAGATAAGGATAGGGAGATAGAGTGTTAAATAAATCTTGAACACCCTTATTTAGTAAAAAAAGAAACCAATTTCTTGGGTCTTAGATGGTGCAGGTTGCAAATGTTGCAATACCACGATCGGTCCTCGGGTTGTGACGTCTTAAACAAACAATGGACATGCTATTGCCGAAGATGGTGTGGTCATGTTTAAAAGTTTGTTGGGTTTTAAGGAAATTACGGTCATTTTCATTTTCCACGCCAGCCACGGAGAGCTGGTGAAATGTGGATTTAGTACCTATTAGGAACACCTCTGCCTTACCCTTCGGGGACTACAGGCTTAATGTTATGTTACAGGTCAAAACAACCTCTCACCCCAAACGCATATACCGTCTCCGTTCCGTCGTGGGTAATAATTTCTTTCAAAATAACAAGACTGTCTATTCGATTTTGAAAACAACAGAATCCAATCATCCGTTGGCACAACGATGTTATGATTGCGGTTCATAATTGTTTCCTATTGTTCGCACTAATTGCACGAATTGGATAGACATTTTCATTCACGACATTATGATGTAATCTGTAAACATATTTTTTTTTGTGTTCCATTATTTATGTACTTAACTTATACTGTTGTTTTTCTTTTTTGTGCCTATTTTTTTATATTAGTTGCATGTTTACTGCATTAGATTGTATCTCATGTTTCGGCGACAAATAAATATTTTTTCTTTCTTTCTTTCTATCTGCAGACAAAACAAACAAGTACTAGCCTAGGACTAGTCAAAGACATACGGGTTATCAATATTACTCCGTAATTCTATTACAGAATAAAAAACAACAACCTTTGCATTCTGTACAAGTTTGTTTACTTTGTTTCTGATTCTGTCTCCATCTCAAAGATGTTTGGACTTTTGGAGGTCAAATAAAAAAAAAATCTTTGAAATGTTACGATTCTTCATGAGCAGTTACCCAAGAATTGAAAAGCTGGCAAAAATTGAAGGTCGTGTGTTCACCTAGGCACCTAGGCAGTCACTAGTCACATATTATAGGCAGGCACTTTGAACCATCATCTGCGTAGATTGTTCTCAATTATGTTGGTGTCGGCTTCCAGTCTTACCGGATGCAGCTGAATACCAGTAATTAACATAGAGCGACTGCCTATCTGACCTCCACGACCCAGTTAGTGCTGGGTTGTATGATACTCCTTGGTAAGATTCGTTGTCAGACTTTTCTGACACTTACTACATGGTAGGTAACGTCTCAGTCTCAATGGTATTAATTTTGGCAGTTCAACTATACTTACTTTGTAAATCAGATGAAGGAATGATTACGAATCCTCTTCAAAATCCTTTTAATTGTGCTAAAAGTGTCATTCGTGATGGGGTAACATTCCTTTAAAAGTTTCGTATAAATACGATTTGGGGGGGTTATTCGATGATTTTCCACCGACCATGTTCCTTCTTAGCCTTATGTGACCGGGGCCGCGGTATCTCTTTCGAACAACCCGCAGCTCTAGCTTTTGACTTAGCCTTACATGCCGTCAAGAAATATCTCAGGCATGCTGCTCTTAGTCGTAAATAAGTGACAAACTATTTTGCAAATAGCCAGTAAATTAAAGTCATTAATCCTCTTCTCAAATTGGTTTACGACTGCAGCACAGTCGGGGTCTTTATTAAAGCTCATGTCATTACTTAACAAGAAGTGACTGCCGTCTGACCTCCATCTGACCTCCATAACGTAATTGCTGGACAGTAGTACTTACATCCTCTGACCCTCTTCGTATCTGTTAGGGATAATTCCATTCTAGCGCACTTCAATATTACCTGTCTTCCTGTTAAGTTTACAATTAGCTAAGTAGTGTGTTCGTTGACCTATTTGGCGAAGCAGTGAGACACACAATTATTATCTCTATAATTGTGGAAATTATGTTTTTTCCTACTCCTCCGCTATTCTTTTCTGATTAATTTCGTTGCGGGATCCAAGACAGTTAAATCGCTTCTCTGGGACTTCGTCGAGCTTCATTGTCTCGGCGCTTTTCTTGTGTCGCCACTGTTGATTCTGGCTAACAGGAGTTACAGTGGCTTGGGAATAGTGTGGCGGGCTTGTCCCATTAAAAAAAAAAATGTTAGTTTTTAACTCCCGACGCAAAAACGACTGTGTTGTAAGTATAGGGTTGACGTGTCTGTCGGTCTGTCTGTGTGTGTCTGTCTGCGCCATCGTAGCTCCCAAACGCATGAACTGATTTTGATCTTGATTTTTTGTTTGAAAGGTGAACTATAGTGCGCGCGGAACTAGTTGGCCGCGCCTTAGGCAAGTTTTTGTTTTTTATTTAAGTATTCTTTTCAATAAATTGAACAATTATTGTTCACGATATCTCGAGATTGGTCATCACTGTCTAATTATAGTCTCCTGTACATTGCGAGCTGTAGGCAATCCGCCCCCTCACCCCTGTCGCCACCTAAGGAGCGGCCAACTAGTTCCGCGCGCGCTATAGTCGAGCGTGTTCTTACTATATTTAATGAAGTAGGATAAGGGCAGTAGAATGATGATGATCTAAGAAATGCCAAATAAACGTATTTTCTTCTTTCTTTTTTCTGTTCTGAAAACTGTATTCGTCAAACTTTAAGGATAAACTAGTTTTTTTGGGTAACAGATTGTTAAACTTGCTTGAGTTTGACAAAAACTAAACTTTGAGTAAGGCTAGACGGTATGTGTGTAAAAAAAAACTATCGATATTCACTTAGGCCTTGAAAACAAGGTTTTGACATCAAACAGTAATAATCTAGATTTTATTAGTTCCACAAAATATCAGACAAAAATCTTACAAGGCTTCTTCTCTCAAGGTTCTTCGGAATTTGATCCAATTATGGTTATTAAATTTTTCTTGGTTTTCTTCGAATTATTTCATATTAAATTCTTCAAACTGCCTCGTTGGTCTAGTGGTCCCAAGTGCGGCTGCTGAGCACGAGATCTTGGGTTCGATTCCCGGATCGGTTAGTACACGTATGGTGGCAATCAGCTCGCCCACTATTAAATGGGACTTAAACATAACCGGCTAAATAGGGATATTAACAAAAAAAAAAAAAACTAATTAGTCCGTCAGATAGATTTCCGAAAAGTATTGGACACGTATTTTTTCTTTTTTCGCGTAAACAAACAGTGAAGACGATACAGTGCAAAAAATACGTATCCGGTGTTTTTTGATGATCTAGCAGACGAACTAATTAGAATCATATTTTTTTTAGGCAGTAAACATCCCAGATGTATGAATGTGGACGAGGCAAAAGGGTATGTAAGAATCGTAGCAGGTGGCGTTCTGTGGTTTCTGCCTACCTCCATGGGAAAAGGGCGTGAGTTTATGTATGTATGTTTTTTTTTTTTTTTATAAACGTTGCCCCACACTAGGAATTTCTCCTGTATCGTGGGTGCGTTCACAAACATTTAAACTCACATACACAAATACCCAGACCCGGAACAACTATCTGTAGGTCATACAAATATTTGTTCCGTGCGGGGATCGAACTCGCGACACGCAGCGCAGCAGTCCATTGCTTGAGCCACTGCGCCAACCGTGCCATCCGTCGTGTCGTGCCGTATGTATGTAAACATCCATATTGTACTTGTTAGGTACATCTCTGAGTCTCCATTGCTGGCCCCTCTAACTATCCATATTACAAGGCGTGATGGTATGTAAATTATTCCAAACATATGTATGCCGAAACGCGATCTACGCGAGACAGAATCACTTTTTAATTGTGTCCTTAAACGCGGCATACGAAAGGTTAAGTCACATTTATCGCATTGGGGTTACCTTTAATGGTAGATTTAAGTTGATAAATAAATAAATAATAAATAAATTATCGTATGTACACATCACATTTTAAAGTCATAAGCCGTTTTAGGTAGACTAACTAAATATGGTATATAAATAACAGAATCGATGTTCAGTTTCAAATTACCAGGCGCACATAACAGTAATAGATGTCTTCTTTACTATTCTAAAATCAATCTCAATACAGAGACGTCGAGACGAGTATTGACGATAGCTTTCGAAGTTTCGACGTTGAATATCCAAAGATATATTACATTCGGATAGCTCGCAGATGAAATTTTATTGATCTTACATAGATGGAGAATCAACAATGTTACTCTATATCATGAATAAAATTTATGAAGCTAGCATTTCAAAATTTTAAACATTTTAATGCTGGCGCCCGTACTTCGAACGGTTTCTACGATTTGATCAAGATGTTTGGATGACTAATCTGTTTCACGTAAACTTTCATAAACTACTTTTTTTTTTTATAATGGTGATTTTAGCAATTCGCATCAAATTCTGTTTTACAAGCTTTGGAAAACAACGAAGTAACAAAAAAGGTAATAAATTTGTCATAATCCGTCTTGCTTTTATCGTGTTTTTTATCCTGGTGTCAGTTGTTAGAGTATAGGCTTCTTTTTCTTATTTACGTGTCGATGAGCTCAAATTGTATTAGACCAGCATGTAGCAACCTGCGCGGCTCTAATATCTGATTTCCTCTCGATGTTTTCCATCGCCGAAGCAATAAATAAATGATTACCTTTTACCGACAAAACGTATTCGAGTAGGTACCGCTTAAAGTTAGGGACGATTAACGTAAGCGTCCAACAATGTTTATGCTTAATTTATTGCACTCATAAATAAATTCACGCCTATTTCCCATGGGGGTAGGTAGAAACTACAGCCCGCCACCTGATACATCGCCTTGTGCCTCGTCGAATTTAATTCAAACTCTTAATACCCCTGAGTAGAAGAGTTAAAGTTAGTCTTTTATTCGATATTTAATCGATATTCCTCGTATTTTATTGCCTAGGCTGTTCTATCCCACTCCCGGGTATAGACCTCCCTCCTCTTTTTCTACTTCTCACGAAACCTCGCGTCCTCCTTTCTGACGGAGTTAATCAAGTTCGTAACTTTGTCCTACTATCTCGTTCGCCTGCCTCACTGTCTCAGGACACCAGTTTTACCCACAGTTTAATAAAAACAGGTTTCGTAAAAAAAAATCTAAAATCCGCGGAAAAACCACTTACAGCCTAAACCGTGGTTAAAAGTAAAGTTTGTGTTTTTTTTAGAGGTATAGAACTTTGAAATGGAATAAAACAAAGATGATTTTTTAAATTGATATGAAATTTACTTTATTCGAAAGATAATCTTCTGGCATTATAATTTAAATATGAGTTCTGACATATGAACGCCACGGCTGGCTCGCACGTAGTCTAATCTGGAGCACCAATTTTCGATGACTTTTTCCAACATTTGTGGCCGTATATCGGCAATAACGCGGCGAATGTTGTCCTCCAAGTGGTCAATCGTTTCGGGCTTATCGGCGTAGACTAGCTACTTCACATATCCCCACAGAAAATAGTCAAGCGGCGTTAAATCTTCCGTTGCGTTGCGTCCGTTGCGTTGCGTTCCGCTGCGTTTTGTTATCGATCTTGGAGGCCAATTCACGGAATTCACGGGTCCGAAACGTGAAACTACGCGTTTACCAAACGTTTCCAAACGGTTACAAAATAAATTTGCACCATTTGCAAGCGTTGTTCAGGCGTCAGTCTATTCATGTTGAAATGCAAAACCAAACTAAACATAAATCACTTGACAGCTGACAGAATGGCCGCCAGTTAAAAAAGTGTTGCCAACTTAAAGTTCTATACCTCTAAAAAAAACACACTTTATTTAGTTTTGCACTAGACTTCTTAGGAAAATTTAATACTTTTTGAGTATTAAGAAGGATTTCTTACTAAGTATATTGAGTTGAGTACTAAAGAGGGACTTCTAAAACTTATTCTATATGGGGATGAAAGTTTAAATCGAAATGTGTTATTGTTATGGGATTTCCCATCGGGCAAAAGCATAAAGCTTTTGCCCGATGGGAAAATTGCTTAGTCGTTTATAAAGACCCGAAACGATCTTTTTCTCCTCGTCATTACGATAATTTTTGTTGTGAAACACACTTTTGTGAACCGGAAAAAGTTCGGTCAAAGTTCCAAATACACTTTTTTTAAGTAAAAATTATGAATGAATACCATTTTACTTGAAATACCTCCTTACTGAATATCCACTTTTTGTTTATAGATGTAAAATTCCTCCCCCAATCTGGGCGGAGCAGAAGGGAGTGTAAGACTCTTACTGACTACAACTAATGCCCTTTGGGTTTCAGGGCCACGGTAACTGTTCAGAACAAATTTCGCAACCCTGGCTGGACCTCCATGACCCTTGTAGTACCTACATTGATCAGCACAATATTTTGAGTGCGCTTCATTTAGTTCTACCGAAAACCGAGATTTATTTCCCCAAAGGCGTTTCCCAGCAATAATTTTTGCTTAGAGCTACTTACTTTGCTGTACAGAATACTTGGTTGATGACTTCGCTAAGGGTAAGTTTACACCTTGTGTATTAAATTGCTTGCCATTTTTAACCGACTTCCTAAAAAAGAGGAGGTTTTCAATTCGATTGGTATGTTTTTTTTTTCAGCAACATGTTTTTTTACAAAATAAAAATGTTCTCAAAATGCAAGAAAATCTCCACATCTATGGGGTATTTTTTTTTTAATAGCATGTTCAAAGCCAACGGCAATATCATGACAGTGACACACAGTCGCTATAAACAAACAGATTTCGGTATAATATTTGATTTCGGTTTTGTACACGACGAGTTTTCATTAAGCAACGCAATATTGTTCAAAATTCATTTTCCATTTTATTATTGACGCTGCAGGCACCCTGAACAAAGGGATCGCCGCGCAAACACGTGTTCGTTTGCCGGCGAGCCAGAACGCGTGGTCGCGGTGGTTTCACCAGAGGGGTGCTTTCGGTTCTCGAAACAAATAAGTTTGTAATATACGATCTACGTGACGATCCCGTATTCACGCGACCGATCGCTTTTATCGCTTACGTTGCGTTTATTAGGCTTTCAAAGTTCAATGTAGTATCGGTTAACTTTAAAGGATGATTTCCACCAAACGACTCGAATATTAAGATGTTCACACATCACGCACCCACGATACAAGGGAAATTCCTAGTGTGAGGCAACGTTTTATTTAAAAACCAAAACAAACAAACAATCCTGTTTGCACCTATTTAAATTTCTTAGTATTATTACAGTACTGGAAATTCAATCTTCGTCGCTAAGCCGAACTTTTAATAATATACAACAGTTTGCCTTTATGTATTTATTCATTCAGGTTAGTGTAAATACGCAATAGTCTTTAAGTATATCTGCCGATACGTGAAAGCTCACAAGCAAATATTTGTTCCGCGTACATGGAAATTGAGATAAAATGATTCATTGTGTGAACACAAATCAACAATATTGTATAAGTGGTGAAATCTACATGAAGGGATGTGGGCTATTACGTACTCGTGCTTTTTGTTTACCTTTTCCGAACTCGTGCGTTCTCTTTCCCAACTGTCAAAATAATGTCCATTAAAAAAAACAACCACGAAGTTTTAATAAAAAAAAATCATAGAAGTTTTTATGATTCATGCAAATATTTCTAAAAAGAAGCTACTACTTTGTTTCAATATCAGATTTAATTATTTGATTCAATGAGTTAGGTTTCATTCCATTTCATCTCATTAAATTTATTTTCATTTCATATCAATAAAAAAAAAAACTACTGAATCTATCTACTTGGCTGTATGGGCATAGTTCCCTTTGCCTACCCAGAATGGGTGAAGAAAACAAAAAAAAACTCTGAAAATAAAAAAAATATTTTAAGGATAGTGTAAATAACAGCTTAGATTTATGACTAGATACATGTAGAATATAGCCATGTAAACTTGTTATTTTTGTTATTAGTCCTTGTTGGAAAAGTTTTATCCACTTTTAAGGCATATAAGAACCTTATTGCTTATGTATTAACGTAAAGAAACACTTTTGTGTACTGTCTAGTGCCTAACACATAAGTTTTTAATGTTTATCTCGTTATGTACAACTAAAACGTAGATATTGTATACATAAATAACCTAGATATATAAAGTTTTAACCTTGTATGTCAATCTTCAACCTCATATGTACTAAATTTTACCATTTGCAAGTATATAACTGTATGTTCTAAATTGTTCCTTATGTACAATAAATCAAGTTGCCTTACACACATATACAGACATGCGTTTACAGCTCACGCACACATATACATTATACATCATAAATGTTGCCTCTCATTGGCCAGTCAAAAGTTGCCTCATTTTCTTACTGCCGCGCCGCGCTAATATGAAAATGTTATAAATATAGCACGCCCAAAAATTCTGATTCACTATTCGCTCGACCGCTGCTTGTAGACAACACTAGAAGAACACCGTCTCATCCTACACTCCACACGCACTACACTCCACATCACGCAGCTTGTTTCTACTGAAGAAAATCGTCTTTTTATTTTATCATCCTGAATCCTATGGTCTGCAGTCTACAAAGTCAGGCGTAGCGCTGTGCTGTAAAAGTCTGCGCCTTTCAGTTAGCGCCATATTCCAAAAATATTATTTATTAAATTGCTTCATTTTTTCGCAACTGTATTAAAAATAGTTGTTCAGTAGGTACACGTGCGGAACCGTCATTGCAACTTGTTCCGACTGTCAACCCTCACCTTCGGCTGCGCCTCGGCTCGGGTAGACATTTGTCGGAACTCTTTGCAATGACAGACTTTCCGCACTAATAATGAAATGTACTATTTTTTACAGTAGATCGATTTGGAGGATCAAACCGGAATAACTCGCCTAGACCAGCAGTCAATTTAAAAAAATTGCGATTTAAAATCAGCTGTTCCATACATTTTGATCGTGTTACTGCAGTTTTGTAGGAAACAGAGATTTACAAAAAAATAAACAAATCCAATGAAAAATTTCTGAATTCCTGGTATCCGTTTGTGAATCAAAGTCTCTTCCACTCTGCGTACCTGTGAAGAAATTTTCAGAATTTCTATAACACTGCAAAGCAACCTTTTACAAAGGCAATGAGTGTCCTACATTTAAGGAAATTTCCCGAAAAACTACCCTTACACACAAGTATTTAATAAGCACATTACACCAACTAACTCGTTATAAATTCCGCGAAAGTGCTCAGCGCTCCACGAGCAAATTCACAAATAGTAAATATGTAAAATGTTACCTTTCCTTTTTAACAACATGATACATCTCATACGTGTTTACTAACATACCTTCAAAGTTGTTCTAAATAAATTACAAATCAACCTGGTTTCTGGAGTCTATTTAAAGACTTCCAGGTCGACCATGGCAAATCATGTCCAGCTAAAAGTAATACAGTTTAAGTCAAAAGCGTTACAGTAATCTCGTTAAACTCCACAAACAGAATCCAATATCGCGTCACTTGTCAATTGCGGAACTTTTTTCAATATTTCTGAAATTCTGAAGTTGTGAAAGGTCAAAATGTTGTCGGCCATTTTGGCAAGCGCTCCTAATAGCATCATAAAAAGTTTACCGTGTTAAATTAGGAATGTTTTCAAAATTAATTTAAACACTTTGTCATTACGTTTTGGCTCATCACCTTTTTCCCAACTAAGGTAGGCATGAGTTCCAGTTTAACCGGATAGCTGAATAAGTACCAGTGTTTTACACGGAACGACTGCTTATCTGATCTCCACAATCCAGTTGATACCGGTTAATAATATATGATAGCCTAGGTAAGACTGGATGTCAGACTTTTGGGTCACTGACTACCTGTTGCGACTGTCGAAGAACAGCCAGGACCATCGGCTTTCCCAGGTACGAAGGAAACTCGGTATATGGATCACATTACAGACATCAGGACATGTTATAAATTGTCACTTTGTGACCATTTTACGAATTGTAGTAATTCATACTCTTTATTTATTATATCACAATTTTGTACATTTTAAAATAAATTAAAAAAAAAAACATTTTGAAAATTGTAGCCCACCGGTATCGGGAACAGGGTCCATGCTACAGGGTCCAAGGTCAGGGTTCCAGAGAAAGGAGCCTCCTAACAATACGAGCCGTGTCCAGGAGTACCACTTTCTGCATCAAGCCCTTGATCCAGCTGCCTAACGAGAGCCTCCTCAGGTCTTGCTCGAGACTCTTGGCAATTAAGCCATTGGCTGAAACGACTATCGGCACAATGATCGCTGAGTCAACACTCCATATGTCTACAATCTCGCGAGCCAAGTCAAGATACTTGATTTGATTATCTTTCTCGGCTTTCAGTAACGTACCTTCATTATTATTATATCCTACTACATTCTGCTAAAGCGGTCATTTTAGGCCCCGAGTTCCTAACTTGACAATATTTTTGGGTAGTATTGTTCCGAGAAAAATGAACTAAAGAATAAGAACTAAATTCAAACCGAACAAAAGAACTATAGAATTACGACTTTTGCCTTCTTGAATTTATTTGATTTATTTAACTGAAAAGCAAAAGTCTTTCTATACTTAATCTTATCTCGATAGAAAACTCAGTGAATTGTGAACAGATTCTACTTAGATTTACCTTTCAAAAGCTAGCGATGAAAAACATTACAATTACGTTATTTTTCTAGAATCTCTCTTTAATTCTATAGTCCATTAGCCAAATAGAAGATCTATTCTTGAGAGATATTGGATCAAATTTGCTATAGGTATTTCATAAAATAAATAAATGAAATTTGATTATTTATCCTATTAACTTAGTTGAACATTTTGACATGATTATTTTGGCACTTTGTAATGAATGTTTCCCTCATGAACCCTATAATCAAGAGTGACCTCCAAAATAAGTACTTTTTTTTTCATTGGCAGCTGTCAAGTTGAGTGATACGTTTTGCTAATGTAAATCGGTTATTTTAATTAATTATTATAAATCGAGTGGTGCATGAGGCGGGGTTTTGTGTGCACATACTTTTCACAAAACATCTTTAGTATTGTATTAATTTATCATATTCTGTGCGGGTAAACCCGCTAACGGTGAAAATGGAGGAAGTAGGGAGTTCACCGGAGGCTGCGTTGACCGATACTAGCGATTCAGAAATATTAAAGAATTGCGAGCGGGAGCTGATGATGATGAACAGTACGATGGATTTTGAAGAACAAATTGCCAGATCAGAGAAAAGATCTAGGGAAAAGAGCGAAGATAGTAGTGATGAAAGTTTTTGTACAGTTGACAGGAGACGTCCTAAGAAACTCATTAGAAGCACTTCAAATGGAAATTTTAGCACAAGCAGGTTTGATGTAAATAAAAATAATTTTCAAAATTCTGAAGAGAAAACAGACACATTAACGTTTGAGATATGTTTGACTTCATTACAAGTCTTACCTAAGCAGATGGCCTTGGCTAAGTGGTTACGAAACGGGAATATTCAAAATATCACTAGAATCAAATATAAAAGCCCTTATAAAGTATTTGTACAGTTTGATGATAGAAAACAAGCCGAAAAACTACAAAATTTTCCTAAAAACAAGGAACTAGATATTCGAGCTCAATTTACCGATGAGGTTGACCTTTCCTATGGAGTTATTAAAGGGGTCGACTTGGAAATGACTGATGAGGAAATGTTAGTCTCATTCAGTGGCGCATTTGAGGTGGTGTCTGTCAGAAGACTGAGACGTTTAAATGAGGACGGTAAATGGATCGACAGTGAGTCAGTTAGGATAGGTTTTAAAAGCCAGGTTGTGCCACAGTATGTGTATGCATATGGATGCCGATTCAGGGTTGAGAAATATGTTTTTCCCGTAACCCAGTGCTCTGGATGTTGGAAGTTTGGACATTCTAAAAAGTTTTGTCCGATCAAAAAAAACCTATGCCCAAAATGTGGAAAAGACCACATCAATTGTGAGACTCAAATTTTTAGATGTTTGAATTGCAATGGTCCTCACATGGCTATAAACAAAACATGCCCATTTTTTATTAAAGAGAAGAGGATTCGTATTCTCATGAGTATGAAAAATATCACGTACAAAAACGCATTGGAACTGTATTATATTGAAAAAAAGGAATGTAACAAACAAGTTTCACCGGAGCAAACGGAGATGAGTAGTCTTACATTTATTGACGTTAATGAAAAGCTGTCTGGTGAACATAAAGAACAATTTACAGATGGAGAACCAGTTATTTTAGAACATAGAAAAGTAGATTACGCGACTGTAGTAAAAAATAAAAGTGATAAAAATAGTAAAGAAGGATCAAATAAGCCTAAAAAGAAGTTTACTATAAATGTTCATGATAACATTAATAAATCCGTGCTTACAGAAAATTTAGAAAATATACAAAATCACGAAGAAGAAAAGAGAGATACAAATGAGAGGAAATTTCAATGGAGGAAGATTTGGAGAAATATTATGGCAATTGTGTTCTCGACAGAGCAAAACCTAATGGACAAAATGAAGGCGGTGTTTAAAATTATATGTGAGGAAGTTAAATTATTGTTAATTAGTAATTTTATGGATGGAGATTTGCTAAACTTTTTTACATCTAAGAATAATGGATAGTTCAGCAAAGGAGATGTCGGTTAAAATATGTCAGTGGAATGCACAAAGTCTAAGACCTAAAATAAGTAGTTTTGATGCATTTTTAAATCAGGAAAAGTTTCACATTGCTATTTTGAGTGAAACATGGTTTGACTCAAGTTTCAACTTTAATTTAACTGGGTACAATATATTTAGAAAGGATAGACCAGATTCTTATGGAGGAGTTGCTATAATAGTTCATAAATCATTACATACGCAAATAAGTCCTATTAATCTATCAAATCCTGGCATAGAAATAATTCACGTCAAAATTTTAAATTGTAAAAGTCTTAAAAATATAATATCAATTTACTGCCCATCTTCTGTCGTTACTTGTTCTGCTGACTGGGATAGACTATTTAATTTAGAACTCGAAAAGACTTTAATTGCAGGGGATTTTAATGGGCATCATACAAATTGGTCGTATAAAATAGATCAAAGAGGAACCCAACTGTTTGACTCTTCACTGGAAAATGGTTGGATTTCTTTAAATAATGGTGATTTTACTAGGGTCAAATTAGTAAATGGCATTGTGACGAGAACTTCACCTGATATTACGTTTGCATCGTCAGATATAGCAATAAATTGTGATTGGAAAGTATTCAATGAAAACTTGGGTAGTGATCACCTCATTATTAAGATAACTCTGAACTACTTCGAATCAAAAAATTATATTAAGAAACGTAATTATAAAAAAGCAGACTGGAAAGCGTTTAGCGAAAATCTTCTACAGCCATTTTGTGATTTTGATAACTTTGAAGACGTGCAAGTTCAATATGATTATTTTGAGGATCACATCAATCGGTCAGCCATTAAAAATATTCCTGAGACGAAAATTTGTACCAATCCGGCTGGTAAATTCAAACCTAAGGAATATTGGGATTCATCACTGTCCGGAGCAGTAGCTAAACGTAGATTAGCTTTGAGTATATTTAGACGTAACCCTACTCCTGTTAATCTTAAAACTCTAGAGGATAGAACTGAGGAAGCACACGCTTTGATAAGTAAAGCTAGATCAAATAATTGGAAATGTTTTTGCAGCAGTATAGATGAGACTACGTCTGTGTCTGTAATGTGGCAAAAAATGCGTTGGTTCAAAGGTTATAAACAGGTAAAATCTTATCCGTCTGAAACTAAGCAAAAGGAATTGCTAAATGCTTTAGCACCAGATACAGTAACAAACAAACAACCTTCTTTCACATCTCATAATAGTTTATTAGAATCACCATTTAGTCTGCAAGAAATGAAACACTGTTTAAAAAAAAAGGATACTGCTCCGGGCAAGGATGGAATAACTTACTCCATGATTTTTAACTTACCTTCTGAGGGAAAATTATTTTTACTTAACTTATATAATAGGATTTTTTCATCTGGGCATATTCCACGCCAATGGCGGGAAATAACCGTTATTCCCATACCAAAGGCTGTTAGCGGCACTGACGTAGAACCAAAGCTTAGGCCTATATCTCTCATATCATGCATTTGTAAAATATTTCACTCCATGTTAGTAAAGAGGCTTGAGTGGTATACCGAAAAAAATAAGTTTTTATCTGCTGCTACGACTGGCTTTCGCAAAGGACAATCCTGCTTGGATTGTCTCGCGAGGCTTGTAACTGATATTCAAATAGGATTTTCGCACAATGTTCCTACTGTAGCTTGCTTCTTGGACATTGAGAATGCATACAACAACGTGTTAGTAGAGAGTGTCGTGACTACATTAGATAGATTACAGTTTGGTTCTAATATTTGTAAATATATTTGGGAGTTTTTAAATGCAAGATGTTTAATGATAAAAGTGTATCCTGGGGAGTCAACCATTAGTAGATGGACAAATAGGGGTTTAGCTCAGGGCGACCCACTTTCGCCTTTGCTGTTTAATTTAACTACGTACAAAATTTGTCGTGAGATTGAAGGCGTTTCTCTATTACAGTATGCCGATGATTTTGTATTTTATTTAAAGCACAGGGACTTACATTTTTGCGAAATTTCTTTACAATTAGCAGTTAATGATATGATAGCTAGGCTTGATGAAGTTGGATTACAACTTTCCTCTAATAAATCTAAAATGTGTATTTTTTCTAGAGGTCGAAGAAGGAACAAAATAGAGCTTAAAGTCAATGAACATGTTATTAGTTCAGTTGATAGTATTAAGTATTTAGGTATGTGGCTTGATCGATCCTTACGGTGGGGTAAACATGTTAATGAAGTAGCTGAGAAAGTCTTGAAATATTTAAAACTTTTCCAAGTGTTAGCGGGTTCCAAATGGGGAATGCATCCAAAGTATTTACGTACGTTATACATTTCGGTGATAAGAAGTAGATTGGATTATGGATGTTTTTTGTTCGGAAATTGTGCTAAAGTCCATTTGTATAAATTAGACAAAATACAAAATCAGGCGGCCAGAATAATCGGAGGTTTCATTAAAAGCAGTCCTATTCATGTAATGGAGAGCGAACTGTGTTTACCTCCGTTGCATAATAGAAGACTATTTCTTTCATATAAGTACTGTATAAAAAGTATGTCCTGGTCGAACAGTATAATTATACGACTTATTGCAGAACTAAATGATCTCATGCAGATGAGATTTTGGCAAAACAAAAACAAACCCTTACTTGTTTCGGTACTAGGTGAATGTGAATCTTTTCCTGTGCATTCCTCTGATTATTTAGAAATGTTTTCGTTAGAAGTTTGGGTGACCAGTATAACAATAGATGACTTAATTAAATGTACTTTAGAGTGTGTAAAAGGTCCAAAAAAATCGTTAAATTTTTCTTCTCTAAAATATGAAATCATAAAAGAAATTCACGATAAATACTGTCGATTTAATAAATATTTCACGGATGGTTCCAAGTGTAAAGATGGTCTGGGAGCAGCGTTTTATGATGTCGATAGAAATAATTCCATTATGTACAAAGTAAATACTTATGTGTCCATTATGACGATGGAGCTCATTGCAATCTATGAAGCCATTAATTATGCTTATAACTTGGGAGATAGACATTTTGTGATTTTTACAGATAGTAAGAGTGGCTTGCAGCATTTAGCTCGCTGTGCCTCTGGTTTCAGAGGTATTTCGATAGCTTACTCAATTTTACGTAAGATAATAGATCTAACAAACAATGGCGTCGTTTTAAGATTGCAATGGATCCCATCTCATGTAGGTTTGAGAGGCAATGAGGAGGCTGATAGATTAGCAAAGTTAGCGGTTACTCAGGGTCAAGAATATTATGTCGTACCTAATTATTTAGAACGAGTAACTTCTTGCAAAAGAATGTGTTATGATAGGTTTAAGGAATATTTTGACGAACGTAGCAGAGAAAACGGCATTTGGTATAAAACCATTCAATATCAGCCTCTTCCAATACCGTGGTTTGCTATCATTGAAATGAGTAGATGCCATATTGTTCTATATCATAGATTGCGCTCTGGTCATTACCCATCTCGAAAGTTTGGCTTTCTGATGAAAAAAGTGGATTCTCCCAACTGTGAAATATGTGGAACGGTTGAAGATGTTTACCATTTACTTGTCGAATGCAATAAGAATAAAAAGGAACGAGACACATTGATGTCTAAATTAAATTTAAATAAATTTGATACCGGTTCATATGTTCCAGTTTTAGCGCAGCCGTCTCCGGAGATAGCAATTCTCCTTGCTGATATGTTTTTTTAATTTTTATTACTTGTTTAGTTGTGTAAAATAGTTTATGTTATGATGAGGCTGACTTGCCTTTAAGGATAAAAGCCTTCTTTAAAATAAAGATTAAAAAAAAAAAAAAAAAATAAGTAGGCAATGGCCATTAAAAATCCAATGCTCTTAAAAATGCAATTATCATAAAAATTCCTTGAGATTGATTCCATAAAAATAATTAGTAGAACCTTTAATTTCGATGATGGATCCAATGAGAAAACAAAATCCCACTAGATCCATCATGAATCTACCAATGCATTTTCTTCCTTATTGCTTTTTACCCGACTACGGCGAAGCCAAAAGGAAGGGTAATGATTTTGGCAGTCTATGTATGTATGTATGTATATAATTATGTATGTATGTATGTTCCACCGTAGCGCCTAAACTACTGAACGGATTTTAATAAATTAGGTGTCAATAGATTCGTAAAAATAGCCCGGGTGACATAGGCTATATACATTTTATAAATTCTTTTTATGACGGAATTTAAATGTCAAAAACTTACCTCAAAAAATATTAAATTGAGATAATCATTGCAAGTTTGGTATCAAATGAAAGGTCTTGGCGAGCACATTACAAATATGTATTATATTATAGTTTAAGTACACACAAAAATAAAATTCAAATAAAAAATTAAGTCAAAAATCTAAAACCCGACTACTAACAAAATCGCGGTCTTAAAAGTAGAAAACAAGAAAATAATTCTTGTCTGATATTCTTCGTAGTCGCATGCCACCTTGCTAATGCAGCAATTAGCAGCTGACTTCTGTATCAATGAGAACGCCATGAAGGAGCATCAGTATCAGTGGCAACACCTAAATAATAATTTAATCCGTGTGCAATATTCTGAAACAAGAAACCGAGCGATATTTCGTTTTCGCTAAGTAATTCATCACAGACATCAGATAATATTGCGATGACGATGCCAACTTTCACAATGAACCCTCACCCATACTATAGAAACTGGAACACGGCTACCCTCTAATAGGTTCTAGTACTTCCCTGACTCCCTCACAAAGAACTTCACTACTATTTAACTTGATGTCAAAGTCTTTAGAAACTCCATAATCTCGACTTATGAAGTCTAAGTTCTGTAAACTAAGTTCCAGCACGGTCCCCTTGTAGGTAAGATACGTATATGCCTGGTATAGTCAGCCGAAGCGATAATGTACAGGCAGCTATAGCTTGCTTGCACCAACTCGTTGTAGACACACGATGCTTAAGTTTTTTTTTAAGATATTGTTATTCAGGAGAAATCAATAGACTCCCAAAATTCAGGTATTTGTTGTCGTAGTTAGGGGTTTCAATAAAGAAAAGTTGTAATATGATTCACAATAAGGGGTTGAATGCACTCTGTCAGTTTTCGGAGGGTTGTCCCCTGTAAGTTGTCTATAATATAATTATACAAGTAAAATTAAGGTGTTCCGTTACAAAGAAGAATACCAATGTTCGCCTGCACACCTCATTCTTTTGTTACTATACCTTGTCGTTGTCTAATAAGGGAACAATACACCAGGCGGGTCGACGTACGACAACCCACGCAAAATCTAAGATAATACATAATGTATCTTTGTTTGAATTATTTACAAGGATTTGTTAAAAACATAAGTCACACTTGAGAATAAATTGGCTTAACATAATATCATAATATATTTCTTTGTACAGACTTATTACAATTTGTATTGTATGCAATTTTTTATCAGATCCTTTTCTTTTATTTATTTTTTATTTCAGGGGTACGTTTGGAATGGTTAAGAGTCAACCCACCAAGTGCGAAATTTGCGCACTGGAGAGAAAAAGGAAGAGTCCCAAGATTTTTACCAATAAGGAAACAAAATGTATGGTCCACATTAATTATACTTCTAGTGATTATTATGCTGTTTTCAGCATCACAACATTTCATAAACCTTGGAATTAACCATAACATAACAATACATCACGGCTGTGATCCCCGAAGAGCCATTAGTACACCCATATTTCGCCGGTTACGCTAAATTCCATATATCGAGCCTTTTCAGGAAGAAGATCGTAACCGCCATTTTGCATAATTTTACAGGAGAACGTTTTTTTTTAATATTTCTCAAAATATTTGCAGCATCAATTGGTGTTATATGGGCACCTCCCTATTAATTTAAATGTATGAACTCAAGTAAGTGACAAAAGATTCAAAATCAGTTGATCTGGCGGTTAATAATTAAAACCGGTTTTTGGGAATTTTGGCGCTTACGATGTTCTTCCTGAAAAGGCTCGATATGTAATTAGGGGTGAGTTTATTGCCCTCAACCGGGCAAAGATCCAGAGTCCGTGGCTGTGAGAAATTCCTAATAGAAAATAAGGAAGAAAAAGCACTTTACCCGACCCGGGAATCGAATCCAGGACCTCATGCTCAGCAGTCACGCTTGCGATAACTCAGTCAGAATTTAATCATCTAATTGAATTTTGACGTTTATGTGACATAACGCAATTTTATTAACGTACATTATTAAAAAGAAATAAGTAAGGCAATTCTGTCATAAAAAGCATGCAATGTCAGTCCGTATACTTATACTTTTAAAGTGATACGGGCAATTCATAATACCAAGAAACTCCGACAAAGCCTCACTACGGCTAACGTTTCTCCGTTTGTAAGGGGAGCCTAAACAGCCCTCTCCGAAATTATTTGACATACAAAGGAATGATTCAAGAATTCTCCAATGTTACGGTAGAATTCCCGTCTATAGCTTTATACGAGTACCTATATAACGATGCTGGAGAGACTCTGAAAATATATAGTATGGTCTGGTAGGTTGGTGAGGACTTTTCTGTTTAGGAATAGTGGGTTTATTACGGTCCACTGCTGGATCTAGACCTCTTTCAGGCTGCCTACAGTACTGGGTTTTAGATCGTTTGTAATTTAGATAAATAAAAAGAGAAGTCCTGACTGACTGACTGATTGACTGAGTGACTCATCAACGCCCCGCCCAAACCCTTGGACCTAGAAAGCGGTTCCCTTTATAGTGTAGACAAGGAGTAAGGAAGGATTTTTCGAAATTCTACTCCTAAGGGAGTTAAATAGGGGATGAAAGTTTGTCTGGAAAATCGTAATTTTCACGCGGGCGAAGCCGCTGGCAAAATCTAGTTATTACATAACATTATAATCACGTCTGTAATCCCCGAAGGGTTAAGCAGAGGTGTGCTCAATGATACACCTATATTTTGCCTGTTTTGCTTAAGTCATGAGTAATCGGGGCGAGCTTATTGTCATCAACCGGGTACAAATCTAGACTCAGTGGCTGCTACTGAAATGTTCTTAATGGGAAAAACCTAATAACACTTTTTCCGACCTGCAGGGTTATTGCGTAACTTTTTAAATGTCAGTGGCTATCATAGAGTCTATCAATTAACTGTCAAATGGTTAGTTTAGTAGGTAAACACCAACCAACCATCACCACCACCATCCATAACCATTTGACAGTTAATCAATGAACACTATGATAGCCACTGACATTTAAAAAGATACTCAATAGCCCTGCTGGGAGTAGAATGCATAATTATTATTACTTAGCTCCTTTTGCGATGCAAGGTTCGTTAGTGACCCCGATGATCAACCTTTGAGAATAATTACTACAGAACCTCATAAATCGTCGAAGCTTAGAATACCGGCAGTACACAATAAATCGAGCTGTAGAAACCAGATGACATCTCGGTGAACGGGAAACGACCCGCCAGACTTGAGATAAGACCAGTCGGATATCCTCCCGTCCGCTAATAAATCTCCAGGAGACTTATAACAATGGCCTTTTAATTGTGTTAGAGACACAATTAAAAGGCCATTGTTATAAGGTGTATGAGCTCATATTATATTATAGGTTACATTTCCGAACATCTATTCTACCTACGTATCCCTAAAATATTATAACCCTTTATAATATTTAAAACACAAATAAACTTATATTTTTTTTTTGGGTCTCCCAAAGCACGAACATTAAAATAATATGTTTAGAGCGTATTTTTTTGTTAAAAGAACGAGAGAAATGGAGGGAGTGGCAGGAAACCTTTGCCCAGCTGTGGGGCAGATAAGTAAATCGTAAAATAAAGACCTTCCTATATTCCGCGTTAATCGAGTGGTTGCAAGCACCACTGCTAAGCATGAGGTCTTTTTTTTTTTTTTTTTTTGGTGGGTGGAAAATCATCGAATAACCCCCCCCGCTCTTGGGCAGAGCGAAGGGGAGTGTCAGACTTCTACTGACTAAAAACCAAACCCATGTTCCTTCTTCGCCCTTGTGTCGGAGCCGCGTTATCCTTTCGACAAGCCACAGCCCCGACGGGAAGCATGGGGTCTTGGGTTGAATCCCCGATTCGAGCAAAATTTCAGCAGAAACTCAGTAGCAGCCACCAAATCTAGATTCATACCCGGATGATGGCTAGAGGCTTAACCCCTATACGTAACTAACGAGGATTAAAAACGTGATGTTATGATGACGTTACCTTCCTATACTTTAACTAAAGTTGAGTTGTGCGTCGCGTAATAGGGTAGTTGACAAAAAAAAACTAATTAGTCCGTCAGATAGATTTCCAAAAAATATTGAACACGTATTTTTTCTTTTTTCACGTAAACAAAAAATGAAGACTATACGGTGCTTCAAAAAGTCGTGAAACATCACAGGTTGGTCCATTTTTACCAGACTATGACGTCAAAAGCCCCCTCTCCATGGTCAAGACAAGCTTTATTTTTGACAATTTTTATTTATTTGATAAAACAAAAAACACGTATCCAATATTTTTCGATAATCTAACTGACGGACTAAACAGAATCGTATTTATTTATTTATTTTTATTAAGATAATATCTCGACTCATTTTCCTTCGTTGTATGATAAAAACCAGACATCTGGCTCACCATAAGAGTCAAAATATCTGCTACTATTGCAGCTATCCCTAACTATGTCCATCTGTATATTCGAACTAATACTAAAACCGCTCGGCTGTGTTCTAGTCAATTTTCAAGAAGGCCTTTCGCTGCCTTTTGGTGTGAACCTAACCCAGTTAATCTGGCTAAGTGCTAAGTTTACTTTAGTATTCTCACAAAGTGCAAAATGAAAAGAAAAAGTTCCTGGGACAGTTTAAGCTTGGTATTAAAAAGCTGCTGAAGCGACAAGGCATTTATTTACGAGTAGCTAATTGAAGATTTAAATCTCTTTTGTAACATATTGGCCATTCAAAGAGTTTAAGGTTTCTCTCATCTTTAATGTATCACTCTGTTTCAATATTTTACGTGTCGTATGGTCATCCGCTAGGCTTGTTTTCTACACACTTTATCTACATTTCTAATACAACTTTTAGTCGTAAGTATGCTGTAATAAACTTTTCAAACAAGCAGTACCTTTGTGCTCTTCTTCCTGAATGTAATGTCCTGTTAAAGATTTTGTGTGTACATAAATAAATGAATAGCCATAAATATTATGTCTCTTACTGCTTTATTTTAGTTGGCTTTAAGTTAAATATAGACCGGAGTGTTGTATTTCATTCCCCTCAACAAAGTGAGGATCGTCGAATGTGAATTGGGAGGCTACTGCTTGACTTGGAAGCCTTCCAAATGCTGTTTGTATACTTAAAACTATTACAACACTTAGTCCGGTGTTATTATTACGATTCATAAACAGTATTTTAGTGCAACACAGAGCGAAACTTAATTTGATCACTTCTTCATCTGCCCAACCTTTTCCCAAGTCTACAAACCAGTTAGCACTGGGTAATACGATACCCCTTGGTAAGACTTGTTATCAGACTATCGGGTCACTGCATGACTACCTGTCGTAACTACTCTCATTGATCTAGAACTGCTGACCACCGGGACCAACGGCTAAGCCTGCTTTCCAAGATACGGAGAAAATTTGTGGCTAAATAATATTTATTATTTATTTATTTAATTTAAACTTCATGCACAAACGACCACGTTTGTCGTGGTATATAGGCGTGGTATATGTTGGTACATAGGCGGACTTAATGCGGAATATTGGTCACTAAATATACAGCACAATATTTTCCAGCTGATAGTGACAGTACCAGCTCTCAGAATGCAAAGCTTTAATCTACAAAAATGTGATTGCATTAAGCGCAGATGCTGCTGCCAATCCCCTTAATGAGTTCAAGGGGGTTAACTACTAACTACAACCTCTTCGAGAGTTCTAAGTGGGAAGAGAAACAAAATCCACTTTGTAAAGCTACTTGTGTTTTCATTTATTTAATTCTCTAAACACTATGTTTACATTTCTTAATTTTTAAGCTCTGCTTTTGTAAGTCTGCTGGGAGATGTTTCTTTGGAGAAAATCAGCAACTAACGAGAAAAGTCTTAGAAAACTGAAACTTATATCTTAATCCTAAAATTTTCCCACAATTTTCTCTCTAGGAGATAGATGGGCTACAATCACAGATGACAGAAACAACAGGAGATATGCCCTTTAGCCGAAAATGTATGGGGACCTGTGTCGTCAGTTCACACACGCAGAGCAGTAAAAACAATAGATATACGCATTCGCAAACACATCCGCATTTCTTAAAACATTACGTACTACACAATCAATTATAAACCTTATCCCTTCAGTCACAGCGTGTATTTACCATGCACCGCACAATTTACTTAATACATTTTGTTTTACTTCGACGCTAGTGATTGACTAAATCGAAAAGTTATCGATTCTTCTATTTATTATTATATTGTAATAAAGTTCTTTTGGGGTCCTGAAAATAATATATTATAAATAAAAAACAATATGTCCAGAAATCATTCAAAATAAAAAAAAAGTCATTTATTCAAAACAGGTTGATTAAAAAAATATATATGTGGGAAATGGAACGCAAGTAGAAGTAAGAGAAATGGAACGTAAGTGAAATAAAGGGAAAGAGGTACGAGGTATGAGAGAGAGAGCGATAGACGAAGGAAGGGGGAGGACGCCATGTTGAGATAGAACGGAGGAAGCTCGGAAAGACGTTGTAAAGTTTAAGATTTATAAAAATAAAAGTAATTAGCATCGAAGACTGCAGTATTTTATTGCCTGAAGAACCCTGTATCCCACAATTTTGGGGGCTCGTCCGGGATACAGTAAAGAAGACGTGAAGACGACGACGAGAAAATTTTTTTCACACTGCACGTGGTTGGGTGCGCGGCTACGAAAAAACTTATATTTTACGAGCTACGACGAAGACTGAAGACGTAAGAATGCCTAAAACGACTGAAGACGTGTCACCGAGGGGTGTACAGTACGCTGAAGACTTCATAAGTAATTTTTCGGGTCAAGACCATACCTACCCAGTGAGCCGTTGGGTTCAAGATATCGAAGATAATACGGAAATATTCGAATGGACGCCGATCCAACAGCTTGTGATCGCGCGCAGATCGTTGACGGGAACGGCAGGGCTATGGCTAAGGAGCGAAAGGCCATTCAAATCGTGGGCCGAGCTGAAACAAGCCATCAGCAAAGAGTTTCCCGACGTGATTGACCAGAAGACAATTCACGAAATGATGAGTTCACGTAAGAAAAAACCTGATGAAAGCTGCATGGATTATGTGCTAATTATGAAAGAGCTCGGAAAAAGGGGTAAGATCCCCGATTACGTTGCGATCAAGTACATAGTAGATGGCATACAAGACCTAGAAACCAATAAAATATTGTTGTACGGTGTTACGAGCTACAGTGAACTGAAGGAGAAGCTGAAAATATATGAAACCATAAAAGAAAAAATGAAGGCGAGACGTGACACACAACGTCATCAAAGTGGTAACGTCAATGATCGGACTCCAAAGAAAAAATCAAGTAGTGAGTTACGGTGTTATAGCTGTGGAGAATTCAATCATTCGTCTGCAAGCTGTCCTCATAAAGAAAAAGGTCTCAAGTGCTTCAAATGCAATGAGTTCGGCCATATTTCTACAAAGTGCACCGCGACGACGAAACGCGAAGACGATCGGAAGCCTTCGGAGAACTTCGACAGCCGATCGGGTCGGCCAATCAGCGGCGGAGGCGACCGACAGCGCTGCCAACATGACGGACGTCGTTCGGGCAGAAATCCGACGAATCCCAGCACTTCAAAGTCGGCCATGTTCACTATGGATGACGTTGGTACCACTGACAGCTGTCACTGCCATCATGAAAACAAAGAGGTTATGCAAATAGTCAACAAACCTGACAAGAAGCCGGGCAAGCCGATGTTGAGTATTTTTGTTGGAAATACCGAAGGGAAGGCACTCATTGACTCAGGAAGCGAGGTCAACTTAATGTCAGAAGACTTCTACGACGTGATCGGCCAGCCAAAGACGACTGAAGATAGTGTTGTGTTGTCGGGTCTAGGACTCAAACAAGTGCGTTCTTTCGGGAAGTTTATAACCAGTGCTACGATTGACGGACGACGTTATGACGGAGTTACTTTTCATGTTATGCCTAAAGACTGTATGCCTTATTGTATAATATTAGGTCATGAGTTTCTCGCTAGTGTGACGATGATCATGAATGAAGGAAGTGTGTTGTTGTTACCTTCTGGAGAAGAATGGATGAGACGAATTAATTGTTTTACCGTAGGTTTAAATGTTGTTGTAGGTTCCACAGCCAGCCCTACCATCAAAGACGAGGTTTTACAATGTGTAGATGACTACAAACCAACCCAAGTTAAAGAAGCACCTATACAACTAAAAATCATCTTGAAGGATGACATTCCAGTGGCTCAAAAACCCAGAAGATTGTCACTAAAGGAACAGCAAATTGTTGAAGATCAGGTAAAGGAGTGGTTGGAAAACAACATAGTTCGGGTAAGTTTTTCTGAGTATGCCAGTCCTCTAGTGTTGGTTAGGAAGAAAGATGGTTCTACACGAGTCTGTGTGGACTACAGACAACTTAACAAAAAGATGATAAAGGATGAGTATCCGCTACCTGTAATTGAAGATTTAATTGATAAATTGAGAGACTCCAAAGTATTTAGTGTTCTCGATTTGAAAAATGGTTTTTTCCATTTGAAGGTCAGTAAAGAATCAATACATTACACCTCATTTGTGACTCATCATGGGCAATTTGAATTTTTACGAGCACCCTTTGGCCTGTCAAACTGCCCTAAGTATTTTATGCGATTTGTGTCAACAATTTTCAGGAATTTAATTGATAAGGGCACAATGTTAGTTTTTATTGATGACATAATCATTCCAGCTAAGGACGAGGTA
Source organism: Diarsia mendica (assembly GCA_949316265.1). Classification (NCBI taxonomy): domain Eukaryota; kingdom Metazoa; phylum Arthropoda; class Insecta; order Lepidoptera; family Noctuidae; genus Diarsia; species Diarsia mendica. Next base: position 20,901,096 of record OX438899.1, read on the forward strand.
CAAGGTGTGCAAAGATTGAAAGAAGTTTTATCAGTTGCATCAGAATATGGACTGCAGATAAATTGGAAGAAAGCAAAGTTGTTATGCAGTGAAATTGAATATCTCGGTCATTGTATACAAAATGGTGAAATTAGCCCGAGTTCAGAAAAGACAGATGCTGCGGTGAGATACCCAGAACCAAGAACAACTAAGCAGGTACACAGTTTTATAGGACTTACTTCTTATTTCAGAAAATACATAGAAAATTATGCTACAATAGCAAAACCCTTAACTGATTTATTAAAACAAGATGCAGTCTTTATTTTTGAAGAAGATCAACTCAATGCTTTTAACCTTTTGAAGCAGAAACTGGCGTGTAGTCCAGTGTTGAAGATATACAATCCTAACCTGCTCACGGAAGTACATACAGACGCGTCTAGCATTGCATATTCAGCAATATTGTTACAGCAGCATCCGGATAGTGGTCTACATCCAGTCCAGTATATGAGTAGGAAGACGAATGATGCGGAACAAAGATATTCTAGCTATGAACTGGAAGCTTTAGCAATAATAGAAGCTGTCAAGAAATTTCGTCATTACCTGTATGGCATACATTTTAAGATTGTTACAGATTGTCAAGCATTTGCATTAACTCTGAAGAAAAAAGACTTATCAGCGAAGATTGCAAGATGGGTGTTGTTTCTAGATCAATATGACTTTGAAGTTGAGCATAGAAAAGGTTCAAAGATGAGGCATGTAGATGCATTGAGCCGACATCCTTATATATCAGCCGTGGTAGTAAGCCTTCATGAGCAAGTCAAGGAAGCACAGATCCAGGATGAAGGACTGAAAGCAATAATTGAAATTGTAAAAGAAAAATCTTATTTAGACTATTGGTTAGAAAACAATATTCTATACAAGGGTGACCAGAAGCAGCTAGTAATTCCTAGAAGCATGGAAAGAGATGTCATAAGAAGAGTGCACGCCAATGGCCATTTTGGTAAGAGAAAAATGAAGGAACTTCTTGCTAAAGATTTCTACATCAAAGATATAGACAAGAAAATTGATGACTTTATTGTAAGCTGTATACCATGCTTATTAGCAACAAAGAAGCAGGGAAAACAGGAAGGTTTTCTTAACCCTATCCAGAAGGAGGGAAGCCCACTGCATACCCTTCACATGGATCACATTGGACCAATGACGGAGACCAGAAAGAGGTATAATCACATTCTTACAATAGTTGATGCCTTTACCAAGTTTGTGTGGCTTTTCCCCACAAAGAGTACTACCAGTAGTGAAACTTTGGACAAGCTTAAAATTCACCAACAGACGTTTGGGAACCCAGAAAGGATTGTAACTGATCGGGGTACCGCTTTTACAAGTAATGACTTCAAGGAATATTGTGAGAGTGAGAATATACAACACATCAAAATAACAACAGGAGTGCCGAGAGGAAATGGACAGGTGGAAAGGATACATGGAATAATTAAACCAACTCTAACAAAGTTATGTGCAGAAGATCCATCGGTGTGGTACAAACATGTAAGCCAATTGCAAAGGGCAATAAATAGCACATTCCAAAGAAGTATTAACACAAGTCCATTTGAGCTGTTAACAGGTGTCAAGATGAAATCCAAAGAAGATATACCTTTAATTAGTTTATTACAGCATGAAAGTCTGGAACAATTCAATGAAGAAAGAGAAGAATTAAGAAAAAGAGCTAAAGAACAAATATTAAAAATTCAGGAAGAAAATACAAGTACTTACAATAAAAATAGAAAGGAAAGCACTAAGTATGAAGTAGGGGAACGAGTAGCAATACAAAGAACACAATTTGGCCCAGGACTAAAACTAAAGCCGAAGTATCTAGGCCCTTACAGGATTACTAAGGTGAAACGAAAGGACCGCTATGATGTCGAGAAAGATGATGTCACATCTGAAGGTCCCATAAAGACTACCTGCTCAGCCGATGGAATGAAGAGGTGGCCCAACAACGGTGAACAATATGAGTAAGTATGTTGAGTTTTGTTTGTGGTGATGTATGGAGGTAAGACTGAATGAAAGATGTTTTTATTAGGTATTTTTTTGTTGTTTGCATTATGTGTTCAAGAGAAACTCATTTCATTTGTTTTGCAAGTGTAAATTGTAGTTCAATCTCAAAAGCTGGTTAAAATTGTAAGCTGACTTACTACTGTTTTATTTTAAAATAGCGCTTAAGTTTATAACATGTTTTGTGTTAAGTTAACCATTGTGTTCACTTTAAAAATCTTTAGAATAAGTACTAAGAATTACTGATGTGAGACTAAATTTTCTATTTCTTTATCCTGATAAGAATTAGTGATGTAAGACTATTTTGTTTATTTCTTTTGTTGGTGTTTTGTGTATTTAAGTTGTGATGAATGAGGATGACTGTCAATGAAGGATGTTTATGTAAGGATGTAACGAGGAATGAAAGTCTGTTTAGCATGTCTGAGGACAGACATGAATGTCGGATGGCCGAATGTGGGAATTAATGGAACGCAAGTAGAAGTAAGAGAAATGGAACGTAAGTGAAAGAAAGGGAAAGAGGTACGAGGTATGAGAGAGAGAGCGATAGACGAAGGAAGGGGGAGGACGCCATGTTGAGATAGAACGGAGGAAGCTCGGAAAGACGTTGTAAAGTTTAAGATTTATAAAAATAAAAGTAATTAGCATCGAAGACTGCAGTATTTTATTGCCTGAAGAACCCTGTATCCCACATATATATTGATTTGTGTCTGTAGTAAATCGTAATATTAACTTACACCACAGATGTGTTGCAACAGATTTTGACGTTCGAAAAGTGCTGATTATAAGCAGCACTTTTGTCTGTCTGTTAGTTTAAGTCCCTTAGGGGTTGAATTTCAAAAAATAAATCCTTTATTCCTTGTCTACATTATAAAGGTAACCTCTGTGCAAAATTTCAGCTTTCTAGGTTCAAGGGTTTGGGCTGGGCGTTGATGAGTCAGTCAGTCAGTCAGGACTTCTCTTTTTATTTAAGTATATAGATAGACTAGTATTTGCGTGGGTGCGCGAGCTGCGCGCAGCTCGCGGGTCGTGAAGAGGGGGAGAGGGGGAGCTTTGAAAAGTGATTTCGACTAACGCATTGCCCCTTTCAATGAATCTGAAAAAAAAAATGTTCCAAGTCTCTTAACTTCCGAGATCCGCCTAAAGGGGGGGTGAAGGGGGGCAAGGGGTTCAAATTTGAAAAACGGATTTTACTTCCCCGAGCCTCCTCTATATGAATCTCACGTATGCCACCACCTACCTACACCTACCTACTACCTACCTACACCTACCTACACCTACCTACACCTACCTACACCTACCTACACCTACCTACACCTACCTACACCTACCTATACCTACCTACCTACACCTGCCTACCTACTACCTACCTACCACCTACCTACTACCTCCTACTACCACTAAAAAAATATTACCCTAAAGTTTGCATGTCGTCGCCCCTGAGTTACGCTTCACCCACTCAACCTTCGTTACGCTAAGGAGGTCGCCGGCTCGCTTCGCTCGCCACCTCCCCCCTTCGCTCCACTCGGTCTCGCAGGTTCGCTCCACTCAGGACCTAGCTACCACAGGAAAGCTATCATGACATTATCCCTACGCTACGGGGGTCGCCGGCTCGCTTCGCTCGCCCGCTCCCCCCTTCGCTTTACCACCACCGGACAGGTTTCGACGCTTACTATATAATATTTGTTCAAACACCTAATGGTTATCTCTAACCGTTATGAAGTTACAGCCCTTTTAATTTTAGGGGAGGTTGGGGAGGGGAGGGGAGGGTATACAAATTTCAACGTCCCTCAATAGTTTTATGTAAGAAAAAAAAAAAAAAAAAGGTGAAAAAGGGGGGGGGGGGTTGAAGGGGGGGTGAGGGGGGAGTCTCGTAAAATGATTTCGATTAACGCAAAGGCCCCTCTAAATGAATCTGAAAAAAAAATCGTTCCAAGTCTCTTAACTTTCGAGATTCGCCTAAAGGGGGGGAGAAGGGGGGCAAGGGGGGCCACTTTGAAAAACGATTTTTACTTTACCGAGCCTCCTCTATACGAATCCCTAAAAAAAAACACTTCAAGTCTCTTTGTTTCCGAGATACGATAGGGAGGGGGGAGAAGGGGGGGGAAAAGGGGGGGTTTCGGACTTTTCCCATAGGATTGAGAGTTCATTGTTTACGAATCTGTCAAAATATACCCACCTCCCCATCCACCATCTGGGAGAACAATTCTGTCAATAGATCAGTCAGTGAGTCAGTGGTAGTTTAGCTTTATTCTAGTATTTGCGTGGCTGCGCTCGCTGCGCGCAGCTCGCGGGTCTGCTTATCTACACCTGCCTACTACCTACCTACACCTACCTACTACCTACCTACTACCTACCTACACCTACCTACACCTACCTACTACCTACCTACACCTACCTACACCTACCTACTACCTACCTACTACCTACCTACACCTACCTACACCTACCTACTACCTACCTACACCTACCTACTCCTACCTACACCTACCTACACCTACCTACACCTACCTACACCTACCTACACCTACCTACACCTACCTACACCTACCTACACCTACCTACACCTACCTACTACCTACCTACTCAACCTTCGTTACGCTTCACCCACTCAACCTTCGTTACGCTAAGGAGGTCGCCGGCTCGCTTCGCTCGCCACCTCCCCCCTTCGCTCCACTCGGTCTCGCAGGTTCGCTCCACTCAGGACCTACCTACCACCGGAAAGCTATCATGACTTTATCCCTACGCTACGGGGGTCGCCGGCTCGCTTCGCTCGCCCGCTCCCCCCTTCGCTTTACCGGTACCACCATTTTACTTCCCCGAGCCTCCTCTATACGAATCCGTAAACAAAATAGAAAAAAAGAGGTGAAGAGGGGGGGGGGTGTTGAAGGGGGGGGAGGGGGGGGGGGTTCGAAATATGATTTCGACTAACTGTATGCCCCTTTCAATGAATCTGAAAAAAAAAATGTTCCAAGTCTCTTAACTTCCGAGATCCGAAAGGGGGGGGTAAAGGGGGGGCAAGGGGGTCAAATTTCAAAAATGGTTTTTACTTCCCCGAGCCTTCTCTATACGAATCCCTAAAAAAAAACACGTAAAATCTCTTTATTTCCGAGATCCGCCTAAAGGGGGGGAGAAGGGGGGCAAGGGGGGCAACTTTGAAAAATGATTTTTACTTTACCGAGCCTCCTCTATACGAATCCGTAAAAAGAAAAAAATACGGGTCTTTTAGTTTCCGAGATACGATAGGGAGGGGGGAGAAGGGGGGGGGAAAGGGGGGGTTTCGGACTTTTCCCATACTCACCAGAGTTACTTGTTTACGAATCTGTCAAAATATACCCACCTCCCCATCCACCATCTGGGAGAACAATTCTGTCAATAGATCAGTCAGTCAGTGAGTGGTAGTTTAGCTTTATATAGTACTCGTATAATAGATAGATAACTCGAGCAACCAATGAATACTATTTATTCAGTCAATATTAAGCAATAAAAAGCACTTTCTATTTTCAGTATTGCTTGCAAAAATAAGAAAGCGTGATAATCTAAACGTTGTTATTAGTACCTACCTATATTTATAATTTGTTGTTTAAACTAAAAATAAATTTATATTTTATTAGTAAATACATAGTACAGAATATTGGTATTTCTTATCTCCATTTACGGCAACGCTCAGTAACGCCATAAAATACGCCTTATACTGCAGTAACAATTGTGTAGAGTAATTAATTGTATAATGCATAATATGTATAATCATTTGTACGTATACGCAGAATCATCGTATAAAATATCGACAACTACAAACATCACAATTAGACATCTCTAGCTCACAAAGACTGACAGCAGCAGCTTTTCGAAAATATTGTGTGAGTGAGAGCATCAGTAAAACCCCTATCCATTGCGCTATTAGATCAGCCGATTCACTGGTCGATTTGTACTAAACAAGCAATGGTTTTTGTTCCTAATGAAAACAATTGATTTGGTTTTTCATCATGTTTCTCGTACCACGAAGTAATGTTTTAATGAATTTAATATGAAAAACATTATTTTTGTAGTACTTACGTGTGAAATGAGATACCATCTTTCGTGTAATTCACAATACAGCTATTATTTTTACAAACATTCACTGAACAACGCGGCATTTTGTAAAAAATCACGAGCAGTGAAGACGTCGCAAGTTGACATTCGAATTATTATTGAAAGTGGCATAAGGCCCCGTCGTGGCCACATGAGTTCGCATGTACCACGCCTCCTTGCCATATCTCCTGTTGTTTCTGTCATCTGTGGCTACAATCCACCACGCGGGCCCAGTGCGGATTGGTAGATGTCATTTGTCTTCGAATTTTTTGGTTTTAAACTTCTAAGACATGCCGGTTTCCTCACGATGTTTTCCTTCACCGGTTTGAGAGCAGCAGTGATGAAATAAATAACACGAAGTAATGCGCCTGCTTGGGTTTAAACCTATGGCTTACTGTTTGTAAGTCGTTTCATTAAATATCTTTTAATTTCATATATTTTATAAGATGGAGCACTTAATATTGTGTCCTGTTGATTGTTAATTACAAGAACTGATGGACCCTACTTAAAGCATCAAACTCGTGGCTCAGTTCTGTACAAATACCTACAATTTAGATTGCCATCGATGCGCTATTACGAAGAATTTTTAATTATGTTTTCTTCAATGCTAACTTAATAATTAAAACTTATAAAGCTGAAGTGTTATTCCACTTCTAACACAGACTCTACCATCTCAATTTTCCTATTCATTAAAGACGAAAATTACTTTGTTATCTTCAGTTTAACCTTTCTAAAACTATAGCAAAATTAATATTTAAACTAAATACATCTTCACATTTCACAAAACTACAACCTTCAACCACCAACTTACACAGAGTTTAATATAAACAACAATTGTTTTGTACCGAACAAAATATCTTCTTCGCAAATTCTTAACCCAATATTATTACTAAATAGAAATCTGAGGATCTAAAACTATGATATTGTTATAAGTAATTGTACCTAATAACATTATATTATAAAGATCACGTCTGATAATCTTCTTCTTATCGTGTGGGTAGTAAGGTCGAACGACCCCATACACCCTAGTGGCATAGTTTCTAAACCGCCTCAAGGGCCTCTGACATGGTTTGAAGACCGCCATTTGGCGGGGGCCACCGCCTTCCGAAGCACGGAATCATCTTTTTATCGGACAATCAGGGGTGATTCGAGTCTGCAATGTCCTAACCAAACTGGAAGCAACTTTACAAAGTATACTTCCCGTGGGAATTGAACCCACGACCATGACCGGGTCACAAGACAAACGCCTAAACCACTCGACCACGGCGGCCGTTACGATAATGATAATTATAATCTCCGAAACGTTCGCACGATCCTCTGCCTAATAAACTAAGTACACTCACATGTTCCCAATAAAATTATGGTAAAGTTCCATGGTTTTTATATATCAATGGTTCCATGTATTAAATTAATATACCTACATAAACGGTACATACTAATACATATTATTATAAATAAAGATGGAAATAAATAAACTAATATATCGCTGCTTCAATTCATAACTACCACAAATCAAAATTACACTTTTTTACAGGAGAGCTAAAGAAAAAAAAACTATTTTTGGCTAATGCTTTCTTATTTTTTATCAGATATATGCATATTATACATCGCTTTAAGCATATTTTTAATTAGCAATACATGATTCAAATAGTTTTACAATAAACTGAATGTAAGAGGAGATAATAAGCACATATTGTATGTTCCTTCTTCGCCCTTGTGTCGGAGCCGCGTTAACCTTTCGACAAACCACAGCCCCGACGGGAACCACAGCCCCGACGGGAACCACAGCCCCGACGGGGAGTAAAATAACCTTAAGTCAAAATAAGGGGCGAGCCTATATTACCATCATCATCCTCCAATGCCCCTGTCTCATTCTACTTGAGGTTGGCACAACACGTTTTCTTCTTCCAAACTCCCCTGTCAGATATCACGGCATCATCTCATGTCTCTTTCATATCATTCTTCACACAGTCCTATAACTTCATCCGAACACAAATCCAGACTCAAAACAGCTACCAAGATATTTATTGGAAAATCTTTGGTCGACCTGGTTAGCGAACCTTAGACCAGTAATGGCCAGTAGTATCGTTTTTAGACTCGACTAACAAAATCTTAGGGCTCGTTTACGGAGACGCGGGGCGTCGCGCGGCGCGTGCAGAAGACTCATTTCGTGCGTATTTTTATTAATACTAATAATACTACTAATAATAATACTTTTTATTACTGAGAAACGGGTCCACCGCAACAAACGCTGCATTTTAAACTAACGTGCGAAAATAGCTTCTCGTAATAACTTTTTCATACATCGCCATGTATTTGAATTAAAAACGCAGCACGCGCCGCGCGACGCCCCGCCTGTACGTAAACATGCAACTATCGTCGAATTAATCAAAACTAAACACAGCTATCAAAACTCTCGAGGCTACGGGTTGTTCGAAAGAGATACCGCGGCCCCGGACACAAAGGGAGGAACATAGGTGGTTACTGGTTTTTAGTCAGTAGAAGTCTGTCACTCCCTTCTGCTCGACCCAGAGCGGGAGTAGTCATCTGATGTTTACCCACCCTCCTTTCCAACCCTGAACTAATGGCCAGCAGTAGCGTTTTTTGACCACTGGGCCAATTAATCAACAAGAGGTCAAGTAATCTCATAAAAAAAACTAAACAAAGCTATCAAAACTTCAAACAACTTCATATTATATTTCCAAGAAAAGGTCCCTTACAAGGAATTTAATACTAACAATTATTTTGTACCAAAGAAAATATCTTATTCGCAATTTCTTTATCCAATATTGTTGCTATAAAGTAATCTCATGTTTTCGGTATCGGAGCCTGTGGTATTTTGTTACGAGTAATTGTTATAAATTGATTTTATAATCGGCTTTGTCCGATACCCTTAGGCGGGGTTTCACTTGTATCGCAAGTATAGGTACTGAACAAATAATAATCTCTTTAGTTTAAGTTGGTTTTAAACAAGGGTTTATGGTAACGAGTGGCTGCCAGTACCACCAGCCACTGCTTTGCTTCTTGTGATCATCAGGAGTTCACTCTTCACGAAGCCGTCAACCAAGCGTTATGTAACAAGACAGGAACTTTATTTTGTGCTTATGGATGCATTAAATATTACGGGTTTCATAGAGGTATATGCAAACATGTAAAGTTATATGCTTTATAAAAACTAGATTAATAACTTGTGATTTTGGAACTTTGTCCTCTAATATCTCTGTAACTACGAAGCTTCCAGATATGGTACAGAACAAAAAAAAACCTGGCCTCTCGACTTCGTTCCCTTTGTTTGTCAGGTTATGTTATGTTTCAATTTAAAAAAAATATTTGTTTGTTTGTCAGAATATTATGGTTCGTTATTTTCTGATCTTTAATTAAATCTAAGGTCACATTTGGCTACATCAATATACAAATTTATAAACTAATGACTACAAGAAAGCAATTGCTTTTGAATTTTGTCAAGTATATACCTACATTTCACACATAAATATTTACCTAGGTATACCTATAATTATTATAAAACACTATCGAAACGGGTCTTATCGCGATATTCTTTTTAACGAGGTAAACAGGTACCTACTATGGTGTTTTATAATGTGTACAAATCGCGAAAGTTTAAAAAGTTTACCTATAATTATGTCAAGGTCAAAACTTTTAATCTGCCTTTTCTCTGTTGTTTGTTTGTTTTCTGTCTGTTTCTGTGTTGTCTTTTTAATCTGTTTGTCTGACTGCCTTTTCCCTTTCCCAACATGGAGTACTGCCTTATTACTAGGTAGTACGACACCTCTTGGTAACACTGGTTGTCAGGGTTTCTCTGACTAAAAACCAAACCCATGTTCCTTCTTCCCTTGGGCCGCGTTATGCCTTACGATAATCCGCAGCCCCGACGGGATCCGCAACCCCAACGGGATCCGCAGCCCCGACGGGATCCGCAGCCCCGACGGGATCCGCAGCCCCGACGGGATCCGCAACCCCAACGGGATCCGCAACCCCAACGGGATCCACAGCCCCGACGGGATCCGCAACCCCAACGGGATCCGCAGCCCCAACGGGATCCGCAGCCGCGACGGGAGCGCGGCTTAACTTGAAGATTGATCCGAATCACGAAACCAGTTGCTCATCGTCCACTATTATAAATAGGCCGGCTAACGATCCATAAACGATCATTATGCCTACAACAATTACCCAGTGAGGTGACATATTAGTCCAGTATTAATATTTCGAGATGTTATTATAATTATTGGTAACGGCCATCCTCTCAAGGGAGGTCAGATTAATACAATATGACGATCATAAATCATGTGCTCGATTTTCCTTTAATAATTAGTCTGCTATTCAGAAACATATTATATTATGTCCCCACATAACTATACTATACCTACTAATATTACAAAGAAATTGATTGTAAGTGGTTTAAGTATATTTTTGTATACCTTTATAATATATCTTTTGAAATAATGATCCAAATGATCCAATTCTATTTTTTTTTTTTCAATGATAGGAAGATTACATTAAAAGTACCATGCTATAGGCTATCTACACTAATATTATAAAGAGGAAATATTTGTATGTTTGTATGTATGTTTGTAATGAATAAACTCAAAAACTACGCGCCGATTTAAAAAATTCTTTCACCAAAAAGAAAAAAAAAGCTAAAGAAAGCTACATTCACCCGGAGTAACATAGGCTTTTAACCCTGTATTCCCACGAGAACGGGACCTACGCGGGTAAAACCGCGTGACGTCTGCTAGTAAATTATATTTAGATCATGCATATTTGCCGCTCTATCATCACTTACTTCAAATATGCCGCGCGGTGGCAGCGTGGCTTAACAAAACAGCGCGGCGGCAGCGCTGCAGCCGCGCTGCCACCGCGCGGCTCTTTGCGGCTAATTTGAAGGCGCCCTTATGCGGACGAAGTCTCGGACATCTTGCTAGTCGACAATAAAGGTACTGTTATACAGGAACCCGCAGCTAAGCAACACATGTGTTCATTGCTTTGTAAAAAATGTAGGCGGAATCGTTGTCACCTGCGGGTCTAGTAAACATTTCTTTTTGTTCACTTTTATCCTTCATCTAGCATTTTTCACGGGACGTGAAACTTTTGGACATAAAAAATAAATCAATAGCCAAAAAACCGGCCAAGTGCTAGTCGTAGTCCCACACAAAGGGTTCCGTACCATTATTAATACTGAGCAAAAAACGGAAACATCACGTTTATTATAAATATTTAAGGGAGCCCCCCTTAAATATTTATTCTGTTCTATTTTTGAGTCTAAGTAATAGGGTCCCGATTTTATGCTTTGGCTACGGAACCCTAACAAGTAATTCATGAGAGAACCGATCCAACGATGTTGAATTTGGGCCGGCATCGTCTACCAAATGATCGTAAAATAAATTGTAAGTAGCAGATGAACACCCAAGTCGTTCATTACTATGTAGGTAATTTCTTTCGGTGTAATGAAAACGTGGAATAAAATAGAAATGAACATTTTACGTCGAGAAACGTCTGTTACCTACTGCTTTTTGCTAAGAATAGTTTAAGCACTGATGACAAAATTTGTGCCACATTTTAAATTCAGTATTTTTCTCATATGTATGACGTATGTTTTGTGAAACTATGATCATTTTAGGTTCGTTAGATTCCTAGATGTTTGTTAGCTTTTTATCCTGTTTCTTAAGCCCCCTGACGGCTTCATCGAGCCGTCTAAAAGCCTTCCACCTGGACATGCTTGGAAATCCCTAAATAGACTCCGAACCCAGGTCGGCCGTAGCAAAGACAATCTCTTCAGATGGGCGTTCATTGACGGCTCAGACCTCAAATGTGTATGCGGCGTATCTCCGCAGATAATGTCCCACCTTCCATCATGCGCTGCATGTCCTGACATCTGTACTATTGACGACCTTATGACTGCATCAGCGAGTGGAGTTCGCATAGCTGAATTTTGGGCAAAAAAGATTTAACTGAAATTTGCCATCGACACGCTATGAAGAAGATCCTGTTTCTAATGGAAAACACCAATAACACTTTTGCCGACTCGGGAATCGAACCCAGAACCTCATGCTCAACAGTCGCACTTGCGACCACTCAACCAACGTGGCTTTGCTCGAAATTCTGGCCGGCAAACGATTGAACCACACAGCCAACGTGGAGAGAGGCGATGTTTACATCTGATGAGCAGTGAACAGTCAATTTCAATCCACCATTCACCGACGATTAGGCTGCGAGGCTGCGGAAAAAACGGAGAAAGAGGGCAGATTTTATACAATCCTATTGGTCAATATTTCTGTTTCTCCGCTCCACAGCCTCACTCCGCTTCAGTGGACAAGCAGCCTTATGCTAAACATTAGCGATTACCTACGGCTTCGCTTAAATACCATATTTTTAACATGAATCACGTCTACGTAGAAGGTCACACGTGTCACACAGCTTCCCAATCTGCTCCGACACGTGCTTCATCTTGTCCTCTAACGACTTAACGAGGTTCTAAAGCCTTGAATCGAAATTGGCCATCAATGATAGCCTAATAAAACTTTCTAGGATTGGTTGAGTCTTAAGTATGGCTTATCCGTCACAAAATCAACGACACCCAATTTCCGAATTGACAATTTGAAGTGGGTCGTCATCGGCAAATTGAAATGGGTATTAGAACTAGGTAGTGTTTTAGTTATAGTTGGGATGCAGGTTGTTCGAAAGAGATACCGCAGCCCCAGACACAAAGGGGTAATAATATAGAATAAAATAAATAAGTAATAATATAATCATTCATTCCTTAGCGTAACGAAGGTTGAGTGGGTGAAGCGTAACTCAGGGGCGACGACAAGCAAACTTTAGGGTAATGTTTTTTTTAGACAACTAAGGCTGAGTTGCACCAAAAAAGTCGTTAAAGTTAAAGTTTTTGTCAAATTTGACAGTACTCTACGGGGTATAGAAAAATTATATATACAAACTTTTTTGTATACGAACTTTATTGCTTTGTCTATAGCACGTATTATTTTTTGGTTGAACAATTACCTACGATGAATATCCTTGTTACGCCTTATGCAATGCAATCGTATAGTCAGCCACCAAGCTACGTTTTTAGAGACTCGAAAACTTGGCAAGAAACATTCGTCGTTCCATGTGGAAAAACGATCGGCTCTAGGTAATCACTTTTCTTTTCATCGCTTTCGTCATCAGAACTGGTTTCAGCGAGTATTTCTTGGAGCAGGGACATGATGTCTAAAGGTTATATTCAACGCGTTTGACAATAAAATTGACAGACAATTTAACACAAACTATAACACTAACCAGCGGAAAGTGAGCGGTTGCAGTTACCGTTAAAGTTATGACGTCATTTAACTATTTGACAAATGGCGCAACTCATTGTTGGCATATCCGATACAAAACAGAAGTTATGATGTTTGTTTGACGTGCCATTTGACACAAACTTTAACTTTAACTACTTTTTTGGTGCAACTCAGCCTTAGATCCATTGGGTTAATAGCAAATATTCTTAACCTATGTTAATACTTAACTAAATATCAATTGGGAAGAAGGAACATGGTGGTTTTTAGTCAGTAGAAGTCTGACGCTCCGTTCTACTCCACCTAGAGCGGGAGGAGTCATAGAATTTCCCACACACCAAAAAAAAAAGATAGTACTTATTACAGTTTCGTTCAGTAGGTACTTCGATATTATGGAAGATTATACGAGTTGGTCTCAGCTAGATCAATATTTCCAATCATTTGTGAAGTCTATCACAGCGCAGAGCTGTATGAGAAACTGAAATTTAATTAGTGTAACAGAAACCGTCAAAGTGCGAGTCGGACTCGCGCACCAATGTTCCGTACCGTCGTGGTAGGTACCGTCGTGGTTATTTTTATTTATTGTTATTATAGTGACACCAATAATATAAAGAAAAAACCGGCCAAGAGCGTGTCGGGCCACGCTCAGTGTAGGGTTCCGTAGTTTCCCGTCCGTCACAATAAACTCACAAGAGTTCCCACTTATGAGTCTAAAGGTGTTTTTTTTTTTTCAAAATGATTTTCCACCAACCAATGAAACTTGACCTCTGGATTGTATAGGCGCTCATACGATTCAGGGACCAAATTATATTGGTTACCTGCTGTTTCCATCTGTTGTTTCCATCCAAGTTCAAAATGATTTTCCTAGAAAGTCCATAAAAAGTTCTACTTTTCAGATTTTTTTTCATATTTTCTAAACGTATGGTTCAAAAGTTAGAGGGGGGGGGGACACATTGTTTTTTACTTTTGAAGCGATTATTTCCGAAATTATTGACATTACCAAAAAATGATTTCAGCAAACCCCTATTAATTTTTAAATACCTTTCCAACAATATATCACATGTTAGGGTTAAAATTTAAAAAAAAATCACTTCCCACTTTACATATAGGGAGGCTACCCTAATAAAACATTTTTTTTCCAATTTTTATTTTACCACTTTGTCGGCGTGATTAATACACATATTGGTACCAAATTTCAGCTTTCTAGTGCTAACGGTCACAGAGATTAAGCGATGACGGACGGACGGACGGACGGACGGACGGACAGACATGGCGAAACTATAAGGGTTCCTAGTTGACTACGGAACCCTAAAAAGGAATAAAATGATAAAGTGACGACTGACTGGGCAGAATGGAAGAAAAAAACGTGTTGCGCCGACCCCAAATGACATGGGTTAAGGGCAGGAAACCAACAATACACATTCTTTAAAAAAAATAACTGTCTATTTATTGTAGATCATTAGATACTGTCCGCTGACTAACAGACAGACGGACGGACAGCACAGGCTTAACCCGTTGGTTACTCTTCGGATGCGGAATCCTATAAGCTAGTGAGGACGTTGACAAAGTGACATTCTAACAGGGATAATACTGATGAAAAGGTCACAGATTCTGACGCTACCGAAAGACTTGTTGAAAATAGTTGAAGGAATATAAATCAAATTGAAAGTCTCACTAGGTATATCTGTAGATATAGTATATGTTTTATGAAGTTACTGGCACATATATTACAATACTGGTCTACATTTAACTTTTCCCTTCGCAGGTCTGATAGTTTTCTACTTAACTCTTTCCTATTATTTTGAAATAAGCAGTACGCATCACGCCTCCCATCTCCATACGACTTCAGTCTAAACCAGGCACAAGTACATCTCGAAAGTAGCTACTGATGTGGATGAAGACCCACATAATTATATATAATTATGCCAGTTATATTTTTCTGAAGTAAGAAATAAACAGATATACCTAGCCCGGATGCCTGACAGCAGTGACAGCGCACGTTTCTAGATTTAAAAAAAAATAGAGTTTCTAGGAGTCCTCTATCATATGTTAAAACATCTTAAGCACCTTTCTATATAAGACTTTTGTAGTTAGTCCCCCAGTTATCAAAGTACTTACTTGGAAGCCGGGTTTATGTGAATGAAGCCGACCTTGACGGAGACTACGTTGTCCTGCCTATCGGAGGGGGTGGTACAGTGGGACGAGCAGTTCTCCACCTTCAGGGTGTGCGGTGGCATCGCGCTGAAACAATAACAACTGTCTATTGGTCACAATATACCTACGTGATCATACCGGTTGTAGTAGGGCATGAGGCTACATACTCTGTTAGGGCAGGAGACAAACACTAAAAGAAACATGTTCTATAGGAATGCAATACTTAACCATTCAAATTAACTATACAGTCATGTCTGCTGTTTCATACGAAAGCAACACCGACGATCGCGTCGGTTTTGCTTTCAAAAATCACTTTTCCCGTTACTTTAATCGTAAAGTAACAAGAATAAGAAGTGATGTTAAAGAATGTCTCCCGTATTTTTTCAAGGAAGCATTTTAGAGTTCCGTTGCCAAATGGGCGTTTTTTTTTAAATATGTCCATGCCAGTTTTATTGTGTCCTACCACTTTTCACATAATTTATTTTTAAACAGAAAAAAGTACCATGAAGTGTCCTGGTTTTTTAATATCTTTAATATATATATATTTGATAAAGAACTGTTAATACGCATAGTTTTAACAAATTTATTAAAAAATATGAAATTTTAGTGTAAACTTCCTCATTTTTATGCTTGTCCTACAGTGTCCAACCTGATTTTGAATTCGTTTTTATCGATCAATTCAATTCATGGCAAAAGCAAAGAAGGTTTAAATATACTTACATGGGTGAGTTCTGTAATAAACAAACATAAAAAAGTGTTGTATTCATATTAAATAATCATAGTTTTGCCATTTAAAATATGTCCTACGATTTCGTTACTATGTGGAAAATCCATTTTGTAACCGTGATATTAATTAAAATAGCATAAGAAACTACCATTATGACTGCAAATTTGTTTCCTGGCAACTTATTCGTCGTTTCCGCCATTTTGTAAAGGGTGACATTAGCAGTCACGTCACAATAATCGTGTCGAAACATGTACCGGCGTTACCTCGCATTTTTTTTTATCCATTTTGTTATGTGATTTGTGCTGGTAACTTTGTGTTTTTTTTAATTATTATTGCGCCACATCATAACTTGAATAGAATTCAAAACGATTCATTAGTTTATTTTTATAATTACCAATAATAAACTTGAATTATAAATAGATTAATGTCGGTGATGAAAGAATCGTTACTTCCATTTTGTTCCTTTTTTTCATATAAGTTCCATTTTTATTTGTAATATTCCGTTTTGTAACCGGGACATTTTTTTACGAAAACGCCCAAATAGCAACATAATACCGCTATACAAAATTGATGTGAAATCTATATATATATAAAAATGTTATGTTGGTTTGTGTACGCTTCAAAAACTCAAAAAGTTCTGCACCGATCGAGCTGAAATTTTAGAATGATATATAATCCGCATCAAGGATTGTTTTACCACTGGTTTTTACAGTATCCACGCGGGCGAAGCCGC
This sequence comes from Diarsia mendica, assembly GCA_949316265.1. Lineage (NCBI taxonomy): Eukaryota > Metazoa > Arthropoda > Insecta > Lepidoptera > Noctuidae > Diarsia > Diarsia mendica. The sequence goes on from OX438899.1 coordinate 20,918,095, forward strand.
GGGCATCAGCTATTATGAATAAAAAATAGGGGTGGCCCTTGTGTATAAACTGAAGATTGAAAAAAAATCGACGCATATGTGGGGCTGTTTATCGACAGCTCATAAAAATGATATTTAGAGGTTCTTAACATACTTTTTTTCTTAAGAGATATTCGCCTATAAAGCCGTCAAAACAAAAAACCTCTAACTTTTAAAGTAAGGGGAGGAATATTTTGAATAATATATGGGTTTGTACGAGTAGGACTGTCTTACTGAACTTCGAAGTTTAAAATACCAATGTACTGTACATACATTATCATTATGTATGATAATGTATGTACATGTACAGTACATTAGTTTGTTTTTCATGATGATAGGTACTATTCAAAGCAAAAGTTGTAGTATTGACTATGAATAATAAAATTGTTATTTGGTTATTATAAATATTGTTTGATGATATTAAACCCTTTTTACAGTTATTGTAAACTACTCTCAGTTTTCAATAACGAACAGTAATAATAATTCTAATAAGAGCACACATTTTGTGAAGGCCTTTTAATCCCTTGATATTCCACAAGCTACACTTTTCCATTTTGTTAGCCCATGGAGATGTGTTAGTCACATCCGCGTTAGCATTACCACTAAAAACGGGTCACAAAACATCCAATACTTTATTATGTTTTTGATAAAATGAGCAAATCTATGAAAAATATTTGCTCATTTTAGCAGTACGAAGCAAAGTTAAATTATATTATTATAATAGATCCACAGACAATGGCCCACCTTCCATCTTGCGCTGCATGCTGACACCTGCACACTTGACGATCTAATGACTGCATCAGCGAGTGGAGTTCGCATAGCTGAATATTGGGTCTTTATTGTGAAGATTTGCCATCGACACGCTAAGAAGAAGATAATAGATCGTCAGGATTTTCTGTTGGGCTCGTACATCAAGTGGGCAGAAGATGGGTTTCGTGAAATGAAAACACACTGGGTACGATACAGAGATTGTATTAAACTAACAAATTACTTGAAACTTTTGAGCTCAAAATATCACGACTCTGTAGAAGCGCGCTTCAGGTGTGGGTAGACTAGTCGCGTTATGTCACCACAGGCGCGCTTGCGATTCATTGTTTGTCTGATACAGCAATGACCAGATCCAACGCACACAATATCATCACACCTAGCCTTATCCCAACCTTGGGGGGCTTTGGTCTAACCGACTACAGCTGAATATCCGACAAATACATAGGTACATACTCATAGTAAATTTTTACCGTCAGAACTAACGTTTTTTGCCTTTTTTGTATTTTTTAGCATACCCAAGCAGAAACTACCCTCTGATCCTAAAATACCACTTGCTACAATCCTTACATATCCCGCACCTTTCATTTCTTCCACGTATATACACGTGTGCTGCGAGTACTACTCACCTGACCTTTTTGAAGGCCGACACCAATAAGATTGACGGAATGCCTTTCAAGGCCGTCCCTTCCCGGTGATTCCCTGTCATTCGCTTTGCAAATTCCTTTCGTAAATCGTCGCCTTTCTACGTGGAACGTGGACGTAAAAGTTTTTAGGAAGTATTTTGTTGGTGGACTAGCTGTGTGCCGCGGATTCATCCGCCTCTGGTCTGGTCTCTTTATGATCTTAGCGTGATGCTAAATTTATATTAGGTACGACTAGTTTTTTTTTAAATATTAAATAGGCCTGCTCTTAATCACAATCTCGTCCAGAGAGTAGAGATACAGACAACGATGGAACGAGCTAACCCAAATGAAATATATTAACTCGCGACTTAAATAGATTGGGGTCATATGAACTTGGGAACACCGACGCATATACGGAATTCCACCACTTCTTGGCTGTGCGCATAATAAAACATGTAGCAAAGCGTATGTGAGTTTCAATGTTTGTAAACGCACCCACGATACAGGAGAAATTCCTAGTGTGGGGCAACGTTTTAAAAAAGCGCTTTGTGCAAATGTGTTTAACATCGGCTAGGTATGGGTGATGTGATAACCTTTTTTTTCTCTCTAGTGTCAGACTTCTACACCCGTGTTCTGCCGAGGCCGCGGTATCTCTTTCGAACTACCCGCAGTCCCGACGGGATGGGTATTATATATAACTGATAACCTGCAATATATTTCGACTCCCGATAGAAAGAAAATATTTCGTGGAGTTTTTGAGCACACTCACCGAAAAAAGTAAAAGTTTCTGACATTTGGGCGTTCAAACGAACAAACTCTTCGGCTTATTTATTCGTATAGATAATATAAATTGCATAAATCCTAAGATAAACCCCGAAAGTTTAAATGTCTTTTATTTGACCTCGCTCGAACCTTCTAAGTCTTTTTCTGCCGCGACCCTGCAATGACGCAATTACAGATTATAGCCAAAGTTGCTTACGGTTCGAAATTCAAGCTTATTGAAAATGTTTTAAAATATAACTTGCTGTAGCCCGTAACTTCGACCTGTTGGTGTTCGGAAATTCATCCAGGGAAGTGTAATAAGTATGCTACCGAGCTAAAAAAAACAAACGAAAAAATTATTTCATCAGTTAGGTACGACCACACAATAACTTTCACATTATTTATAATATTAGTATGGATGCTTTACTTTTATACTTAATTATTTACGTGTGGCAAGTAAAGAACTTTGACTTTAAAAAATCAGTCATATTCATTAATACCTATACATTAATGAATTTGTCAAGGTCACGGCAGAACTTGGAGAAGATGGCGGGACGCCAGGATGGCTTGACGAGACACACGCCATCGTTAGGGTCCCTCTACACATCGGCAGATGCGTCTGCCAGACGTCCGCTAACGTCAACAGATGCGTCCGCAGATGTGTGGACAGACGCCGAGCGCTAGCACTCCAACCCTTTGATGTGGAACAAAACCGACAACACACGGATTGGTGGTAGACGCATGTGCCGACGGTCAATACCTACCATAGACGACCAAATCAGCCCCTCTACACATCGGCGGATGACGTCTGCCGATGCGTCTGCTGATGTGTAGAGGGGCCTTAAGAAGTGGAAGGGATGGGACCAGGGTGTGGCCTGTAGGTACAGTTCTACTCCTGAATCAAGAGTAGCGATACAGGTAAACAATAAAAAGACTGACTTTAAAACAGGTTCGCATGTTAAACGAGATATAGCCAAAATTCCAGTGTAAAAAAGCTTTTGTATCCAGAATACTATATTTCTCCTATTATAGCTTCATTCTATGTTTTTGAGGAACAAACTTACTTTATAATTAAGGAATAGGTACCTACCTTGGTCGAAATTAAATTTTACTTCGTCATTTTTGGTTTTACCTCTAAAAGGTAAAGTAAGGCTTATTTGTTAATGTTATTAATTAGGTAAAAGGTAACTGGTTCCACGAAACAAGGAAATGAGGGCTTATAGAAGCTTTGCATTGTGGCTTATTGGTAGTACCCAATTTCACGATTACTAAGTGATACCTAAATCAATGTCTAAATGTTATAGTTCAAATCTCGACAATGCATTGTCGAGATTTGAAATTGCGGTTCTCAGCCGAAAGTTCAATTTAAAAAGAGGCATACAGTAATGTACATTAAGAGGGAACAAGGCCTGCTAGGTAGATATTTAAAGAAACTATAGAGTGTGTGAATAGAGTGCGCTAGGGCCAGGCACAGCTCATACCAAATACCAATAGGGAAATTTCCTGAAAAAAAAAATATCTGTTTAGTCCATCACTTACATTATCGAAAAATATTGGATACGTGTTTTTTCTTTTATAAAAATTTTAATTAAAAACTTTTTTACAAAAAATAAAACCGACTTCGACAAAAACACAAAAAAGTGAAAAATAAAAAATCAGCTTCTGAAGTCGGTGACTTTTGTTTGTTTGATTTCATGTTTTTGCCACCGACTTCTGAAGCTGATTTTTTATTTTTCACTTTTTTGTGTTTTTGTCGAAGTCGGTTTTATTTTTTGTAAAAAAGTTTTTATTTTTCACTTTTTAGTGGTTCACATGTGCTTACCCCTTCACAACGTACCGGCGTGATGTTATGTTATGAACTGGTCAATAGACAGTCATGAGATTTCAGCAATCCCAGTCCATTTGCTATCATTAATTGAGGAGTTCCGTTGCCTATCTCCGAAGTTCTTCATCACCTTTGTAGTGAGTACAGGCGTGATATTATGTTGTGTGATGGCGTAAACAATGCTTAGATATGCTATAGCAACAATCGCGGTTAATCTGCTGTTATTTATTGAAGAGTTCCCCCGATTTCTACAAGATCCCATCATCAGATATTGAAATGGTGACAATGGGACCACACGGGAAGCACCAGCTTTCGAATGAAAAAAGAATCAAGAAAATCAGTTCACCCAGTCGCAAGTTATGAGCGAACAAACATAAAAAAAAAAAAAAAAAAAAAAAAAAATACAGTCGAATTGATAACCTCCTCCTTTTTTTGAAGTCGGTTAAAAATTAATCAATTAAAATTGACGAAGATAAAACGCGTCTAAGATCATAAGTGGGGGCTTTTGACGTCACTGGCCGGTAAAAATGTACTGCAATGACGATACAGTCTGTATCGTCTTCATCTTTTGTTTACGTGAAAAAAGAAAAAATATGTCTCCAATATTTTTTGGAAATCTGTCTGACGGACTAATTAGATTTTTGTTATCTACCCTATTATATCACAAAAATTTTGACTAGATCAAAGTTTCCTATTCCCCTTTTTCTTCACGAAAACTGACCCAAAGTTTGATTAAGCTATTAATTTCGTTTATGTTAAAAACTTTTAGAATTTATCTGGTAGTCCTCGGCCTTATAAATGTGGGATTATCTGTCATTTTTGGAGCATCATTATTTTCTTTTCTTGTTTGTTGCTGAAAAAACGGAAATTACAGGAATATGTCAACAGTAAACCTTGATTTAATAAAACAAAAAGACTGCTCCAGAGTACACACAGGAAAAAAAGGTGAATACATTTGAATGGGGAATCACAGCCCCTATTCCCTATTAATGTAAATGGAATATCTAACAGAGAAAGACCCCCATAAATTGCCATTCGTCGGCTTACACCGTCACGGTTGCTGGGCGCCCAATCGATGCTGGTTACGCTACGATAATTTACTGACGTGACAACTTTAGCAGGTTTTGGGAACGAAAAACGATACAAAAGTTAGTTTAGAATAGGGGATCGGACTGGGTCAAAATAATATGATTCTGTTTAGTCCGTAAGTTAGAGAACAATATTGAATACGTGTTTTTTGTTTTATCATTTGATAAAACAAAAAACATGACAATAAAAAATGACGAAGATAAAACGCGTCAAAGATCTTGGAGTGGGGCTTAAAACGTCACTTGTGTCGTCAAAATGTACTATCATATGACGTCACACGAGTTTTTTAAGCACTGTATCGTCTTCATTTTAAGTTTACGTGAAAAAAGAAAAAATACGTGTCCAATACGACTGGCCTGTTGGTCTAGTGGTTAGTGACCCTAACTGCTATGCCGGAGGTCGTGGGTTCGATTCCCACCCAGGACAAATGTTTGTGTGATGAGCACGATCATTTGTTCTGTGTCTGGGTGTAATTTATCTATAATATGTATGTATTTAGAAATATTTAAGTATGTTTATCAGTTGTCTAGTACCCATAACACAAGCTCTGCTTAGCTTGGGACTAGATGGCGTTGTGTGATAGTTGTGGAATATTATATTATTATTATTATTATTATAATAATTTTAGGAAATCTATCTGACGGACTAATTAGTTTTTTATTGTCCGATCCCCTATTGTCATGACACCACTCTTGTCTAGTTTACCTTAATCATATTTGTTGTAATCTATGGTAAATATTATACTCTTGATTGAAATACGGCAACACTGATGAGATGCATGCAGACGCATAACGCGCTCAACATGTAAATAAACTTAATTAAAACTATTACTGGCCGAGTTTATTAAAAATTCTACCCCTCCAACAAAATTATGAAATCAGGGAATGGCAATGTTTGCAAAAATACAGGATTCGTACTAGTTCGGCAACAGAGGATTCCTGTTGTTTCTGTTATCTATGGAGGATTCCATGTTAAAACTCGTATGCTAAGTCTATCAAGTCATCTAATATGATATTGTTAATGTTTCTTTTTCATCTTCATCATCATCATTTCAGCCAAAATACGTCCTCTGCTGGACATAGGCCTCCCACAGGTGTCGCCACATTGACCAGTCCCCGCAACCTTCACCAGGTCATCACTCCACCTAGTGGGAGGCCTTCCAACGCAACGTCTACCGGTTTGCGGTCGCCACTCCAGAACTTTCCGGCCCCATCGGCCATGGTGTGGATGTTTCTTTGTGAAATAATGATATTCTAAAGACTTGTGTATTGAGCTTATTTAACGTCGATATCTCACGTACAATAGTCCACTTGAAGGACTTAGGCCCAGATTCACAGACCACACTTTGACTTTACTAAGTAAAGTATGATTTTTGGAAAGTAAATAACAGCTTGACAGGACTAAGAAATATATTTTTGTGTGAAAGTAGATCTTTCTATCAAACTAAAGTCAAAGTGTGGTCTGTGAATCTGGGCCTAAGAAATATATTTTTGCGTGAAAGTAGATCTTTCCATCAAAGTAAAGTCAAAGTGTGGTCTTTGAATCTGGGCCTAAGTGCAGAAACCAAATCCCTAACAAAGACTTCGATTACTTTCATTCTAGAAACTGGACAACATTAAACCATTAAGTCCGCCTTTGTATAATGCAAAAAGTTTTATAAAGAAAGAAACAATTTAAAAATCAAAATCTTTATTACTTTTGACAACTGACTTATAATGTACAAAACTTCAATAAATGAGAGTAGCATGTTTAACCACGTTAAAATAACGTAAAGTTTACGTACACCCGTTCCCACATTAAGGCACACATATCCATTGTAACCTGACCTCGCGTTGTATGAGCTTCCAGTACATTAAGGTTTTGCATAGCTTGTTTGGCCGTATGTACCCAAACAGTCATTAGTAAACGTTAATTAGAACTCCACTTCATTCATGAATAGCAACGAGTTGTACGGAACCAAATACCTCGTCTACATGTGGTAAACACCGCTGTTTACCAAAAAGGAAGACCTTTTCACACGAGTCAGTGTTGTTTACCACAGTGGTGATTAACATTGTGTAAGAGCACAAAAGACCTTCACATAATAACCGAGAACTCATCTATACCATTTTTTCTAAAATAACAGCTAGCTCGGGACTAAGGCAATAATGCCGAAGTAGTAGTAATAGCCGAAGCAATCTATATCGGCACCGTGTTGCCCAGTAATCGCATTGCGAAAACAGATGACAAGCCTTACTTCCGAACTCAGATGAGAATTTTCATTAAACTTCGACGCTTATCTAAAGACGAACATTAAAACAGGCAAGTTAATTACGACCACAATGTCAATGCAATAAGACAGCTTGTTCTTTTGACCTCGCTGAGGTAAAGTGGGTTTGAAAAAGTCCGAAAATAAACTGAAAAGCTTGCAAGAAGCAGGTCGGTGTCTCAGATGTTGAATGAAGCCGCCAAAAGCAGTTAAAAGAGCTGTATCGTGACCTAGATCCGAGCAAGAAATTCATTTTGATTGTACATACAACGCTATTATAACACCCTAACATTTTCTTTTGAAATTCAGGGATTTTACGGTTCCGTACCTTAAAAGGAAAAACGGAACGTTTATAGGATCAGTTTGTTGGCAGTCTGTCTGACAAGACCCTTTATCTCAGAAACACGTGGAGGTATTGAGTTGTAATTAAAACCATATACTCTGGTCTACAATCTCTTGAAGATGTGAAAAAACCGGCCAAGTGCATGTCGGACCACGCACCATGTAGAGTTCCGTAGATACCCATCAAAATATGTGAACTTACTAAAATTAACCACCCTGCCTACCTACCTCCGAACGATGTTTTTTATTGTAAAAATACAAACAAACTTACATTTGCAGTTTTGAGACCAGCGCTCCCATACAATATGTATAGATTTTTTTTCATACAAGTACATTTTATAAGTTGGTTGACTATTACTCGTAAACTTACCCCCGTATTTATAGTCAAGTCAAAGTAATAACTTGGACTTAAGTAATTACTTATGCAAATATTTTTATGCAATGGGCAAGAATTTAAACGAAGTTAGAACCGTCAATGAAAGCAAAACTAAGAATTCTAACGTTTGATAGTTCATTTACTCAAGTAATAGTAATTACTTGTTTATAAAATACGGGTGTTAGTCTACTTAGCTGTTATAGTTTTCGTTTTATTGTCGTTATAAATGTGTTAGCTGCGTGGCGTCTCAAACCTACACCCCTGCGTCTCCGAACAATACCCCTCCAGAAAGCCCGGAACATGTGATCAAGCCTATATAAGCCAACGTGTAGCGTGCCCAAGGGCTCATTCTGCTCATTCCCGAATCCGGCGCGCGCGCACTTACTAATTCTTCCCTTTGATTCTGTTATTTTGTTGTTCTGTTCACTTCATTAGTTTTGTAACGTAAACTCATTACTTTTGCGATGTATTAGATTACTTTGTGTTTTAATAGACAACTTTTGTGTTCTAAAGTGATTTCATTTCAATTCCTAAAATCAGAAGCGGGACGTTCTCTCGTTTTCCCACATAATTAAAGTTAAAATTTCGAAAAATACTGGCCCCTGATATAGACGTAAACGTGAGTGCACGCCACCGCCGCTCGAGCTGAATCATCTTAGTATCACCTTAGACGCAAAACTTAATAAGGCCTTGGAGCGAAGTTCAATTTCAGAACCACGATCGAGTGTGGAGCAGCAGTCGCGCCCTATCATCACCAGCGTGGCCGGCGCTGTTGCTGTCGCCGTGCCGCCGCCTTCGCTGGCACCGGCGCTGTCGCCGTGCCGCCGCCTTCGCTGGCACCGGCGCTGTCGCCGTGCCGCCGCCTCCGCTGGCACCGCGCTGTCGCTGACGCCCTCACCTTCAACGTCGGCTGGATTAGACGTCGCAGTGCGTCTCATCAACGCGTTAAGGAGCTTTCTTCGCTTTGGAAACCCGGTGAGATCAAACCATTATTATGTGTCTGCCGGGATATGCTAACTGGGTGCCTCTGTTCATGTAAGACATGCGAACTGGGTGCCTCTGTCTGTATTACTTGTGGCATTGAGCGTAGCTCTGTCATGTACACTGAGTCAGAGAAATATTCCACATACGCGTAATATGTGCGCAAATCCCTGTTGCGTAGAACTAAGTAATTACCTTTTGTGTGCAATCATAGTGCGCGGTATTAAAAATCCGCAGTTTCGTGCAGCAGCTATGAATGCAAAATTAAATACCGAAACCATTGTGGTTTTTTTTTTAACAATTTATGTCATGCCAAGTAAAACTACTGCAAATATGAACAAAAACAACGTTGATTCTAATCGAATAACTAGCTGTCACGATAACGGTAATCAAAGGACCCATAGTTTTACAGTTGGTGATCAAAAAAAATGTTTTTTTTAAAGTGTTTTTCGTGCGACGCTCACGGTCTTAAGAGCAACACTTGTCCCAACCGATCTAAAAATAGAAATAACGGTTCGAATACAAAAACCATAAGCGATAGTCAGAGCACTGATTCCAACACAAATTTATTCCCCGAAAATAAAAACTCTAAGTGTAACTTTTGTAAAAAATCGGGACATATGGAAGAAAAGTATTTCGCTAAACAGCGGTCAGAGTCGTGTAAATTTTTTTGGGGCAATTCAACCAACAGAGAATATGCTTTTAAGGCCCAGAAAAAGTGTATTAGGAGTATATGTGGGCTTAAACAAACCGATTCATGTAGAACAAGAGTTTCCAAGACTACACATTTTAACTCTTCCATCATTATACATTTATGAAGCAGCAGTAATGATAAAACGCGATTTAAATAATTATGGGACATTGAGAAGTGCACGTTATAAACATGAATTAAGTGGAATTAGGTGTAGAACAGTTAAGTTTAAAACGAGTATATTTGGGATAGGTGTGAAAATTTAAAACAAACTTCCAAAACATGTAAAATGCAGTGTAACCTTAAAAAGTTTAAAAAAAAAGTCTATAGGAATTTTTGATATGTAAGGCCTACTACTCAATTAATGACTTTTTTAATGACAAAAATATTGATAATTTTGATTGACCTTTAGACAATGACTGAATGAGTAATTTAATTTATATGACATAAATGAATAATTTAATTTGTATGACATAAATGAATAATTTAATTTGAATGATATTAATGAATAATATGTGAATGACATCAATGTATCATGTAGGTAATTATGATGAAATCAATTGATAATATGGTTAAAGAATTTAGTAAAATGTAGTGAATGTTTTAAATGTAGAACCAGCATCAAAAATTGTACACCTTATAGGGTATGTTGCAGCGATCCAATATATCGTAATCATAAGACCTAATATTTCACCTGTGACAAACAATAAATGAATTTGAATCGTTAACGAGCTCAAGATATGCGTGTAAATAAAAATAGTTCAGCACCAAAAACATTCGCTGTGGATGATCTAGCTTAAGTAATAAAAATATCACAATCGATTGGCAAAACTACACAATCTGCCGCCGAAAACATGCTGCCATGGCATGGTGAATTGACACCTGAGTACTGTGTCTCATTCTTGGAATGCAAGTTTTAGTGTTCTAAAAGTAAACTGTTCATAACGCGCGATAACTTGTTGATTTTTGCATCCACTTGTCGTAGTACTTTACGTATGTTTGAAGCAGTGTGCTTTACGTGCTTTTGCTTGGTTGAAGCTGTTTTACGGTTTTCATACTAATGAAATATGTTTTTACGATAACAGTTTCAAATAAAATAGAAAGGAATGAAGAAGGAAACATCGTTCCGTGGCAACAAAAAAATTAGATTATTTATGAGAGCGAAAGCCCTTTTAGCCACTTAAAGAGAACTTGAACAAATTCTCGACACACATTTGACACTTCACATATATTTTCGAACGTATTAAGTACATGCCAAAGGGTAAAAGTAGAATTCCCGAGTTTATTTTGAAATTCAAGTGGACTGAAGTGTCCATAAATTCATATTAACTGAACAAACTTCACATACTTGTTAAACTTTTGTTGTTGTGTTTTTGTTTTTTTTTATGAACCGAGCTATTGATCCAAGATTACGTTCTAAACTTTGCTTGAGTGTATGATCTTTGTTTTGTTTCTGAGACGTGAATACAGTGTGTTACAAACACCTACATATCGACTTGTGGCTACACTTAACGCTACGCCGGTCCAGTTGGTATCAGTCGTGGCAATCGCTGTGTAAAGCCCGAGGACAGTTGGCCATTTCCCATTGCAGTGCTCTGCATAAGGTTTTGGTTGCCATAGATACCGTTTGCCTTTGTTCCTACCAGTTGGTATCAGTTGTGACCCAGGAAGTACCCATGTTTTCAAGACAGTCGGGGCGTGAATGGCAATCACTGTGTAAAGCCCGAGGACAGTAGGTTTGCCATTTCCCATTGCAGTGATCTGCATAAGGTTTTGGTTTTGTATTATGGAAATAAATATGCTCATTGGTGGCCTATAAGAGGTTTTGAGTTGGCTATGTGTTTTGTGCAGCTGCTGGGCCCGGTCGTTATCATGGTGGATTTGGCTCTTATGATTTGTGATTTTGCCTTACCTGAATTAGTATTACGATGCAATTCATGTCTCGGTAGCATTTAATCGAATACACTTATTCATCAAGGAAATAGCACTGATCAAAACAAAACAAAAAAAAAAGAAGAAGGAAATGTCTGCTGTCACATCTAACAATTAGTTGCTCACTGTTTGTTTATGATATGCAGGTTCTCATGATGAGGAGAAAGAAGTAGATGGACAGTCGAGCCCCACGTCGGCTACACCCAGGAAGGCCGAGACGGAGGTTGCTGCGGCTGACGATGCTCCAGTGGTTGCTGAGGCCTGCGAGGACGCCGGCACGTCAGGAGAGGCCGTGTTAGCTGCGTGGCGTCTCAAACCTACACCCCTGCGTCTCCGAACAATACCCCTCCAGAAAGCCCGGAACATGTGATCAAGCCTATATAAGCCAACGTGTAGCGTGCCCAAGGGCTCATTCTGCTCATTCCCGAATCCGGCGCGCGCGCACTTACTAATTCTTCCCTTTGATTCTGTTATTTTGTTGTTCTGTTCACTTCATTAGTTTTGTAACGTAAACTCATTACTTTTGCGATGTATTAGATTACTTTGTGTTTTAATAGACAACTTTTGTGTTCTAAAGTGATTTCATTTCAATTCCTAAAAAATGATATTACCGTGAATTTTTTCACACACCCAAACACAACCCGTATAGGTGGTTTAGGTTGGCACACTTGAGTCTGACAGCATCGAAAAACTGTTTGAGCAAACTCGCAATATTTTTTAAAGACCTATCCATCGATAAATTCCAAACAGTGGACTTAGCGAGAAAAAAAAATGATCCACACTTTAATGTGTACTGGAGATACCATAAAAAAAAAAAAAAATTACTTTAGCTCTTTGCTTTTGTAACTCATTTGTACATTCTTGCCATATTACAGCTTTCTAGTACTAAGAGTGTTTGAGATATAGTGCGGACGGACAAACAGACAGACGGACATGGCGAAACTATATGAAACTATATCAAATAAACGATACAATACTCAATGTCGTAAATAAAGAGCTTGAACCGATTAAGAAAGAACTTACTGAGATGACAGCGTCATTGAATTTTCACGTAAAGGAATTTGAAGAATATCAGTCTGAACATAGGGCCTTGAAAGTCACGGTAAACGACTTAGAGTCAGAAAATACTAACCTTAAGAAGTCAGTGAGTGACATGGGCCTCCGAATCAACTATTTGGAACAACAGGCACGTTCGACTAATCTGGAAGTTCAATGCTTGCCAGAAAATAAACAAGAAAATCTCTATACCGTCGTTAAGCAGCTGGGATCAGTCGTTGGATGCAAGCTGAGCGACACTGATATCCATCATTGCACCCGAGTAGCCAAACTACAAAATTCTAGTACCCGCCCCCGTTCTGTTGTAGTCCAATTGGCCTCCCCAAGAACTCGTGACCTACTGTTGGCTTCTGTCATAAACTACAATAAAGGCAAGAATAACATCGAAAAACTAAATACCGCGGACCTCGGACTGGCTGGTGGAAAAAAACCAATATATGTGCAAGAACATTTGTCCCCTTCTAACAAAGCGCTGCATGCTGCTACTAGACTTAAGGCAAAAGAAAAAGGATATCAATTCGTCTGGGTAAGAAATGGTAGAATCTTCGTCAGAAAAATGGATGGGTCCGAACATATCCTCATTAAGAATTTTGAGTCTCTAAATAAGTTGATATGAAAACTTATATTTCATATTTAAATATAAAAATACATGTAACTGTAACTTAAATATAAAACAAAATTCGATAGTTTACAAATTTATTACCAGAATTGTAGAGGCGTCAGAACAAAAACGCATAACATCTTTCGTAATGTATGTTGTAATAACTATGACGTTATCATTTTAACAGAGACTTGGCTTAATGATACCGTACTGAGCAGTGAGCTGTTCGACGACAGATACATTGTATACAGAAGGGACAGAAAAAGTTCTTGTCTACAGAGTAGTAAAGAAGGTGGAGGTGTTTTGATAGCCATAAAAAAATCAATTAATTCCAAACGAGCAGAACAATTTGAAACTAATTGTGAAGACCTTTGGGTAATTTTAGACCTACCTGCGGCTCGATCTGTACGTCGGGTAGCTCTCTGTTCTGTATATCTGCCACCACCTGTACGTATTTCTTATTTGGAACATTTTTTGGACAAATGTAATGCAGTGTTTGAACAGTTAGACTTATCTTATGTTTGTATCGCAGGTGATTTCAATATGGGTGACATTGATTGGAGCATAGTCAATGATTCTGATGCGTGCCCTAAGCTGTCCAATATAAGTCAAACTTTGATAGATTTCACGTGTGTTAATAGGCTCAATCAATTTAACAACGTATGTAATGCTTCAGGTCGCATTCTAGATCTTATACTGTGTAACCATTCATTGTGTAGAGTGAGTCAAAGTGTGGATCCGATTACTAACATTGACCAGCATCATCCACCCCTCGATATTGTGATTTCTCTTAATAAGGAAGCTAAACTCCCATACAATACTACCAGCGGTAGACCTAATTTCCGAAAAACGAGTTACATACCGATTCGGAAATATCTGAGTGAAATTGACTGGGATGAGTTATTTAAAGCACAGCAGGGAGTTAATGAAATGGTGGAGATATTTTATGATGTTATTCATAAAGGTATAGAAAAATTTATAACTAAGCGAGTGCCAAAAAAAAGTAAATTTCCACCATGGTTCAATCGGGCTCTAATTAAATTACTTAATTGCAAAAATACGATCAGAAAATGCCACAATATTTATAAAAACCCTCTAGACAAAATTGAACTGCAGATTATAACTAAGCGCTGTAATGACCTAGCAAAACTTTGTTACAGCGATTATATAAAGCAATTAGAAGACGAACTCAAGAAAAATCCCAAGTTTTTCTGGAGTTACGTTAAAACTAAAAGAGGTGGGTCAAGCTCCTATCCCATTGCAATGACAAATGGTACTAGTACATCATCTGACCCCACGACAATATGTGAATTTTTCGCATCTTACTTTTCATCTGTCTATAGCCCTATTCAAGACGATACCAATGGCAACTACCCTGACTTTTTAAATAGCATTAACATTCATAGCTTATGTTTATCAAACATTACTGTTAGCAGTGAAAGTCTATACAAAAAACTGAAAAGTCTGGATTGCAATAAGGGGGCTGGGCCTGATGGGATACCACCAATTTTTATCTATGAGTGTGCAGCTGAATTGGTCACCCCGTTATCACTTATTTACAATAAATCCTTATCCTCCGGTGTCTTTCCATCACAATGGAAGGTGGCAAAGGTTGTACCTATACATAAATCTGAGAAGGACGATTTAGTCTCTAACTACAGACCGATATCAATTTTGTCCTGTTTTGCTAAAATTTTTGAGTCTCTGATCTGCCCATTTGTTCAAAAACATTTAAAACTGTATCTAAGCGACGAGCAGCACGGCTTTGTGGAAGCTAGATCTACAAATACAATCTTTTTCTGTTTACCGAGCTATTATCAGATGCAATTGATTCAGGTCACCAAGCCGACGTCATCTACACGGATTTTAGTAAGGCTTTCGACAAAGTCTCACATAAAATACTGATTCACAAGCTGCAAGCATATGGTATAACTGGATCATTGCTTTTTTGGTTAAGCTCATATCTTATGGATAGATCTTTTTATGTTGTGATAAACGGATTTCAGTCTGGCAACCGATTTATCTCTTCCGGAGTTCCACAAGGCTCTCATTTGGGCCCAGTTTTGTTTAATTTCTTTATAAACGATATTCCAAGGTGTTTCTTACATTCTAAGGTATTTATGTACGCCGACGACTTGAAATTTGTTAAAATTATTAAGTCCCAACATGATGTTATACTTTTGCAGAGTGATCTCAATAGGCTTGTCGAGTGGTGCGCATGCAATTCAATGCTGTTAAATCCCAGTAAATGCTATCATGTCAAATTTACACGAAAACATAATTTAGTAAGACAAGATTATTACATAAATGAAACCAAAATAGCAGAATTAAACACAACCAAGGACCTCGGTGTCACTTTTGATTCTAAATTAACTTTTATCCCTCATGTAGATTGCATAATAAAGAAATCTTCTAGAATGCTTGGATTCGTTTTAAGGCATTGCAAACAGTTTAGGTGCCCTAAAACTAAAATTATGCTGTACAATAGTCTAATTCGAAGCCTGTTGGAATATTGTAGTGTGATCTGGCGACCGCATTATGCTACGCATTCATTGCGTCTGGAGAGAATCCAAAAACGCTTTCTGTGGCACCTGGCGTTTACCAGCGGAATAGCAAAAAATACGCGTTCATATACCAAGCGGTTGAGATACTTTAAAATGATTTCACTGGATAAACGCCGTCGCTTTATTGACGTAATGTTTGCGTGCAAAGCAATGGCCAATAAAATTGACTGCCCACAGATACTAAATTCTTTTAAATTTCGTGTTCCTTCAAGGATTCCTCGTAAACCAATTACGCCACTCTGTCCACCACTCCGACGAACAGTTTTGGGCGCTAGTTCCCCTGTCGCGAGGTTAAGCAAGTCAATTAATGAAATTAGCGATCTAATCGACTTGCACTTTGACTCACTTTACAGTTTAAAAGTGAAGACTTTGAAAAACCTAGATACGGATTAATTTATTTATTTTTCTGTGCTCTTTGTTTAACACTCTGATCGATCTTGTAATAATTTAGAATTTAGATACTAGTAGCTGATAATTATAATTTAAGGTAGTTTTCTTTTAATATTTTCCTTTTGTACGTACAAATTCGTTTTGCATGCTGAGTTTACCTTTAAGTGATTGTGCACTATTGTTTATATGTTTTTTACTTGTTTTTTATGCTTGTAACCAGTGTAACAGTTGTTGGTAAACCAAATAAAATAAAATAAAATAAAAATATGGGTTCCATATTGACTACGGAACCCTAAAAACAAACTTCTCTGTTAACGAAAACAAAAATACGGCCGTTTATGCCTTAAAAAACGTATATTTCGACACTGTTAAGGGAAACTAAACAACTTCCCGTTGACCTAGAATCATAAAATTTCGCAAGAAGCAATGTAACAGCACATAATAAAGGAATAAATCTTAAAATCGTAAAAATGTAGTTTGAAAACAGAATACGTACAAGTTTATACGAAGCGCTCAGTGAGTGAGTTCAACTCGCACTTGGCCAGTTTTTTTTCTCCCAAGAGTTGTTTAACGAGGCTCAAACTGAGCCTTTTAAAAAAGGTTCGCTCAATTGAGGCTCTTGTCGTCGCCAGGACTTTCCGTGTAAAGGTGCGGGACACATGGTCGTGTCCTATATCGGCACAAATGTTAGATTCTGCCGACACGATCATGAATTTGTGACGTATCAACTGATTGACAGAAGCCGGATGAAAGCCTGTAAGTGTAGTGATTGCTTCGGGTTAGCTTTGATTTTCAACAAATACCTATGAAACGCAGACATGATCACTAACCAAGCGTCAAAAGCCCGCACTCGGGGTCTGTCAGCGAGCATAGTATAGTTTTTAGTAAACTTGGAATTAAGCTTAACGATCGTATAGCACGGCTGCCAAGCTCAAATGTAACTGGTCTGGTCACATCTGTCGCATGCCGGAGGAGCTATGTGTTGAAGTATCCACGCAATGGGACCCAAACAATAGCGAACGGCAACGTGGCAGGCCCAGAAGAAAATAGCGGGACAAACTCGATTCCTTCCTCAGGGATTGACGAACAACAGCACTGGAAAGAAATAAGTGAAAAGAGGGAAGGGCGACCTTTACAACAAAAAAAACTTTCTAATGGAACGTGTCGACACGAGCAAGTGAGTGCCACCCCTTAATCGGGAGTCAAAACTTCCCAGCATTCTGTGAAGTCTCGCCAAGTCACATCTTTGTTCAGAGGTCTAAACTTATAATTAAAGATGGCTGCGGTCAACATGAATGAACATCTTTTCGACTAGAACTCGAAATCAATTAAAACTGAAAGGGGTCCCAATTAAGTCTACTATTACGTTGTTTACTTAATCAACGTAATGTTGGTAGTTATGAAGATGTTGTCAAAGATTAAGAAGAATCTCTTTTAAAGATTTTGAGGACAAGGGACGCTCCTCAATGTCATATATGCCATATAGACAGTACTTACAATTGATCAATGTAAACATAATACATTTAATAACGAATATCTCTAGGACAATTTTATTTTACCTCTGTCATGAGTTGCCCTCTTGTACCAAATAAATATTGTGTCCTCTAAAAATCAGTATTTTCTCGTCTCATGATATTATCCGTCCCACGTAGGTACAGGATTTCGAACTTATTTTACCTCTGACATGTACTTTATAGAAATGAGAATTAGGTCAATATACTGTGAAAACAGTTGTAACAATGAAAGGATCGGGTAGTCGCTACAAACATACATTGGTAGTAACAAAAAGGACAGTGGTCATTGTTCATTTAGTGCACGATAACAAACTCGCATCCGAGGACAGTGATCAATATACAATTTATTGATGTTTGTGTTTTTTACGTGTACAGCGAGGGCTAGTTTGCGGAGGTACGAAAAAAGAGCTCATGGAAGGAATTATGGGACGCCTGTCCCCAGCAGAGTGGCAGTACAGGCTGATAAATGTTCAATAGAGTACTAGACAAACTCTACTTATTGTTATTTCTTCAGTATACCCCTGAAATTACAAACAAAAGTAGACTTTGAGAAGTCATAAACTTCAATTACTTAATCCAGCAAGGTGTAGTAGTCGAAAATGGCGTATATGCATAACTGAATGTTTGAAAACTGAATGGCGTATATGCATAACGCGGACGAAGCAAAGGAGTGTGTACAATTCGTAGCACATGAGATTCTCTAGTTCCTGCCTACAAAAATAGGAAAACAGCGTAAAGGTTTGAAATATCAAGATCAGTTTCAGAGCGTATAAAAAACTCTATTGTTCAGAGCTGTACCGGATAAAACAAATATCGCAGTTTCAAACTCACGCTATAAGCCTTCAACTTTTCGCTTCTACGTTCAATATAACTCCTACAAGCTTTATTACAGCTTTTGTAGGTACTGCCTCAAATTGCCTGTGTCTGTTTTCTTGCTCATCCATTTTCTGATTTAATTATTTCAATAGGAATACTGCGAGGGCTGGTTCGAGGAAGCATAGATAAAGATCTCATAGACGTGGGACAGTACAGTCTGGCCAAAAAAATGTATTTCATTAAGGATATCAAATCTGTGTGGTTCTTTCTTCAAAAGATCATCTCAAACACTAATCTGCATAGTCTTCATGTGTGTACCAAGATTATGTCTGGACCTTAAAAGAGACTTATCCTTCTGAGTTTGTTTCGGATGTTTCTTCTCAGAGTAGTCAGGTACGAAGCCCCGGCCCACCTAGTTTTGACTTGTAAAAGTGTTGTAAAAACCTATTTGCAAAATAAACATCATTTATGCTACCAAACATACATTGCAGTGAAACTCACGCCAGAAGCCGTCAACTTGCCTGACTTAACACGTCACGTCCAATTTAACTCCTCAAAGTTTTATTTGGTGCTGCCTCAGATTGCTTGTGTCTATTTCTGAGCAACCTTTTCGAATTGAATGGTACGAAAACACGCAGACCTACACGATATGTTCTGAGAACGTGATATTTTTAGATTCGGAAAGTGACTGCCGTATAAAGCATTATGAAGCACGACAACTCTTTGATGTGAGTTTCTTTAGAAGTATATTTGGCAGGTTTACAAAAGGGCAAGTATCAATGTAACTTTTTAATATCGAATTGGGTGCAGAATTTTATGCGAGAGTAAGTGAAAAAGCCTGGTTTCTAGTCCGTGATGCTCAGAAAATGTTCGTTTGCTAGTATTAAAGTTGACGTCCACTGCTATATCTAAAAGTTATGATGGGAGGTTTGTCACGGCTTTTTTGTTTCGTAGTTTCGATAACACTTAACTAAGTCATCATCATCACCATCAGCCTATAATGTTCCCACTGCAGGGACTCAGGCCTCCTCTCTAGGAGAAGGATGGGCTATAATCCACCACGCGTGCCCAGTGCAGGTTGGTAGATCACACACAAGTCTTCGAATTTTTTGGTTCTAGAACATGCCCGTTTTTTTCACCGTTTTGAGAGCAGTGGTGATGAAATAAATTACACAAAGTAATGTCACTCTCTACCATCTACCTATATCAGTAACCTACTATATTTCCATTTGTGAATAGAAACAAGTTTTACTACCTAGTTAGGTATATCGCAATGTATCGCCATAGATCGCACGACCACGAAGCTAATGAGAGCCCGGATCGGCTCTCAAAGGCGTTTGTATGCGGAACCCATAAATTGGCTGTTCTGTGCAAAATCTATAAACACGCCAGCTCTGCGAATGTAACGTTCATTCTGAGGACTGGGACATTCGAGGCGAAGAGACATGCTTGACGTCGCGTTGTAATTTGAATGAAGAAATACGAGGGGATGTCAAGTATAAATTTTCTTTACAAACTATGGTAACTAAAAAACTATGGTCTGTGTTACCTCTTGAAATCCATCCAAAGATTGTGTTGGAACGATCGCTATCAGTGATAAGACCGCCCATTGTAGAATATTTAATGTACTATGTCTTGCTACCTGTAATAAGTATGTACATAATAATTATAGGGTATTCAATCTAAGAACCAAAGCCGCCATAACACATTTATGTTGGGATTTGTATGTTCGACAATAGAACAAAATGTAATCAAATACAAAAACTTAATTGTCAGAAATATTACAAAAAGATTTTCTTACATTGGCTAAGCAAAGCCTATATCTTTTGCACCAATGTATTGCTACTCTATTTTTTTTAAATTTTAATCTTCGTTCTGTAGAACGAAGATTAAAATTTAAAAAAAATAGAGTTTTGTCTGTTTATCCACCAATAAGAAGAAAGGGCCTTGAAGGTCATACTTACACTCACCTTCCCTAAAAAGGTCAGGGGCGTAATACTCGCACGTGTGTGACCAGAGCCTAGACGAGTGGCGACCGATTTCAAAGCGCCTCGTGTTTCTAAGACTAAGACGACTTCCAACAGAATTGAAATAAGGTTATAAGTAGCCTAGTTCATGTCAGTCTCATGCATAAATTGGCTATTAATTACTACTTGCTTGTCAATGGCTATTCAATAGCACAATACAATATAATATCCTACTAAATTACAAATAATTAAATATATTAATTTATATATTTTATTAATTTATTATTATACTAGCTGATGCCCGCGACTTCGTTCACGTTGAAAAATGTGTGTC
The DNA here is from genome assembly GCA_949316265.1 of Diarsia mendica. Lineage (NCBI taxonomy): Eukaryota > Metazoa > Arthropoda > Insecta > Lepidoptera > Noctuidae > Diarsia > Diarsia mendica. The sequence continues at coordinate 20,938,992 of OX438899.1, forward strand.
TGTCTTGTTGATCCAGTAGCCCTAAGCGCGACTACTGAGCATGAAGTCCGGAATTTGATTCCCGATACGGGCAAAGGGAGGGGGGCTCAGTAGAGGCAACGGAGTCTCGTTATGTTCCCGGTTGATGGCAATAGCCCATAGTACATCCAGTCCCCATTTACATGGCGCTTCAAGATCACTGCGAAATATCGGTGTACGATTAGGTACACCACTACCTAACCCTTTCGGAATTACAGGCGTGATCATGTGTATAGATGTGCATAAGTACTTTTGAACTGCCAAATCTTGTCTAAGTTATTTTATTGTGATCATCATCCACACGTTCCTTGGTGACAGCACCTGCCTCCCTAAAAACCACTATTCTTATTTTCCTACATGAACCTCAAAAATAGGTAAAACGTGCATAATAATTCATCCATCCATTCATCCTCTGTTGGCTGAAAAAAATCTTTAGAAAATAGAATATTCCCATCTGCCTCCAGATTCCTGACGATTCTCTCCTATTTGAATCAGTTTATTTGCTAAGACGCCTGCTTCGTGGTCTTTGTACAGTTAACATAAGACGCAGATTTTTGATCCTGGACCTCAGCGACGACGCTTTGAGACATATTATGTTTATTTCATCCACCCGTGTGTCCCCTGCAATGACTGGCAGGGTCTGACTACAGTCGCCTGTGATCAACACAACAACGCTGTCCTGCAAGCTGCGGTTCAACGCCTCTAATGCATGCTTGTGCGATATTGTGCACTCGTCCCATATTAGTACTGTTGGCACTGGAGGGAAAAAATATTCGGAAAATAGAATTGGCCCATCTGCGTCCGATTCCAGACTTATCTCTCCTGTTTTCAGTTTATTTGCAAAGACGCAGTTTTTGGTGATGTTGCAATTTATGGCAAGATTCAGCGGCAATTTGGAAACGGAATGTGCAACTATTGTGTAGTCGGGCTATTGTAAAACAAAGTTGCAGCAATGCCCGAGGAACCCACAGCCACACAGCTATATGACGGCACGGTTGGCGAAGTGGCATGGCTGGGCGATTGATTGTGGCGCTGCTTGTCTTATTTTACTTTCGTTTTATTTTCGTACTGTGTGTATTCGTAAATTTTTTATTCAGAAAATACAAAATTTGATTCGTCAAATGTACAACGCCATCTATCGAAGACGAAGTCAAAATTTAATGCATAGAAAGCGAACACACTTTAAGGTTTATATTATAGGCTATGTCGATTCTCAAAGCAGTGTCATTTAGACTATTTAAGAGTGCTCTATCTATCATTACTTTTTGAAAAAATAGATTTAAAAGTTATCTTGTGAACACATTTATTAATTAGTACCAATTTGATGTAATAGATGTCGTTGCATGTATGTATCTTTCGTTATGACGATAAGGTCTTCCTTTTTAATCAATCAATGCTCGATGACCTCTGTTGAGCTTCCGAAATAGTGGGTCTTAAAAAATGAACATGGACAAAACCAAGGTTACGTTTAATGTCCATGTATCACCTACTCTTATCAAGATCGGAGACACTACACTTGAAGTTGTGGACGATTATGTCTACCTGGGACAAACGGTCCAGTTCGAGAAAGAGGTCAATCGACGAATCCTACTCGGCTGGGCAGCTTTCGGGAAGTTGCGCGGTATCTTCTCATCCAACTTACCACACTATCTCAAGACGAAAGTCTATGACCAGTGTGTTGTGTGCTGCCAGTGATTAGATAGGGACCGAACAGTGGTCGCTCACAATGGGCCTCATCAGAAATCTCAAAGTCACCCAAAGGGCAATGGAGAGAGCTATGCTCGGAGTTTACTTGCGTGATCGAATCAGAAATGAAGATATCCGTATGAGAATCAAGGTTACTGACGTAGCCCGACGATTCGCCAGACTTCAGTGGCAATGGGCACATTGCTCGCAGAACGGATGGCCGATAGGCCGAAAAGTTGTGGAGTGGCGACCGCGAACCGGAAGACGTTGCGTTGGAAGGCCTCCCGACAGACTACAGACAAAAATTTCTAAAACACGCCAATTGAAAACATTTTTTTTTAAATAATATGTTAATGTACAGAAAATCCACGTCTACACATTTATTATTATGTATTTAGATTTATTATCACTTTTTGTTGTTTTTATAATTATTTTAAAATCCTAAAGCATCAAAATAAAAACAAATACCAAAAAAATACAAAAAGTGAAAACCGATTGGGGATCGAACTCGCGAACATGTTTAAACAGTTTTGGAAATCTTACATCATTATAAAAAACACAAAAAGAAGGCACTGACTGAGATTTGAACTTGCATACCTTTATTTACAGGTAGGTCGCCGAACCGTTAGGCTACTTACACCTGTGTCAAATGATTCAAAATAATCGTTCTATTGATATAAATACTATGACAGATATCGGCTGTCAAACAGTTGAGGAAAATGCACATAATGCAATATTGCTCACCCCCATAACTTATTATAGCGACATTATATAGCCCATGTGTTATTCCAGACTATAATCTATCTCTGTGCCAAATTTCATTCAGATCCATTGAGCCGTTCTGGCGTTATAGAGTAACAAACATCCATCCTCACAAACTTTCGCATTTATAATATTAGTAGGAAGTAGGATTATATCCATATAATATATTTAAATATATTGTGACCCCCGACTAAAAAGGAGTATGAATTGTGTATCTGTATATCTGTTGCAACATAGTTACAGTTTTTTTATGTGAAAGGTGTCTTAAAGCTATGTTTTATACCGAAAACTATGTAAGATTTACTGTAAAAGTTTCTAAAAGAGACTTCTTATTAATATCGTATTTCTTACTACCTAATTTTATAAACGTGAAAGTTTGTTTGGATGGATGAATGTTTGTTACTCTTTGACGCAAAAACTACAAAACGGATTTAGATAACATTTAGTACACATATAGTTTATAACCTGGATTAATACATAGGATAATTTTTATCCCGATTTTAACTTCCCGTGGGATAATTTTCGAGTTTTAGCGGGCAAAGCCTCTGGCAACAGCTAGTTATTTATATGGCCATAACGTCTTTCAGGGAAGATTGGAAGAAGAAAACGGGTTGCGCAGACCCCAGTACAATAGGACAAGGTCTTTTGCCCTTCCTGCCTGATGATGGTTTAGTGGAACATCTGGATCATAAGTAGACCGCTTAGTAGAAGCAGATAAGAAAGTTATAAACTTAAAGCCGTCTGCCTCCTCAACTACATGACTTTAATTAAAATATTCCTTTTTAGAGGATTTTCATGTCAGGGGTTTCGTTAACATTGCAAGGAAGCACACAATCCTCTGTCTCTGCCTACTTCCATGGGGAAAAGCCGTGAATTTTATGTGCACGCAGAAAGAAATTAAGAAACGGGAAGCGATGTAATTCCTACCCTTTTGATTGTATTATTCAATAGACAGTCAAAGTTGATGTTTCTCGTGGGAATACTACGAAATGGTGAATAATTAACAAAGTGATGTAACTTGCTTTGTTAAGCGGTGTTTTGTGGAATCTCTTGGTATACAAATATTACATTCTTTATTGAAATCAGATGCTTGTAAAGTTATAGTGCACAAGTGAAGTGTTAATAATAGTTCTGGGTTGTATTTACTAACACAAATTGTAATTATTTTTCTTTTTTTGAAATGTTGTTCCACTCTACGAATTATACATATTTTTCATAGGCCGTGGTGGTTTACAAACATTTAAACTCACATACTCAAATATCCAGAACCGGAACAACTATATGAAGGCCATACAAATATATGTTCCGTGCGGGGATCGTACACGCGACACGCAGCGCAGCAGTGTAATCGCTCACTCACTTCGTCCCTGCATTGCTGATAATAAATAAATGTCATATTATGTGGTGTTTCAAAATTAATCTAATAAATAAAGAGAGAAGTCCTGACTGACTGACTGACTCATCAACGCCCAGCCCAAACCCTTGGACCTAGAAAGCTGAAATTTTGCACAGAGGTTCCCTTTATAATGTAGACAAGGAATAAGGAAGGATTTTTCGAAATTCAACCCCTAAGGGAGTTAAATAGGGGATGAAAGTTTGTATGGAAAATCGTCATTTTCACGCGGGCGAAGCCGCTGGCAAAAGCTAGTCTTCTATAAAAATAAAAAGAGAAGTCCTGACTGACTGACTGACTCATCAACGCCCAGCCCAAACGCTTGGACCTAGAAAACTGAAATTTTGCACAGAGGTTCCCTTTATAATGTAGACAAGGAATATGGAAGGATTTCTCGAAATTCAACCCCTAAGGGAGTTAAATAGGGGATGAAAGTTTGTATGGAAAATCGTTATTTTCAAAAAGCTAGTAATAATACATAAATGTCATATTATGTGGTGTTTCAAAATTAATAGTATTATACAAATATGTTCCATCAAGAATGTCACAACAGTTTATAGCCAGGGTAGGTTCACCCCTGTTACATTCATGGGAGTTTATATAACAGGCAAAATGCAGGAGGAAATATCGGTGCATCTCTAGCTTGTCTTCCGGGGCTTACAAGCGTGACGGTTTTTAAAACCAAGCCCCAAAATTAAATGCCAAACAATAACTCACTTTAGCTCAATACACTTACACAACAAAGGTAATAATTATCCATTTTTAATGGATGTATCGATTGATATTATGTTGTTGTTGAATTGAAAATTACCAACCATTTTCAAGGCAGCCTATCACTATGAATATTTTATCACCAACACCGGTTTTTATGTAAGACATTGTTATACAATTTATACATAACATTTTATGTTTGGCAGGTGGTAAAATCGAATATTATGTAGAAAATTACTCATGCCCGCGACTTCGCCCTCGTGGAGTTCCGAAATTGTCCCATGGGGTTGTACTACCGGTTACGCACTTCTAAGTGGTGTGTGCCAATTTTCATCCAAATTCGCTCAATTTATAGTGTTTATGTGATAGAGTTACAACCATCCATCCATTCTTCCTCGAACAAACATTCGCGTTTATATAGTAGTAAGATTGATTTCAGTCATTTTTATTTCCCAAACAATTGTGCGGCACGTCTTATCGATTGGTTTCGTTACCAAGATAATAATATTTTCAATCGACCTCCTAGACCGTAAAACCGACCTCCATGATAGGTCTACCTTTTTTAGCATGCAGATTTTTTATACCCGAATTTTGTTTTGCATAACAGTGGATGGCAGAAACTTCATTTCGCAGAAAATCATTTGGCATACACTCATTTACCATAAATTCAAAACGCATAATTTTGTAAGTCAGAATCATCTTTGAGCATAAACTTCATTTCCAGAACCATCATTTCGCCGAAAATTCATAATCAGAATCGTCTTTTGGCACGCATTTCATTTCATACATACGTGTAACATGCAATAATAATAATAATTATTCATTATTATTATCAGCTCACCCCGGCTAAAATTTCTAGCTGAGAACATTAAATGTTGGTATGTCAAAAATTATAATTATTATTATTATTAATAATAATAATGACTTCACTCATACGTGCAACGCATGTACTCCATGACGCGCGCTCGCTTCGCTCGCATATTAAATAACACTAATATCTTCTGTCCCCGAAGTGCCGGGCCTCCGCCGGCCTCCTTCGTCGGCCTACGGCCCGGTGCCCATGCCGCCCATAAAGGATACTTTCGCGAGACGGTCGTTATACCTTATAAAAATATACCAAATAAAATTCTGCCATCTTAAAAGTATGCCATTGAAAATTCGGCTATTTAAACATTCTGCGAAATGAGTATTCTATTAAATAATTGTTCTGCCATAAACACATTCGTTCAAAGAAGAATATGCCAAGTGTGTTATGCCAAATAAATTTCGGAGCATCAAGTTTCTGCCAGATAGATGGTACCCATTTTCAATCGACCTAGACCGTAAAACCGACCTCCATGATATTATCCGTAGTCCATAATCTAATCTAAAAAGTGCACTATTAAGAGAGAGACGCATTATACTGAGTTTAGTCATCCCTGTTTATTAAAACAGGGATGTTTTAAGAAATTTCGGGTCTGGGTACGATTAAAATTAAGGATACAATTTTTTTTTCTGATTGTCTGCTTGTTCCGGAGAATATCGCTTACGGATATTAGAATTTGAAAACTATAGCAATAAAATACGAAAAGCTAGATTTAACTTTTATTTCTAGTCTAAATTATCATGTGTGTTTACAATCAGTCAAATAAAATAATAATAATAATAATAATATTCCACAACTATCACACAACGCCATCTAGTCCCAAGCTAAGCAGAGCTTGTGTTTTGGGTACTAGACAACTGATAAACATACTTATATATTTCTAAATCCTACTAATATTATAAATGCGAAAGTTTGTGAGGATGGATGTTTGTTACTCTATAACGCCAGAACGGCTCAATGGATCTGAATGAAATTTGGCACGGAGATAGATTATAGTCTGGAATAACACATGGGCTATATAATGTCGCTATAATAAGTTATGGGGGTGAGCAATATTGCATTATGTGCATTTTCCTCAACTGTTTGACAGCCGATATCTGTCATAGTATTTATATCAATAGAACGATTATTTTGAATCATTTGACACAGGTGTAAGTAGCCTAACGGTTCGGCGACCTACCTGTAAATAAAGGTATGCAAGTTCAAATCTCAGTCAGTGCCTTCTTTTTGTGTTTTTTATAATGATGTAAGATTTCCAAAACTGTTTAAACATGTTCGCGAGTTCGATCCCCAATCGGTTTTTACTTTTTGTATTTTTTTGGTATTTGTTTTTATTTTGATGCTCTAGGATTTTAAAATAATTATAAAAACAACAAAAAGTGATAATAAATCTAAATACATAATAATAAATGTGTAGACGTGGATTTTCTGTACATTAAACATATTATTTAAAAAAAAAATGTTTTCAATTGGCGTGTTTTAGAAATTTTTGTCTGTAGTCTGTCGGAAGGCCTTCCAACGCAACGTCTTCCGGTTCGCGGTCGCCACTCCACAACTTTTCGGCCTATCGGCCATCCGTTCTGCGAGCAATGTGCCCATTGCCACTGAAGTCTGGCGAATCGTCGGGCTACGTCAGTAACCTTGATTCTCATACGGATATCTTCATTTCTGATTCGATCACGCAAGTAAACTCCGAGCATAGCTCTCTCCATTGCCCTTTGGGTGACTTTGAGATTTCTGATGAGGCCCATTGTGAGCGACCACTGTTCGGTCCCTATCTAATCACTGGCAGCACACAACACACTGGTCATAGACTTTCGTCTTGAGATAGTGTGGTAAGTTGGATGAGAAGATACCGCGCAACTTCCCGAAAGCTGCCCAGCCGAGTAGGATTCGTCGATTGACCTCTTTCTCGAACTGGACCGTTTGTCCCAGGTAGACATAATCGTCCACAATTTCAAGTGTAGTGTCTCCGGTCTTGATAAGAGTAGGTGATACATGGACATTCAACGTAACCTTGGTTTTGTCCATGTTCATTATAAGACCCACTATTTCGGAAGCTCCACGGACAGAGGTCATCGAGCATTGATTGATTAAAAAAGAAGACCTTATCGTCATAACGAAAGATACATACATGCAACGACATCTATTACATCAAATTGGTACTAATTAATAAATGTGTTCACAAGATAACTTTTAAATCTATTTTTTCAAAAAGTTATGATAGCTAAAGTACTCTTAAATAGTCTAAATGACACTGCTTTGAGAATCGACATAGCCTATAATATAAACCTTAAAGTGTGTTCGCTTTCTATGCATTAAATTTTGACTTCGTCTTCGATAGATGGCGTTGTACATTTGACGAATCAAATTTTGTATTTTCTGAATAAAAAAATTACGAAAATAAAACGAAAGTAAAATAAGACAAGCAGAGCCACAATCAATCGCCCAGCCATGCCACTTCGCCAACCGTGCCGTCATATAGCTGTGTGGCTGTGGGTTCCTCGGGCATTGCTGCAATTTTGTTTTACAATAGCCCGACTACACAATAGTTGCACATTCCGTTTCCAAATTGCCGCTGAATCTTGCCATAAATTGCAACATCACCAAAAACTGCGTCTTTGCAAATAAACTGAAAACAGGAGAGATAAGTCTGGAATCGGACGCAGATGGGCCAATTCTATTTTCCGAATATTTTTTCCCTCCAGTGCCAACATTACTAATATGGGACGAGTGCACAATATCGCACAAGCATGCATTAGAGGCGTTGAACCGCAGCTTGCAGGACAGCGTTGTTGTGTTGATCACAGGCGACTGTAGTCAGACCCTGCCAGTCATTGCAGGGGACACACCGGTGGATGAAATAAACATAATATGTCTCAAAGCGTCGTCGCTGAGGTCCAGGATCAAAAATCTGCGTCTTATGTTAACTGTACAAAGACCACGAAGCAGGCGTCTTAGCAAATAAACTGATTCAAATAGGAGAGAATCGTCAGGAATCTGGAGGCAGATGGGAATATTCTATTTTCTAAAGATTTTTTTCAGCCAACAGAGGATGAATGGATGGATGAATTATTATGCACGTTTTACCTATTTTTGAGGTTCATGTAGGAAAATAAGAATAGTGGTTTTTAGGGAGGCAGGTGCTGTCACCAAGGAACGTGTGGATGATGATCACAATAAAATAACTTAGACAAGATTTGGCAGTTCAAAAGTACTTATGCACATCTATACACATGATCACGCCTGTAATTCCGAAAGGGTTAGTGAGTAGTTGGAATATAGGGTATTCAGATCACATTAATCGTGATCTGAATAACCCTATATTCCACAGTTTAACCATTCAAGTATCAGATTATTTCTCTGTAACCCCATAATATACTTAATTATTCAAAATTTTCTCTCAGTTTATACCTCTGTTTTTGAATCCAAGCCACTTGTAACCATTCTTTCTTCGTCAAGTCATAAAATGGTCTACTAATAACATTTTATAGTTTTCTATTCAAACATATCTTTTTAAAATTAAAGTCCTGTATAGTAGTCGCATACTCATCAGCAGCATCTGATCGAGTGCGTAAATAAACAGAGCAGTTCATTATGAACTTCAATATGAATTTGATTATAAGAAGCGGTTCAGTATGATCAGCTCATTATAACAAGCTGTTCAGTATGAACTGCTCATTACCTTTAACAAGCTGTTCAGTATGAACTGCTCATTATAACAAGCTGTTTTTGCTTTCGATGTCGAACTATAATATGGGTTGGCAGGTGGTTAACTATATTAATATTTTTAGTGTTGAAGAAATAAAACTCACAAGTAGGTCAAGTTTAAATATTTATTTCTATATTATTATATTATTCAAATATTGTTTTATAAGCAATGATACATTTCTTACATTGCTATTACTTACATTTTCACTAACCTAAATAATAGAATATGTGTAAGTAAGTTTGTAGATTAGATATTCACACTTCGAATTATAAGTAGGTTTAACATTCTATAATTATTTATTCGTAAAACTAAGATCGTTCTTATTTTATCTTACTGACAAAACACTTGATTTTCTTTACACCATTTATTTAAGCAAAACACATTTTTTAAGGCACATATATTGGTATGATACATACAACTTATAATGTCAGATGAATCTGAATAATTGTTATATAATGTCAACAAACTTGGGCAGTTCTTACTTTCTAAATTGTATACATTATTAATACGGAATATATCTTTTATCCATAACACTTTTTCGTTTCCTTTCGTTAATATAGATTTATTTTTAAAAAAATCCCCAAAGTTTACTTGATAATTAAAATATGGTACAAAGCCTTCGTTCCAGTTTATCCCTCTGTTTTTTTCAATCCAAGCTACTTGTAACCGTTCTTTCCTCGTCAAGTCATAAAATGGTCGTGGTGGTTTTATCAACAGTACTTGTACGCGTCCTTTGTACATTATTGCTATTTCTTTTGGAATAAACTCATTTTCTTCACTCTTAAACCCTTGAACATCTACGATGACATTCATGATAGTTTTCTCACAATATTACTCAACGGCTTGTATTCGAACAGTCGATCGTTTATTATTAAACAATAGGCAGATGTATTATTTTGAATATCTTCAGAGCATTCAATTTCTAGTCGCACGTCAACTGGTCCAGTTTTAAGTGAATCGTTTTGTCTTGAACAGTCAATCACAAAAAGTGGAGCAATTTCTTTAAACTGGTCTAAGCTAAGCAATGGATCAATGCCCAAGTTGTAATACGACTGACGAAAATTAGCATACATTTCATATAATATACTGTATTTACCTTCATCAAATTTCAGATTGAGTGAGTCATACGGATAGTATTGAGAATTCAAATATAATTTAATATTGCTTACATTGCAGTGATCAAATATAGAAGAACTTTTAGTTTTATTATTTTTTCGAGCTGTTTGCAAACCAAATATTACAAACCTCGGTTTTTCTAGCTGGGAAGTTGTCTTTACTGACCAGGAATGTTTTGTTGTTCTTGGAAGTAATGGATATTCATACAAATCCCAATTTCTAAATGCTATCTGTATAGAACGATCTCTCTCCAAGCTTTTGAGCAATAACAATTTATTACGATCAGAAACTTTAATATGCGGTACACGCCATTGTATTTTTTGTATATCTATTTCTACGTTATCATTTTTGTCTATAAGCACACAGTTCAATGCTGAGCTGCTTCGTTGTAAAATAAGTTCATGTTTACAATTGATTATTATTTTGTTGTAATCTTCTGCAAATCCCAGTATTCTGTTCAATGGCACGATAACACTAAAATATTCGTTTCTTAATTTCGTACCACCTAAGTTCCATCCCCAGACTGCTGCAGCTTTACTTTCACCTTCATTCATTGAGATATACGATTTTAAGGTGGTTGTAATACCAACATTTTTAATCCGATCGATTTCAACACCATTTATTTCGTATCTAATATCTTGAAACAAATATGAAATGGGATTATTTATAAAATCAACATCTTTCTTTACTAATTTCCCCGCTGCATCTTTAGTTGACACATTTGCATATCCTTCTATGTAAATGGAACTACCTGATGGCAATACATATAAATCTTGCTGTTGTATGGGTATTCTAATTTCATCATTTTCTTTAAAGCTATTATTGTATGGATTGTAACTGTGGATCTCATAACCCTCAATAGAGGTATCATATTGTGGTAAATCTGTAATTTGAAGCATATTATATTTTAAAACCGATATCTTGAAGAAATCTTTTGTTTTCCTTTGAAACTTTATTAATTCTCACTGCACTGACACGTCTCACTTCTTTGGATATTGGCAGTCTTATGTTATATTTCCCTCTCTCATTAGGAGTTTTATTAAGAACAAGCATGATGTTGGTATGAATAAAACGAAGGAGGTTACTTTAAATAGGTAATAAAAAAATCCTTTTTCAACACTAGTGACTTTTATCACCAACAACCAAAGAATGCATGCGTATGAACTAGCAATGTCATTTATATTTTTTTAGTTTAACGAAATTTGGAGACGTAAGAAATAAAAATCACTCACTTAATTAATAAATTCCTTTATTACTTTTCCAAAATAACTTAAGAAATTTTAAACATAAGTGTCCACAATTATACAAGTGATCATGTTGTACATTTTCATAATTGTACTGAATATTTTTTCCTAAATATTTTATTAATTCTTTAGGTGGTTTTAAGTTACCATAACTGTCAAAGTATTCAATGTGATCGTATATTTTGGTATAGGCTACCCAATGAGTGCCAGAGTTTTGAGAAATATCAAGATTAATCACTCCACATTCTAATGGTAATGGGTTATCTGGTAATTCATCTCTCATAAATACACCTCGAAAGAATGGGATACTATTTGAATGCTTCAATATATCAATATTAGTTAAAGCTCTATTGGGTAGCCGACAATTTAGTTTTTTTTCTTTGTAACAAAAATTCCTAAACCTTCTTTGTAAGGCTTAAGATGTAATCCTTTTCCAATAATTAAAGCTTCTATTTGCTTGTTGTGACGTTCCGATTCAAGCAACTGTTTCTTAGCTGTTTTATATGAATTAATAGCTTTCGCAATCCCAGCAGCACCCCCAGTCAAACTTCCAGCGGCAGATAAACCAGCAAATATTGGTACTAAAGGAAGAAATCCTCCAGTTTTAGGTACTGGTATAATTCTGGGTAATTTTATGGGTAAATCAGATGCAAATTCATGAGCTGCAGCGCAGGCTAATTCCATTAACGCTTTCTTACAGGTAGGTTTTAGTTTCTTGATGTGTTTTTTGGTATGTGATACAATATTTTTAAGGGTTTTTCTAAACCCCGCTCCAGATCTTACTTTATCCATTTTGAAAGATGATAAACCAGCCATTTCTTTATTGCTTGTACATAGTCCTCGTGCTTTTTTCATTGTTATTATATATATTTTTTTTAAATAATTATTTTACATAAACCTGAATTATAAAGTATGTCTTTATTGCATTAAGAATAAAGTGGAAGTGAATAGATAATTGTTTGTAAAATGCTTAAATATTGTTCAGGAGTTATAATACATTTGATTTATCAATCCAGCTATTTTCACTGGTCGGCAGCCCCAACCATTTAACATATACTCGCTTTCCTTCTCGTTTCAAAACTTTTTCAACGAGGTATATGTCCGGATGATTGGTTTTCTGAAGTTCTTGTGCATAAAATGCGCCTAGTATTGGTCGACATCTACCATCTTCTATTAAATAAGTTGTTGGCTTTGTTCCTTGAATTTTTGTTATTTTAAATATTTCGGTGGACCAGTTGGGATAATAACCTTTATCAAAACATCCTTTATATTTACTTACTCTCACAAAATCTCCTACACTAAATTTCTTACATTTCAATTTTTTTCGAGACTGAGCTGCGTCTAAGTATCTTTGTAGTATATTTGTTTTATTCCTTTGATTTATTGAAACAGGTGCCTGACCGACAGTTCTATGAACATCATTGTTGTACTCATGTAACTTTTTTTCTAACATACCGTTAAACCATTTATAATTTCCATTCAAACTAAATTCCTTGTATAGTTTATTCTTTAACGTTCTTATTAATCTTTCAACAATTGAGGCCTTTTTAGTAGAATAAGTAGAATAATGATTAATTTTATACTTATTAACAACACTTTTAAATTGATCATTGTAAAACTCTTTCCCAAGATCGGTTTGCAAATTTTTTGGAACTCGTCCTTTTTCTATTACTGTTTTAAACGCCTCTGATACCTGTTGCTTATTTTTTTGTTTAAGTGGAATCGCCCAAGCATATTTTGAAAAAGTGTCTATAATCACCAGTATGTATTTATAACCTGCATTCACTTTTGATATTGCTTGCATATCCATCAAATCTGCTTGCCAAAGGTCATCTATATCTTTAAGTATTACACTTCTTCTTGGGAAATTAACTCTAGCGTTTTTATGGATTTCATTTATGACGTCTATTTTGCTCATAATGCTTGCTTAACTTCCCTGCTATTTCTTTTAAATCAATGGTCTTTTCAATGTTATTTAATCTGCTATTTAAACCACTAATTAATTTGTTCAATTGTTCTATTTTAATTAATATTTCAACTTTGAATTTATTAATATCTTTGCAGCATTCAGTTTCGGTTGATTTGTCTAAGATCTCAATATGCTCAGAGCTTATTTCGTTAAAAGACAGCGACGTTTGTTTTGTATGAACCTTCATGGTTTAGACTCTTTAAATAACTAAATATAAAATTAGATACAATGCTTTTTATTATTTTATTATACCAGCTTCTTTTAACTCTTCAACAATTGATATAATTTCATTGTCATGATTAGTATTGCCAGCGTTTTTTGAAGCCATTAATAGTCTTAATCTATCGATTAATTCATTAGGGTCATCCCAATAAACATAATCTGTATTACTCTTATACTTTTTTTTCAATTTAGGTAAGTAGCCACCACTTTTTGACTTAATGACTTGTTCCGCATGTTGAATGTAATTTTGTTCAGAAAACAAAGGTTTTATGATTTGACGGTATTTCAAACCTTTATCACCTTTTAATTGACCGTTTGGATTAAAGTCACGTTTGTGAGCATTTGTATTATGGAGCATGTCTTTGTAAACAATTTTATCAGTTTCAGTTACCAGACTGAGGTCAGGTCTATTACGTAGTAAAAGTTCTTTAAGTCCAGGAGTTATTTCATAATGTTTGTCATTAACTGTGGCTATAATTGATTTTAGGGAATTGTTAACGTTGTTTGTAAAAGAAAATGATACTTTAGAGTTACCCATCATCAATTTTTTGTTTTCACTTCGAATCCCGAAAGGTACATTCATGTTATTATCATAGATTTCAATCATATCTTCTTTATTAAGTGACATAAATGTATCGTTCTCGCTATCATCACCTGTGCAGCTAAAGGATGAAGAACCATCATTTGAATGTTTCTCTATAAATCCTTTGAAATTTTCAAAATCTATGGGTGAGCTACATCTTCTCATTATATTATTATCACCTTCACTCGTATCCAATATAGTTCTATTCTTATCATTAACTTTAATTAAAGTCTCTAGAGGATCTGTTATTGGCTTAAAAAGCTTCTTAAATTTCAAATTATCGACATCTTCTGCATTTTGTATTGTTTTAATTTTATTTTTTATACTATCTACGGATTTTATCAATTGTTCTTTTATATTGACCTCCATAATGATTCCCGACAATATCCGACCGTTATTTACAGATTGTAGACTGCGATTGATACTTTTTTTACAGTATTATGGTTTTTATTATGTTTGCTCAAAAGTTACGAATATGTCAAACCCCTGTCTATATCTACCTTCATTTAGAGAACAATCTTTATTTATCAATACAAAGTCAAACCGATCTTGCCATATAGTAGAGCAAAGTTTTTTAAATTGAAGCCACTCCATATCCGTATTTACATGTTCATTATAAATATGTTTTAAGTTTATGTCGTCTTGTTTAAAGATTAACAAAAGATTAACATTATCTCGTATTAGTTGTTTAGGTATTTTGGAATAGGTTTGTGATAAGTAAAAACAATCTATCTGTTTGTGTCTCCCCATTGCGAAGTAGTTACGAATATTTATTTGATTTTCACATGCGACATCGTCGAAAATCATTATTGAATTGGTTAAGGCATCATTAGGATGTATAACTTCTTTATTATCATGGAAGATAAATAACTTTGCATTGGGTATGCAACGGATGACCTGTTTTAAAAAACAATATTTTGGCTGGAAAGCTGTCTTCGAGTATAAATAAATATGCTTGAATTTTACTCCATTTTCATGTAATAGTAAATTAAGCATTATATTAGTTTTTCCACAGTTAGATGGACCGCATATAATGCATCTTATAGTGTTAGGTAAGAGTGTGCTATGTCTCACTTTTTGTGAATGATTTTCTAATTTTATATTATTTATTTTAAAAGTATGTGATTGCTTAACGAAATTCATTGTGAAATGTGAGGTAATAAGACGTGTCCCGAGTATATATACTTCTTATTTTACTAAAAGGTGCTATGTTTTATTTTTAACTAATTCTTAACTTGTAAGTAAAGTATGAAGAATATTGTGTAAATGGAAATTAAAATAAAAAGCTCATAGTTACTACACATTAAGCATTTATTTAACAGTATTTTTTATTTTAGTAGGTACTTACAACAAAATAAAATTTAAATCTAATTTGTGTACAATCACCGTAAAATGCATTAGTAGTAGTAGTAGTAGTAATAATAATAATAATAATAATAATAACACATTTACAGATTACACATCACTGGAATAATCTACAAACATAGAATCACAATGCCCCCAGGGTAATGTATGAATTTGATCCTGTAATACTTGAACTTTGTCATCGTTTCTTTCTAAAACTTGTTTGTCTACTTGCTGAGTGTATAAAACATGTTTAATTGATTTTATCATATTCATTTTACATCTATGCGCTTTATTTGTCCACAGTACATTGTTGTAATCATTCAATTTTAGGTTACAAGTTACAGACTTAGAAACACCTTTGGCTTTTCTAATTTCAGTCTTCACACTGTTAATAAAATATAATTTAGCTCTTAGACCGGTAAATTCTATAATTAAATCGCCACCAACCTCATGTTTCCATAATCCAGGAATTTTAGCATTAAGTTGTGGTATGTGATATGGATTATTAATTTCAAAATTACTAGTATCAAACTTTGAAAGATCATCATGCATATCATGATAAAAATCATCTGTATAAATTAAATATAATAGGCTATCAGTGTCTGTATAGCACAACTCAGCATTGTTTCCGTATTTATTTTTCATAACGTCATAATGAAATTGGTACAAATGTTGCTTCGAATATTCCAAAACGGTAAATCCAATATAAATAGGTCTATCTAAAACGACCTTTTCACGGTATAATTCGACAGCTACGAAATTTTCCGAAAAAATTGATATACTTTTTAAATTTGGTTTACATATCAATTTTTCAGCGCCAAGATGTTTATTTGTTTTATTTCTGGTATCTGTCCATTTTGTTACTAATTTTACATCTGCTTGCTTCCGTTTATTTTCGATAGTTTTTCCGAATATGGCATTATTCAATAATTTAAAAAAGTCCTTCTCAAACGCAGTTTTGGAATTTTGACGAAGACTAGTATTCAGATCAATGTATTTTTTGAGAAAGAATTCTTGTCTGAAGCTAAGTATACGATGAATCTTTTTTAAAATCAAACCGTTTTTCAAACATTCTTTCAAGTGAACATAATGAATTACATAATTTTGCTTATCATAAAGATTCGCAACCAATTTCACTGATTTTCCATAAGGAGGTACTATTTTTTCAACTGCAAAAGGCAAGTCTTTATGCTTATTATGTAAATAATCTGGATAATTTAAGTCTACTTCCAAAATATAACCGTAATCATTATCATCTGACACATCATTTACATCAAACTTGCTAATTTCTTTCAGACTCAAGAACTTAAATTCTTTAATAGGAAGTTTCTTCATCATAGCATAGCCATATAGATTATTACAATCAAGATATATTAAATAACTACTTGATTCAGACTCATTAAAATGTGGTAAATATTTATTGTTTGCTACAGCATGACGTAGAGAACACTGTGCAAGCCCACCACGAATTCCTTTTTCTAATAACTCGTACATTCGTAAATCACTTATCAACTCAAGTTCAGTGCCGGTATATAGAAGCATTGCATCCCAACTTAAGCTCGGTGACGTTACATAATAAGCCGGATCCAACTTATAGAAATGTAAGCTTGTTTTTCTAAATTTTTCAAATATGTCGCATAGTAAAAGCACATCACATTTTATGTATAAATCTGTATATTCACCAAGAGATTTTATTTCGAAAATATTCCAAACTGTTTGAGCGTGTAAATATTCTTCTTTAGTTATATGTTTTTCACACAGACTATTATAAAAATGATCCTTCGAGGGAAGTTTCGTCTCATCATATTTAGACCAAGAATCAACGTAATCATATGGATAAACACCTTTTTTTCTCATTAAATCAAATTGTCTTTTATCAGTAAACTCTCTCGATAAGTTCAAAAAATCGTTTTCTGACAAACTTTTACTTAGTGCATCTAGACTAGAACTAAGAAAGTGAAAGGAATCAATAAATTTTATTTGTATAGGGTGATTGTGTTTTTTCGTATTAATTACTTTTATTATTGAAAGATATTTTTCTTTAGTTTTCGGTATTATATTAATAGAACCTTCATACTTTGCTAACTCTTCAATGAATAAATGTGAGTCATATCCAGACAGATTATGAAAGACAACAGGAATGAATGAACAAACTCTATACATCAAATTACAATGGGAGTGCGCTGCCCCACGATACTCAGATGTAATATGATCATGATCTCGGACTTTATCATTCAATAATAATAGTTTGCATATGTGACATGTAGTCGAATTTCGATAGTCCATCTCTTGCTCCGCCGATAATGGGGTCATTGGCTTTTTACTACTTAAAATCTTATGTATATTTTTAATGTCTTTTATTAAATATTTAACAAATATTTCCACACAATCTGTACCTCGATATGTAATATACCTGTTTAATTGATCGTTATGTGCACAACAAATATAATAAGCGAAACATGAAGGTTGATGTGTTTTTAGTTTATGTGTATTCAAAGAGCTACTTTCATTACAGTCTATTAGCATACATTCAAAATCAGCATAAATTATGAAATTGATTTTTTGCTGCCTCTCGTAATGTTTGAACTTTAGTACAGAATTATTTTCAGGTAATATAGTCAAAATCTTAGAGCAGTTATGAGTCTTGTGTCTATTTTCGTTACTAAATAGTTGTAGACATGCATCACATAAATAATGTTTTCCTTTAGAACGAGTCACTTGACGTCGCACCAGACGTACTAAATCTTTAATTAGACAGTAGTGTCCGATATAATTTTTTTCGATATAAAGTAAATTAAAATGATTTTTTCTTCTATTTTGCGTTGCATAAAGAGGTCCGGTCACAGTATTATTTTGTAGACCATATATATTTAAACTGATGTTAGGATTATTTTTTTCTAACGTTTTAATATCATTTATCGTAGGAGGAAATGACATTCCCTCAATATTTAAAACAGAGGTATAATGGGGGTATGAACTTGTTCTGCATACATTCATTTCAGCTGGGTATAATCCAGCAACTATACTCCATAATAAACAACTATTATCTTTATTTTTAATATTTATACAACTTTTAGACTGCTTAATAGCTGACGGCAGTTGTATATAAGACCCACCTCTCATAGGGGAATACTTGTTTACATTAATTTCGAGATGACTCATAGAAACAAATGTCCAACCAGATTGACAGTGCTGGAACTCGGTTAATTTATTATTTAGTTTATTTATTACTTTGATTAATAATTCATTCAAATCAGTGTTCTTATAAATAATTTCATATTTGGTATTAAACGACTTTAATTGTTGTTCGTCTGATTTTGATAACATAAAAAAGGCAAACAATTCGAAATTCAATTTTATGCAATTGTGTTCATTAAGTGACATTTTTATCAATTCTGTTATATTTATTAGATGATCACCCAGGAACGCCTCTAAACCGAGGTACTCGTCTTCCTGAGTGACATTCAATCTGTATGTCATTAATCTGTTTTTGAATGCTGTTGCAATAATATGAATATCTGTGAACTTGGTATTCAATAAACAGTTTGCTTTGTGTATATTCGTTCTCATATGATAGGAATACTGATTTTCTGGTATTTCAATTTTACATTTATGACAGGTTATTGACTTTCTAGGTCTCGATTTGCTGTTGAGGTGTGTAACTGTAAATAAGAAAACCAATTATTAGATTACTTACTTATATTATATTAATTAATACTACAATATCATACTTATAAAATACAGTACAAAATAATAATAATAATAAGACATTTCATGTAGGTAAACACAATTAAAACAAGATACAATTTAAAGTAAGTACCTATATTATAGAAGAAAATATTGATGAACACCTAGTTAAACAAATATTGGCGAACACCTAGTTAAACAAATAAAGTCTTTAAGTATCATAAGCACCTATGCAGGTGATAGGACAATTTTTAAAATCATTTTGAGTTGCTTTAACAAACTCCTTTAAGTGGGGCCAAGATTCTTTATTTTCATCTAATTTCGTCTTGATGGTAGTTATGGCCGAGCGCCATCTATTTATGGGCATTACTTTTTTAATTTCTTCCGTGTTGTAAATTTTCACTTCTACATAATATTTTCCTTCTTTAGTCTCGCTTATTTGTCGTGAATATCCCTTAGCCATCCTTCTAGTAAAATATGAGTACAGCGGGGGTATATTACCAGTTTTGTGGGGTCTCTGTGTTGGGGTGACGCTTTCTTCGTTATCACTGTCTTCACCGAATAATTCACTGGCCGTAACTCGAGCTGATGGTGTTACTGGCGAAACGACCTGCTTCGATTTTTTTGCACTTGTTGACTCTTCACTCGATTTGATGGACCTTTCCCGCTTCTTTTTTCTTTCCTCTGTCTTCCTCTTCGGCTTCGCCTCTTGCTCAGAGTCATCGCTAGAGAGGAAAAGGTCGTTGCTAAGTAGTGTCGACCTGTCAACAAAAATATAAATGTACATATTAGTGCATTGCAATAAAAAAAAATTCTTCAAAATTCCTACATTTGTAAAAAGGAACTGATCGTGAGGAAGATAAATAGCAGATATAAATATCGTTTGATTTGTGCTGAAATCGAATCTGAAAAGTCGATCAGTCAACCACCGACCGATGAATATAATACATAGCATCTGTGCAGGAATCGAACCTGCAGCACAGAAAAGCATCACTCAGTCTCTGAGCCAAGCATTGTAATAGGTACTTGGTTCTATTCACACATTACTCTGACCATTCAATATATCTAACCATTCAAAATACAATTAATACATTATTCTGACCATTCAATATTTAGATACGATAATGAATTATTGAATAAATACTTACATTCTTGATTGATGCTTAGACAGGTAGGTTTGATGAGGAGCTCGGAGCGTTGATTCCTTGCAGACAGGTTTCGTTCCAGAGAGGAAATGTGCCGGAGACTAATTTGTGAAGCGTTTTTTATAGGCCTAAAATCACGTCATTCAGTCCAAATTTGTAAAACTGCATACTTGCAAAAATTGACAATTGAGTACACGAGCTTATTTATCGTAGCGGTTAAGGTTTTAAGTTTACAGCGTTTTATATAAGACAAATAAAAAAGCGATTTTGAGTCTTGTGTAGGTACTCACTTAAATCAACAATAGGGGAATCTCATACCTACTTACAATTATAAAAAATGTTTGTAGGTTGTTGTTTTTTTGCTGAATGTTTTCGACGTCGATGACGGTGACGGTACAAACGCTGCGGTTTGCACGCTCGCATGCAACTCTTAGACACGTGGAGAAGTGGAGATATGACGAGTCAGAATCTCATATTCGGTATACAAGAATAATCTTGTTTTTTATCTTATAATTTTGAGCCTTATTACAAAAATCAAATAAATCTGAACAAGTATAAAATCAGTACAATCTCGAAAAAAATAATCACATCATCGCTAGCGTTTCTTCACCAATAATGTCGGTAAGTAAATTAGCGACACTTTTATTAAATTAATTATTTTTTCGCAATTACTATGATAACTTACATAGAAATATAATTTTAGTTTTTATGAATAATGAAGTTGGGCCGCTGATATTAATAAATAATCATAATTGTATATTAACTTATCTTATTCATTCTTATGTTTCAGGAATCCGAGCAACTTTTCATTTCAACCCCGTCATACTCACCGAATCCAGCATCACAACAATTACGTCAAAATGTGATGAACTATTTGGAAAGAGAGAGACCGTTTATATCGTACTCTCCAATTTCCCCACCATTGAATCAAAATCGGGAGAGAGAAACACCATCCCAGTTAGAAGAAAGGTTGAACAGCGCCAATACCACCAGGAAAACCGTCAACGATAAAAGACGAGGGAGCAAAATGATGTATTCGTATGTTAGAAAGTATGTAAAGGGCCCACACCGTAAAATAATACGTATTCAAATCTTTGAGGGTGAAGAACTCAATGGTTCTAAATTATGCACTTGTAAAGCTAAAATATGTGCTCAACATATTGTTGATAATATATTTACTGATGATATATACGACTGTGCTAAAGATATGATAAATAAAATTCAAAAGAAAA